>JAJMGY010000009.1:0-407310 GCA_030582775.1 Yamadazyma endomychidarum
CATCAACCATCAACCATCAACCATCAACCATCAACCATCAACCATCAACCATCAACCATCATCAGTCATCAACATCAACTATCAACCATCAACCATCAACCATCATCAGTCATCAACATCAACTATCACCAGTCATTATCATCAATACAAGGGAAGGAAGAAAGTACCTTTGAGATGTGCATTAAGTGCTATGATATTGATTGATAATCATTCCCAATTATATTGACAAAATGTAAAGTATCATCAGTATCTGTGGTTGGGCAGAACCCAGTATTATTTGAATGTTTACATTTATCTTTATTATTGGTTTGATATTCAATTGATTGATCAGTACTGGTGTTATACCGATTAGTGCTGATTCTTTTATCTCAGGTTGAAATTAGTTCTTGGTTTGTTCATTATATGAGGTCGGGCAGGACTGAATATCATTGGACTTGGATAGAAATTGGTTGTTGGTCAGTTCATTATCAATAGTGGATGGAATTGTGGGACTTTAAAGGGGTGGATCTTGTCTTAGTTGAATAGTATGGATCATTATTGTTGATATGACTTAGCATTAATATTTGGACCTATTGGTATGGTTAATATTATTACTTAATGATTTGATCAATATGATTTATATGATGACTTACCTTGGACTTGGAATATTCTGGAATAGTCTTGAAGTTGGTGTCAATGGAATTAGTATAGGGGAGTAGGTGTTGATGATTAAACTGAGTTTGGCCAACTTAGAAATTTTATTATCATTCAATGTTGATCCTTGGAAATTGATAGTTTACGTTGAAGTCTTAGATGGAGTAACTATTACGATCTTATACTTTTTCTTATTAATTACCAATCTTCACACAATGTCCCATGAGGTATTGATGGCGGTTAATTTTAAAAGCTGGTGGTGACATTGGCGGCTAATTTAACTAAAGTCTTTACTTTTTGGGGATCTGGGGGAGAATAGTACTAGAATTAGCGAATGTCTTGGTACCAGTAATTTATGGTGACGTATGGGATCTGGGGAATAGTCAGTGAGATTGTAGCGAATTTATTTCATTTCGCTTTAGGTCTATATCCACTGGCTCAAGCCATTTGCCACCTAGACTGGGGTCCAACCAGGTTAAAATTTTGGTGATGTACTGAAATTAGAAGGGGGTCCTGATTATTTACCTTTGCTATCGGGAGACCACGGCTTATGGTAGTGATTAGTGGGGTCTTTGGACCTAATATTACCCAGAACCTACCGAGACCTTACCGCCAGGCGGATACTTGCATTTGTGGTTACCTGCATTTTTGTATACTCCCTTTTGTGGTAACTTCCTTTTGTGGTTGGTTTCGGTTTGTGTTCTGTGTAATATTTACTCCTGCCCCTTGGAGAGCCCTATCATGCCCGAGTATGGAAAGAGTTCAATTTTTGGATTCTGTGCCCCTCTGTATCATCCTCTCATGTTTATTACCAAACACATGAAAATTTCTCAGTTCTGGACTATTTATTGACATTTTAGACATCTGATATGTTCGCCATGCGACCATCAACCTAATAGGGGTAATAAAATCTAGTATAACTCTAATATCAATGGGTTTCAATACAGCTAAACATTTTCATTTTGTGCGATAGTGCAGGAAACCCGCGATGCTATCTCTTCGCATCTACCTCATCGAAAAATTCTCAACTATGTCATCAGCCAAACCAAGAATTACCCCAGTAAAGAATGCCACGTTACCATCTAAGACCACGCCAGAACAACGTTACTGGAGAGCATTCACCAACCCCCAACTTATTAAAGAAAACCATCCAATCACAAGTATCGATTTCAATCCAACAACGTTTGATTTTGCAGTAAGCTCAGCTACTAAAGTCCAAATTTTTTCAGGTAAAACTAGACAAGTCATCAAAACCTTCTCCAGATTCAAAGATACGGTTTTCGGAGTAAACTACAGATATGATGGTAAAGTTCTCGTAGCCACTGATAAGACTGGGTTAGTATCAATTTACGATAGTTACCAACCAAGAAATTTGTTAGTGAGTATAATCCCATCAACTTACGAGACTCATACCGCCAAATTCCACCCTACCATAGCTAATCATGTTGCCACAGGTACTGATGACAAACTCCTTCGATTATACGATATTTCACAAAGTGCAAATGCCCTTTGGACGAGTGATTACCATAATGATTATATAAGGACTTGTGATTTCGTGCCTAATAGCCCTAATTTGATTGTCAGTGGGAGTTATGATGGAGTAGTAAGATTGTATGATACTAGAACCAATAGTGCTGTGAGTGAATTCCATCAAGGAGCACCAGTAGAAGATGTTTTAGGATTCAGTCTGTCAACCATAGTGTCAGCAGGAGGACCACAAGTTAAGATATGGGACCTTAAAATGGGAACTCAAATCAATGAACTTAACAATTTCGCCAAAACCGCCATGACTTTGCATAATACTCACGATAAAGGACTTCTTGTAGGAAGTCTTGATGGACATGTGAAGATCTTTGATTCAACCAATAATTCATGGACTGTTAAGTTTGGATGGAAGTTCGGTAGTGGAGGTGTTTTAAGTTGTGGAGTATCACCAATGGAGCATGATCATAAGCATTTCGTCACAGGTCTTACTCTGGGGCTCATATCTATCAGAACCAGGAAAACTGAACCAAAAGTTAAGCAAGGTATCAAACAAGTCAAAACCAACGCTTATAGTAGGATGTTAAGAGGAATGGATTATAATGGAGAAGATGAACACAGAGTTATAAATTCATCTCAACCTGTAAACCAACAACTGAAAGTAACTAAGAATTTTGAAAAGCTTTTGAACTCATTCAAATGGAGTGAAGCTTTAGATAATGGGGTTCAAAATGGTGTGTCAAAAGAACAAACTGTCACCATATTGAACGAATTGAAGAAGAGGGGGAAGATCAGAAGTTCATTGGATAATAGGGATGAAATCTCATTAATACCGATCTTGTCCTGGTTGAATAAAAATATCGAAGATGTTAGATCGTTTAGTTTGGTGGCTGATTATTTGACTACCATCTTTGAATTGTATAATAATTTGATTTTGGCTAATAGTGATTTATTAGAGCTTTTCAATGCGGTGTATAAGAAGATGGAAGTAGAGATCAAAAAGGCTAGGGAGGCCAATGAGTTGAAGGGGATGTTAGAAATGCTTGCTATTTGAGCTGTTTAATACTCAAGCTTCTCGAATGAGTCCTTTGTATATAATACATACATCAATGTATAGCATATGGATATTCTCCCAGTAATTTACACAAAAGCATACTGTTCATCTACTACCACCTCCGTCTCTTTTTACGTTTCTTATTCATAACTCTCTCCCTACATCCATCACTGCAAAACCATTTAAGTTTACCAGTAGTATACTTTAACGCCTCAACTCTATTTAATAACCCAACACACTTATAGTGGAACCATTCTCCATTAGGACAATGATCTTCATTATCACATGCTATCATATCCCCAAAAGATCCTTGGCCACAGAAACAATATTTATTAGTATCGTCAATTGGTAAAGGTAATTGAATATCAGGAATTTGTTCAACTTTCTGTATTGTTTGAGGTTTCTGTTTCGATTTAATGGAGGCTTGAGGCTTGTTTTGTTCATTGATTTTAGTGAGTGGTTTTCTTATTGGCCTACCTGGTGAACCCGTACCTACTGGTCTTCCTGGTCTTCCAGGACCTGATAAGCCTGTTAATCTACCTGGAACTGAACTTGAAGAACGTGAGCTTGGTGGTCTTCCTGGTCCTGACTTTTTCCCTGGCTTAATTCTTATCCTTGATTTAACCCCCTTGAGGTCTATTATTGATTTGGGTTCTGGAACTTCTTTGAGTTTAGTAAACTTTGGTACCCTGAATACCAATTTCTCCTTCTCCTTCTTCTCCTCCAATGCCTCCTGTTGACTAGTCAAAGGGTTTTCTAAATAATGAGCCTTCAACTTATCACGTAATTGTTTATACTCTGATCTCTTGTCATTTTTGAACTTGTACTGGTTGAATTTGTCTAGTTGTTCAACTAACGAGTCCTGGTAGATAATAAGCTGGTTATTAAGCAGCCTAGACTCCACAATGGACTCATCCATCAATGTTTGGAGATGCGATGTTAGATGTAAATATTGATGTTTATAGTCAGGATCTTGCGGTAATAAACCATCCACTGATTTTTGAAGTTTATTGATTCGAATGTTAAGGAACTGAACCAACCATAGGGACCGAACGAGGTCTGCCGGTAGATGGTCAGTGATTGAAATGAATGAATTCGCTATTGACATGGTGAAGTTGTTAGGTCGCGTTTGTGATCGCGGATCGTAAGGTAATGTTAAGGTTTAAATTTAGGCATAGAGATCTGAACTCTAATCCTTGGAAGAGTCGAGAAATCTGAGTTTGTAATTAGGTTTGTGAACATTAAGAACACAAAATCAAGAAATACTTAATTCTAATATATCACTCTAAACAATAAGGAAACCCCTAACCCCTTAACCTCATAACCACAAATAGACCATGGAACATACGATACCTATTGTCAATATTCATGCACCCTATATAATTGAATTACAAACGTGCATGAACAAATCAGATTCAACTATCTAAAATCTTAAACTGTGCATCACCACCTTGAATTAATAAGCTTAACCCCTAACTTAGGTTGGAATGTAGAGTGGGCAAGTTTAACCTAAGTTTGTCGTGCCTGGTTGTGAGGTAGAATGGCCCATTGAACCCGTAGGGACAAAGGATCCATTTTTTTTTTTAGTCCTTGTTGATCGACGTAGAAGTTTCCAACAATTCAAGTTTAAATTATTCGTTGGATTGTTTTATAAATTGATCGTCTTTTTGTGTAATTCACTTTACTCATACAATTTTTAGATCAGTATAGTCAAATTTAGTTATACCGCACGGCATTTTTTTTACGATGAATATTATTAGCCCCCAAAATATTTTCCTTGATGTGATCCCCGTGATCCCCGTTTCAAATAATATTATTGGGTTGGTGATCGTTTTAGTGTTAGGGATCATCGCCCAGAAAGCTTATCACAAAACCCTTAGTGCCAAATGGAAATGTGGTAATGTGGTCCAGATCAAGCAAGATTATTTTGGTATTAAACATGCGTTGACTTTGTTTGAACACCGTAATGCAGGTACAGATCTACAAAATCAAAGACTGCTTTTCGATCAGTACAATACCGATACGTTAAGACAAACCTTGTTAGGTCAAAATTTGGTTTATACCAGAGACGTTGCCAATATCAAAGAAGTGGTAAATCATCAAGTTGATAATTTTTCAATCGGGTACAGACACGAAGCTTTTAAACCATTATTAGGGGATGGAATTTTTTCAACTGAAGGACCTAAATGGAGAATTGCCAAACAAGTACTTAGACCACAATTCACTAGAGAGCAAATTTCAGATTTGCATGGGTTAGAAATTCATGTTACCAATTTTGCCAAAAGAGTCCGTGAGATGGGCCATGAAAAATTCGATGTTCAAGAATTGTTCCTTAAACTTACTTTAGATGCTTCTACTGATTTCCTTTTTGGGGAGAGTGTAGGATCTCTTACCAAACAAGATTACGTTCATGGGAAGTATACGTTTGAAGCAGCTTTTAACCAAGTGCAAAAGTATATTTTCGCAAGAGGGTTATTACAGAGTTTTTATTGGATCTACAACCCAAGAGATTTCAGAGAATGTCTTGAAGTGATCCACGACTTTACCCGTTCATTTGTCGATAAAGCATTGTCATTAACTGAAGGAGAAATTGAAGCTAAAATCGAAGCCAATGGTGGATATATATTCCTTTATGAATTGGCTAAAATCACTAAAGACCCAAAAATTTTACACGACCATTTACTTAATATCATGTTGGCTGGTAGAAACACCACTTCGGCTCTTTTATCATTCTTAGTACTTGAACTTGCTAGAAACCCAGCGGTATACCAAAAATTAAGAGAAGAAGTATTAAATAGTTTCGGAGAAACCGCTGATTTTGATGCTATAACCATTGATTCTATGAAAAAATGTACTTATTTAAGAAATTGTATCAACGAAGGGTTGAGATTATACCCTAGTGTACCACAAAATTATAGATGTGCTACTAAAAATACTACTTTACCTTCTGGAGGAGGTCCTAAAGGAACTGATCCTATTTTCATTAAGAAGGGACAAGTTGTATTCATGAGTTTTTATAGTATGCAAAGATTGGAAAAGTTCTATGGAAAAGATGCTAATGAATTTAACCCTGATAGATGGTATAGCATTAAAAACCCTGGTGCCTTTATGCCATTTTTATCAGGACCTAGAATTTGTTTAGGTCAACAATTTGCTATTACTGAAGCTTCTTATATTATTTTAAGATTTGCTCAATTGTTTCCTAGTTTAAAAGCTTTTGAAGATGTTTATCCACCTCCTATTCTGGCCAATGCTACTATGAAGTTGAGAGATGGGGCTTGGATATCTGTTTAAGAAATGTGTTGTTACAGATTTTCAAGTATTCTTAGTCTATCAGTCTACCCTAAGACAAGAAGTGAAGTAGTACTAGATGCTGGACAGTACTAGACAGTAGACGTTAAACACTACTAAAAAGACTCTTCGCCTTCGCTTTTGGGTTATTTTTTTATCGTGTTATTTATTAATTATACAATTGTATCATTTCCTCTCTTGATCCTTTTACTTCAAAAGGCACTTAACCACTATTTTCACCTTCAACTCCTCCCCTCGATGATCCCTTAGCTACTCTTAAACGGTCTAAAGATCATCTCTCATCTTACAATAATTCAAGTACATCTTGGTAGTTCTCTTTCTAATGGCTTTTCCCTTATACAAAAAGAAAATAGCAAAGAAAGCGATTACAAATTCCAATACCGCCAAAATTACAAATGTCTTTGTGTTACCCATAGCATCAATCCATGGCGAGCATGCAAATGTGAACACCATACCAATATAATTATTTATTACCGCAACACCACACATCATTTCAATAACCATATCAGGGTAGGCGTCCATAAGGTAAGCTAAAGCAACATCACCAGAAGCACCAAAGGCAAATCCAATAAATACTAATCCCAAATAAGTAGGAAACCAAGGCCATAATTGATCTGTACCAACCGCAAAAAGTACAAGTCCAATAGGACCAATGATCCCTGAAAGGAATAAGAAATACAATCTATTTTCAGCTTCTTGAATCCCATTATTTCTTCTGGCAAGCCATAAATTAAACCAATCAGAAATGATACCGGCGTAAACACACCCGAAAAGAGCCCCAATTAAACATGGAACGTTCATAATAGCTACCCCAGCATTACTGTAATTGTAAGGAGGATCATAATATTGATCATCTTCAACTGTTAAATAAAATGTTAATAACGCTGATTGCAATCCCCATACGAATCCCGAATATATCACACCGGGGAAAAGAAATACTCTAAATGACATAAATAAAATCTTGAAGTATTGTTTGAATCCAGTACCTATCACGTGTGGAGCTTTTCTGATTAAATTTTTATCAGTCCACCATGAGTTAGGGGCTTCACTGGCACCATTATCACTAACTACTGACCCATGGTACGTCAATGTTACTCTAATGTTTTCTTCTGATTCAGTATCCTTTTTAAACTCTTCATTAGGGTTTTGATTTTGTGGATTCTTGGGACTGGAAGCGTATTTTCTTCTATCAAATTGAGTATTATCCATAAAGAAAACAATAATAAGAAGAGTAAATCCTGAGATAATCACAGCAGCCCATCCTACCCAAGCATAACCGGCACTAGCATCAATATATCCAGCGATAAGTGGACCTAAATAAGTACCAATCGATGTGGCCAAGATATAATATGTCAATACATGACCTAATTGATGCTGGAAATATAAATCAGTCAAACTTTGTTGCACAGCAGCTTCGGCACAACTTTCACTGGCACCAACAAATAACTGATTCCATAATGCATCACCACCGCTTTTGATTCTAGCCATCCAAATAGATCCTAAAAGCCCAAGTAAAATACAAATAAAGTAATTCATCTTACGACCAAAAAGGGAAGACAATGGGGCAAGAATAAATGTTGTGGTACCAATAGCGATGAACAAGATCCCAGCGGAAGTGTTCATTAAATCATAACTGATGCCAAAGTCTTCGTTCAACCCGTCCTGAGTAGCACCAAAATCATTCGATGTTGCTGCGGTCAATGCCGTGATGTAACATAATATCACCAAATTTAATACTTTTCTCCATGGTTTATAGTTCAACGGATCGTTGACAGATTCCGTGGGCTGGGGCACCAAGATGATCCCCAGATCAGTCTTTTTGGCGTGGGATTCTTCGCCAGTAGATGAATAAATATTGAAAGTTCCTGGAATAAAATTTGGGTGGTTCATATCGTTAGTAACGGTTTCTATTTCTGTACTTTTTTCAGTTTCCATTTGTGGTTCCATACGTGGATCCATGCTATGTTCCAATTTTTGTTCTTCCATTGTAATTTGTGTCACTTATTGGTGATTTTGTGATTGTGTATTTCTTTTATTGCTACTGGTAAGGTCTTGTGCCAAATAGTATCAGACTTAAATCCGTCACTTTTGTGTTCTAACTTCAAATAAATATGCCAACTTATAGGTACGTCGCTACTACGAATATACCTACCGTACTTAAACTCAAAATAGCACTAGTGTTGTAAGAAATCAACCCAAGATCTGACAGGTCCTTATCTTAAAAGAAAATTTTTCAATGAGATAAGGTCTCGATTTATGCAGGACAATCGTCGACGGTTCAGGAATGACATAGCGATTAGTGGGGAGGTTGGGGATACGAGGGAAATGCGATAATATGATTGGTTTGCGAGGTGCCATAGCTTGAAGGGATTTAGTGGCTTTTTCTAAGGGTCAATAGGAGGAGATACTACAGTATAGGGATTGGGTTTCCATTGCGGTCGCACGGCGTGTGGTGGCAAGTGATGGGCATAGTTGGTAAGGGCACGTATATGGTTTAAACCTTTTTTGGAAATGTTTACTGGTTGTAGATACGAGCCGTTATCAATTTTATGGGGAAGGTAGGGATAGTGATTCCGTTAGGTATTGATAGATGTTATAATTGTTTTAGGGATTTAGGGGTGGTGTACGGTTGACTAGAGTTGGTTAATGTAGAGTAAGACACTTTTCAGACAGGGACTATTGTTAAGGGTTTGGCTGCAAAAGAGGTAATTTGCGGTGGTGCTTGTATCGTGGTTGTTTTGGGGTGGTGATGGATCTATTGTATGGAAAAGAGGCAAGGAGAATAGCCGTATATTGCAAGAGTAGGTCTGTATATAGTGCCATTTCCCGGTAATCATAAAGATATTGTCTGGGATAGTTAAGCGAGATAGATAATTTTCGGGTACCACTTAAATTCCTAATCCTTAACCAGCAGGAATGTATTATGGGTAATGGGTTATGTAGTCATAGGAACTCTACTAATACCAATATATTTTGAATTAGTTCCAGCCCTCTTTACTTTTCCTTTGTAGGACAGTTTCATCAGACTGTTTATGATATAGCCAGGACCACCTAAACCTCCTAGTTAAATACACCAGAAAGTATAGACATTGATAACCATCAGATTGAATAAGTTTATTTGATTCAGGGATGCTAAAGTCCAAAAACATACTTCGACTATAACATAATTGAGTACCCCAGTGCTTAATAGCTGAGTTCAAGGAATAACCGAATGCCTGGAATAGTTGAATGTTAAAACTTGACAAATATCTAAAGGCGACACTTATAGACTTATTGTTACCCAATTAATAGAAATATCATTGATAGAGGATTACTGAGAAATGACCATAAATATAAATTGTATACTACATATTCCAGGTTTGATGAACTTCCAGGTTCATGAATGCATTTGACTCTTTCTCTTTTTAGGACAGCTCTAATGACTCCAATGACGAATATAACCACTGGGGAAAATCAGCGAAAGGCAATAGTGAAGTATTCGGTTATAGTGAAACAGCCAAACCTAAACCTAAACCAAGACATAATAAATAATTAATCTCTAACGAACTACTACCACTGCTATAATGGCTGGTTTTACAACATGAACCACTAATACGACCACCAGAAAAACCCCATTTAGCTTCGATGGATGACGAATTGTTACTGCAAATAACCGCATAGATGAACCATTGTAAAACGAATAAATTTGAAATTTTCATTGACTTGATGAATGAAGAACTAATAGAGGTGGAATTTGGTGTATTTATATTGAAAGAATACTTGAAGGCACGTTGCTCAATCAGGAGTTAAAAGAAAGGTCATTAGTATCACCAATTAAAGTTTGGGTTTTATTCATGAAAAAATTATTAAGTGCAGGATGATGATTGAAATTTGAGGCTTAGGGTACTACCGAATTAATACGAGGGGCTGAACATGCGGAAGTTGATGATTCGGGTGGTCGTAGAAGCTATGCTACAAAACGCCATGTAGTTGAATTGCTTATTGTATCTTTAGACAAATTAGAGAATAAAGAGCATAAAGCTCATGCCCAGAATACAGAGCCAGAGCGCAAACACGCAGAAGTAATGGCTTACACAGGGTTGCCAACAAAGTACTGCCATCAACACATCAACACCAAACGACAACCAGATCAGGTCAAATGTCCCTGCCAAGCCTTGAAAAATACGATCCAAATTAAAACCGATCCTAATTAAAACCGATCCTAAATAAAACCGATCAATCATCGAATATTTTATGGCTTAGATCGCTGAGGACTTTGTGCACGCATTCCTCAAAGGGCTGTTCTCAGAAACGAGCGAACTAAGAATGGTCCTGTATACGGCGTTGTTGTTGATTTAGTTAATGACTGAACCAAGGCTGTAAACCGATACGCCTGAAAGTAAATTAAATGACGGAGTCTGGAACTGTAGATATCGCAAGCACTCTCGAAGAAATATCATCTCTAAGAGGTCATAATACGACCATATGCTATATAGAAAGATCTTATATTGTACAAAAAAAATAACGTGAACATTTAAATAAATAGTACAAAACATGATTATGGCCGCTACTGAAACAGATTTGATGACTTGAATTGCAGTGTACAAGGCATATCCCAGATATTAAAGTTTAGAATAGCCCATTGAAATCTCAAGTCCCAGCTACCATTATTTGTATTACCACAAAAACCGATAATTCCCATTCTTGACCTCCTCTCTAAATTTTCCAACTCCTGATCCAAGGCATTCTTGGAATTATCTATCGAAGTAGAAGTTGAAACTGAAGGGTATTCTGAAGGTTCCCAAGTCAGCATTGTCGCTAACCACGTAACCCCATCGACATCAGTTATAGTTAGCATAATCCCACCGCACTTTCCTGTGGATCCAATTTTCATAATTGACATCATCTTACTTATTAAAGTCTTGACTTTTGACAGGAAGCCTACTAGTTCGTTTATCCATATTCCACAGTCGCAAACCGCTTGGTAAATCTCTTCATTCAAATATGCTTGTAGGCTGCCAACAACGTAATTTTTAATGTAGGCAGAATAAGATGCGTATTGTGCTACAAGTGAGGTCAGCAGCCCAATAGTCTGGTCTACATTGCCACACATCCTCTTGGTTAACCATGTTCTTTCTCTTCCAAGAGCAGTATATGTAAAGTTTCCCGTGAAATTACTGACCACAACATTATATAACTGTTTAAGTTGGGCGCTGCTATACATATTATCGATCTTTGTTGTATTCAACCCGTCTAAAATGTTACTTGCATTTACGTCGATTACAGTGTAAACTGGGGAATTATTATGATCAAATGCTAGCTGGTATGTAGCTACTTGTCTGATTTGTGGAACTCCTGAACTATTAGCCCTTTCCGCTAATTCAGGGTATAAACCACTACCTGAATCGTCCCATGCAGCAAAGCAGCACGTGCATAAATATTGCAAAACGATCAATCCTATAATATATTTTGGAAATGTTTTCGTCATTGTATATGCAACTCTTCAAATAAGGGCCATATATTGCCAGTTTTCTGCTTTTACCTTTGGTGCGGTTTCCCTAGGGATTTTGTCTCACGAGATGTCGTGTGAGAGGTATAAAAAATGGCATGGATTTTGGTATTTAACCCAACTCACTCTTCTTGTACTATGAGGTGTCGAAGGTTACAAGACTGGTATAATTTGAAACTAATAAAGCATATCATGCGCATATTAAGCGATTATGTTATAAAATAAGTACGCATATCAAGTACCATGTCGTCATAGCTATGGAATATTTACGGAACTTGTCGTTATATCCTCAAACATATGACGTAAATGCGACCTATTTAGTACATGTATTTCTCCACAAAACGTTCTTTATATTTGATAACAATTGTTGATAAGCACCTGAAATTTAGTTGATAATGAGTCTAAGAACTAATTAATCATTTAACCCTTTTTGCAGTCCTATAGAAGTGAAACACCCAAAACTAATCGGACTTAAATCACAGCCAATTGCAGCCAAATAACCAAGAAATCTTTCCTTGCCTTCAACTCAATTGACCCAACATGGTTCCACGTTACTCTCCCATACTATCCCCGAGTTCTATTATCCCCGAATAGTGGATTCCTGAATAAGGATAACCCCGAATTCCGAAACATATTGGTAATTCCTTGAACTCCATAGATTGCTTCACCACCAACGCTCAAAACACTCATAACAATAATCGTGTAAATTTTCCATTTACGTCCATAGAATATGGGGGAATAAACTGGGGTACATTACCTATATAAACCACCAGGTTCCCGATGCAGAATAAAGTACTGGTCCATATACACAAATAGAGATGAAATACTTTGAAGTTTGGAAACCTGGTAAACCCGTTAGTTATGCGGTAACTTTCACTTGTGATTTGGCATTTATCCTTTTTGGTATAGAACAAGGTATTTTAGGTATAGTGATCACAGGTGAAGATTTCTTGAATCAATTTGGTAACCCTAAAGGAAGTTTCCTCGGGTTCATTGTGCTGATATATACGCTTGGATGTTTCTTTGGATGTATTGTAAATTATTATATTGGTAACTGGTTAGGGAGAAGAAGAACCATAGCCACTGCCATGTGTACGATTGTTGTGGGTGTAACACTTCAAGTTAGTGCGTTTACAGTGCCCCATTTAATGATTGGAAGGTTTATTACCGGACTTGGTACGGGGATGGAGACTTCTTGTGTACCTATGTACCAATCTGAACTTGCTGACCATAGAAGTAGAGGAAATAAATGTGCAAGTGAAGCATTGTTCGTTGGAATTGGGTTAGTTTATGCTTATTTCCTTGACTTTGGATTATCTTACGTTGATGGACCTGTAGCTTGGAGATTACCTATAGCCACCCAGATCATATTTGCTTTAGGGGTTCTTGGGTTTACATTTACCGTACCTGAACTGCCTCGTTATTTGTTCCTCCAGGGCCACAAAAGTGAAGCCAAGAGAGTGCTTTCCTATGTATTCGATAAATCAGAAACCCATCCAGATATAGTCAAAGCTTATAATGAAATAGAAGAGGCTGTGGCCATTGAGACTATTGAAGGTGATTATTCATGGAAACGTTTGGTAAAGAATGATCAAGCAAGAACTAGAACTAGGGTTATTTTAGCTTATATGTCCATGTTTGCTCAACAAGTTGGTGGTGTAAATATGATCAACTATTATATCACCACAGTGTTTATAGAGAATGTTGGTCTTGATAATACTTTGGCTATGATCATGGGTGGTGTTGCAGTGATTTGCTTTACTATTGGTTCATTAGTTCCTTCATTCTTTGCTGATAAATTGGGTCGTAGATTACCTATGGTCTATGGGTCTTTAGGTTGTAGTTTTTGTTTCCTAATGATTGCTGTGCTTTTAAGTATCCAAAGTGATCCATCTCTTAAAAAGAGTTGTTCATCAGCGGCCGTGGCGTTCTTCCTTTTATATGTATTGATTTTTGGTGCAACAGGTAATTGTCTTCCTTGGGCTATAGTTCCAGAGGTTTTACCATTACATGCCAGATCTAGAGGAACGGCCATTGGAATCAGTAGTAATTGGTTATGGAATTTTGTTATTGTGGAAATAACTCCAGAAATTATCCTGAACCTTAAATGGAAGGGGTACTTGATTTTCATGGTTACCAATTTGCTATTTGCACCAATGTTTTTCTTCTTTTATCCTGAAACCAAAGGTTTAAGTTTAGAGGCTATTGATAGGTTATTTAGTGAGAATAGAACTCCGTTTATGGGTTTGGTTGATCCTAAGAAGGTATTGGATCAAAAACACTTTGACAAGGGAGATAGTGGTGATAGTCATAGTGATGAACTGGATACTCATTTTAGAGATGAAAAGAAAGTTGGTATTGAACACGTTGAAAGTGTTTAGATAGATCTTGACAATGTTAACATTTTTGCAATAGTTTGTATTTTTAATGAATGATTTTTTGTTCTGTTTTTGTTGTACTTTCTCTTTGTGTCTATGAGCGATTGGCCAATGTGATCGGCCCCTTTGATTCATGCCCCTCTTGATTAACGGATCGATTGTTTTCATACCTTCTACAACCAACGTTATGACCATTGGCCAAGCTTGAGGCCCTGAGTATAACCAGTTTTGGCTGCAATCATTGAACATCAAAGTCAAAACAAGCCAATCAAAATGGGCTCCAAATCCGAGAAATGGTACCCAAACTTCGGCCAATTAACAATAGAGGTGTAGTAGGGTCATTGCCATCCTATCCAGCCAAAATAGGGGTTTTCCATTTCAATAGGCCCAGTTCAGACCAAAGAACGGCTAAATCGCTACCAACCAAGATTAGCCGCAAAAATTGCGGTTATTTTGATCGAGGGGCATAATAACCGATAATCTGGGGTAAACAGATCCCCTCCCCCACCACCATATTCCAATGTTTATTTAAATCGATTGCTGCCACATATGATCATCAGATTGAACTCAGTATAACCACATCCCAAACCACAAAAAAAAAATCAAATTAAAATGACAATCAGTGAAAATCAATTAAAACATCAACAAATCATTAACCATTTCCGGGTACTAATTGCTGACCTAGTCCAACAATTTAATGGTGGTCACCCTGGGGGAGCCATTGGTATGGCACCAATCGGTGTGGCATTGTGGAAGTATATCTTACGCTATAGTCCTAGTCAACCGGAATTCTTTAATCGAGACCGGTTCGTATTACTGAACGGTCATACTTGTCTTTTCCTTTACGTGTTCCTACATTTGACCGGATATAAAAACATGACGATGGACCAGTTGAAAACTTACCATTCAAGGGACCACCATTCCCAATGTGCTGGCCATCCAGAGATCGAAGTTCCCGGAATTGAAATCACTACTGGAGCTTTAGGTCAAGGTGTGGCTAATGCTGTAGGGATGGCGATCGCTGCTAAGAATTTACAACTGATATATAACCGACCAGGATTCGATGTGGTTTCTAACCATACTTTCTGCATGATGGGCGATGCATGTCCGCAGGAAGGTGTGGCGCAAGAGGCAATATCATTAGCAGGCCATTTGGGCCTTAACAATTTAACCTTGATCTACGACAATAATCAGGTGACCTGTGATGGATCAATAGGTTTGACCAACACTGAAAACACCAAGCAGAAATTCTTGGCCTGTAATTGGGACGTCGTAGAAGTAGACCCCGATGTAGGGGTGTTGGTCGAAGTATTAGCCAAATCTAAGACGGCTGCTAGGCCCACCTTGGTGATCGTTAACACCACAATTGGAGCCGATACGGTGGTAGCGGGTACCGCCACAGCACATGGTGTCGCTTTCGGTGTGGACGAAGTCGAAAGATTACATCAGAAGTACCAAATCCCCGACAAGTTCGTGATACCACAATGGATCTATGAATTCTTCAAAGTAGATGAAAATTTGGTACCAGAATGGACCCAACTCGTATCAAAGTATAAGTACTCGTACCCTGAACTAGGAGCAGAGTTTGAGTTAAGGGTTCAAGGAAAGTTGACTGATGATTACCGGAAATATATTCCGTCTAAATTCCCTACCACCAAGACCCCAAGTCGGAAATCCAACGGGTTAGTGTTCAATGATATGGCTAAGAACATTAAAAATTTCATGGTGGGTACAGCTGATTTGACACCATCGGTTAACATGGCATGGGAGGGTAAAGTAGATTTCCAGAACCCTAATAGAGTGACCCCCACTACAAATTCCCAAATTGGAACCCCCACTGACAACCCCATACCATCTGTTGAATGCCTAGACCCGATAAAGGGAAACTATTCAGGCCGTTATATTCATTACGGAGTTAGAGAACACGCCATGGCATCAATAGCTAATGGAATCGCTGCTTTCAGTCCTGGAACTTTCATCCCCGTGACTTCCACGTTCTTCATCTTTTACCTTTATGCCGCTGCTGGAGTTAGGTATGGCGCTGTGTCCGGCCTACAAGTGATACATGTAGCCACCCATGACTCAATCGGAATTGGGGAAGATGGACCTACTCACCACCCTATAGAAGTAGCAGCTTTATACAGAGCCATGCCCAATGTTCTTTATATCAGGCCTTGTGATAGTGAAGAAGTGGCTGGGGCGTGGCAAGTGGCCATCGATCATAAGGGTCCGTCGATCATTTCTGTGTCAAGACATGCATTACCGCAGTTTGGATGTTCTAAACGAGAAATGATTCAAAGGGGAGCTTACCTATTTAAGACTGAAGTTGATCCGGTACTTAACTTAATATCCACCGGGTCGGAAATGGAATTTGCAGTCGAGGTTCAAGCTCTTCTTAAGGCCAGAGGCATCCATGCCAACATCGTTTCATTCCCGTGCCAACGTCTTTTCGAGGTTCAACTGACTGAATATAAACGGTCGGTATTACAGCACTTGCCCTCGGTAGTCATTGAAGCATATAGCTGTGTAGGTTGGGAAAGGTATGCACGAGCTGGGATCAATATGAAGACTTTCGGTAAGTCATTACCGGGGTATGATGCCTATAAGTATTTCGGGTTTGAGAGTGAAGGCATAGCTAAGAAGGTCGAGACTTTCTACCACAGATGGACTGAAGATGAGATCAATTTACGTTGGGAATTCACCGAATTGTAGATGTTTGGCAGTGTCCATGACCAAAGTCTTATATTATGCACAGTGAAGCGATATGCACAATTAATCGACTTGATCCTTTATTAGGCTACTCTCTTTATAAATAAACGATAAAATAGTTCTATTCTGATGGTAGATCCTCGCTTAATCTTACCCCTTGCAAATATTATTGAGTGTAAAGATGCCGCATGAACGACATTGGTAGTCAAGAAACGTACAGTATCGCCTTAGGCATAGTAAATGTAGTGCATGGGCATTGCGTTGAAGGACTTTATGGGTGCGTCTAATTTATGTAGTAATTTGAATATTGTCGTGGTATACATCGTAATTGCATTTTGTCGCTATCATAATATCGTAGGTGCGTCCAGTTTAGGTTTGGTCTAGTGCACTGGGGATCTTCTGCGGATCTGGCTCGATTTAAGGTAGATGTGCGCGGTCTAGAGCCGTGTGCACTAAGTCTTGCACTTGAATTGAAGGCTTTACAGTGGTACGCCATATCATGTAAGTTATTATGCATGACATTGTGTACTAGCCTATGTATGACACTGTACAAATATACACATATCTTTTTAAAATGAATTCCTTGGCTATCGTACCTAGGCGCGGAATATGGAATTCGCGCCGCTTAATTACTCCGAAATTTCTCCACCATCAGACTCAGCAACTGATCTATACCAAATATAGCTAAACTAAACCACGGTTGGCACTAGCATTAGACCAATTGACGACCACGCTTTAGTTGCATAGAATTCAACATATTCTGACACATACAGACGCACGAACTTCAGCCCCAAATTGGCAATGACACCAGTTGAATCTGCAAAGAAAAGAGTTAAAACTGGTTGTTTAACCTGTAGGCAAAAGCATAAAAAATGTGATGAAGCTAAACCAAGCTGTGGGTTATGCCTCAAAAGGAAAGTTCCGTGCAAGTGGCCCCCTCCTAAAGATAAAGTGACGTCAAATAGTTTCCGGATAGTAAAGATTGATGGTGATGATGTCAAGAAGTACAGTACGAGGTTAATGGAGTCATTAGATAAGGATTCACCTGAGTGGAGGTTCAGGAAGATGGATCAGCTCCCTGGAGCAGGAGGTGTGGTGGGGGATGTGGGGGATGATATGGAAGATGTAATGGGGGCAGATGGGCCTGGAAATAGTGAAGAGTTGGGAGATTTAGGGCCAGGAAATGGACCTGGAAATGGAATTGATGGACCTGGCGCACCTAGTACGCAGATACAAGGGTCACGTGGATCACATGGGTCAATTGGGTCTATTGGGTCACGTGGATCTGTAGGATCAAATGGGTCAGGTTCAGGTCAAGGCGTAAATTCAATGCCACCACCGAAGGGACGTGGTTCAAATGGACCTAGCCCCAGTGGTAGTACTGCTAGTGGTAATGCTGCTGTTGCTGCTGTTGCTGGTGGTGCAAATAGTCCTAATGGAACTACCACTGCCCCAACGAGTGGAGCCAGAACTACTGCCGACCTTCAAAACCTAATCAACCCCGACCATACCCTAGAAGGAATCCTCAACAACGCCGAGAAGGTGATGGTACAAAAACTCCCACCACTCCCACCACCGATCCCCGACGACGACAACATTTCTCCGGACGCCCTCATGGCACCGTTCCTCACATACTCCCACCTCCACCGGACATTCCGTGACTACATGTTCACCAACGTCGCCCTGTCGCAGCCCGAGGTCGTGGACCTGGAGTTCAAGAACATCCTCAAGAACCCCCTCCCCAAATTCCTCAGCCTAGGCTCCGACGTAAGTTCGTCTACCATCCTCCAGGATATCCTCAACGACAGCAATAACTTCACATATGAAGGGTTGGACACCAAAGAGGAAGTCCTTATCAACAACAACGAAAAGGCCCTCCTTTTCAGGAAATACTTATACGAAGTGGCTCCCTGGCTCGACATGTTCGACAGCACCAAACAATTCGGGACTCAGATCGCGGTGCTAAGTAAGTCCAACAAGGCCCTACTCAACTCGATCTACGCCATAGCGTCGCGCCAGATCGAACAGACCAACCCCATCTACCAGTCCCAGATCACCATCAAGCTCTATCAGGACACACTCAAACATTTGATCCCGACCGTCAACAAAACCCTTGACATTCTGATCATCTCGACATGTGTGTTGCTCTGTGTGTTTGAAATGATGCTGTCGTCGCCCGAAAAATGGCGGTACCACCTCGAAGGGTGCCTGGCCCTATTCAAGATCCATAACATCAATGGATTCTCCAATGAGTTGGAAAGAGGTCTCTTTTGGTGTATGGCGAGAATGGACGTGTGTTGCGCTATAATTGACGACCAGCCCACGATCATCCCCGCCGAGTTCTGGCTTCCGGATAACTGTAGCGTCAAGGACTCCAGGGAGCTTTTCACTAAGTTTGGTGATAAGGTGGATCTGTATGCAAATTATATGGTGTTTTTGGTGGCTAGGGTAATGAATTTAGTAACCAATCAGGGCGAGGAATCTAGCGATAAAGAGCGTAGTACTGGTCATGCGGCCCATGGCCATACTCCTACGGGCCAGGTACCTTATGATGAAGAATGGCAATTCATATGGAATGAATTCAATGATTGGTTCAGTAACCAACCCCCTGAATTCCATCCCCTTCTTTCATTCAACGACACACCATTCCCCACCTTAGTGTACCTAAACGGCCCCGCTATCCTGGCAGTACAACTCTACCACATGGCCATAATTATCCTCGTCCAGAACAAGCCTAGACTTAAGAAAATAACTTATAGCGATCATATCAAATCCACGATTTGGCATGCTAAACAGATCATCGGAATCAGCTTACATAATGAACATCATGGGTGCTGGAATAATGCCTTGGAGCCATTATGGGTGGCAGGACAGTTATTGAGTAGTGAAGAAGAGCATGAGATTATTTTAAAGTTATTGGGGAAGATTGAGAGTGTTACGGGGTGGCAGATGAGTTTCAGGGCAAATGATTTGAAGAAGCATTGGGCAGAGGTAGCCTAGGCCCACCACGAGCGAAGCGAGTGGTGTTGGGCCCTCCATTTCCCCTATCCTCTATTCCCATCAGTGATTTTATGACATTTTTGCAGCCATTTTTGTGCGCGCTTTTTGCAACCATTCACAAATCCAACCCACCTAAACCATCCCTAGCTACCCTAAACTCCACTTATCCACAAACAAATAATACAGGAATAAATATCATCAACATAAGAATAGTTACACCAATTTTCAGGGCCAATTTATTCCAATCTTTTCCCGTTTAAATTTTCTTATATTAATGCGACATTATCGGAATTTGACATTCCCATATCCCATCAACGTTAGCCCACACTTGAATCACAATAGAACCACAATAGAACTACACACTGTCCTAACGTAATAATATCAGTGCCGGGCCGTACTAGCTTTAAAGACAAATCGATAGACAACCACAAAGCTAAACTAAATACAGAGTAGAGTAATAATCGACATAATTAATAAATGTATATATGGGAAATATACCGGGTATACTAGGCCAGGTCCCCAAATTTCTTACAAAATTCTCTTGACTCCTCTAACGCTTTATCAACATTGTCATTATCAAACCCTCCACCATTCGGCTTCACAACCTTTAGAACCTTTCCTAACAATCCATTTATCTGTATGGAATCAATAGTTGCATCAGACAATGAAAACGTTAATGTCATGTAATCATCAAACCGTAAATTTTCGGCGTCAACTTCCCGTAATGACCAAACACTGATCCCATTAGGTATGAACACCAGCTGTCCTTCACAAACGTTCTTCGGTTTTTCCAAGTCCCATCCCAACATTGGGACATCAAACGCTACAAATGAACTGATTAAATCAATCTTATATTGGCCCAGGGAATCCTTAACAATCACCACCAAATTGGGCCTATACATTTCACTACCACAACCACAATGTTTTATATGAGCCCTGGCAAATCCTATCCACATTTGGTTATTTTCAAGCAGGGGAAATCGATTAGGATCAAGTCCGGCATTGGTTATGAGTTGGTTGATACTTACAAGTTCTGTACCTCCTCGTAATGGACCTACAGGTGATCCACCATCTAATTTATCATGCATCCTGTAAACAAACTTACATTTTGATGTACCACTTTGCATTTCACACTTTAAAATTTCTAAATCTGACCATCTATATACAAAATATATGTACTTGTCATAACCATATTGTTTCCTTTCTTGGTAATCAATAAATGGAGTCCAATTCTTTTGAGTTTCCTCTCTATGCATACCATCACGTCTGATTTCCAGTACTTTAAGGTAAGTTACTGCATCTGATTCTGGTTTAGGTAATTCTTCTACATTTCTCTTGCCTTTTTGAAATTGCCATGGCCAACTTAAAAACATCAGTCTATAATACCCGTACTCTACAGTATCCTTATTATCATCTATATGAGTTGCAGATTTGATTTTGCCGTGGTATGCATTGAAAACAATCAATGGTTCCTCGTATCCATGATTATTGACAAGCAAAAACCGGGGGTCTTCAGGTCCATAGTACTTATACCATGTACGTTCTGGGTCATGTAATGTAGGGATAGGTAAAAATTGTGGATAACGTACAGTTGTAAAAGGTTTGCCATCAACAACCAAATCCTGGTGGGGGAAATTGGTTGGTACCACCAACGACACATCCTTCAATTCCTGCCAATTCTCATCATACAACTCTGCATATGTTAATGAAAATAATGGTGCATTCCTGATGCCACTAGGACAGTAGATAACTCTAGAAATCATCATGTGAACGCCATATTGTCCTAGCCAAACAGAAGTTCCTGCAAGTTTATACCAATGTTTGGAAATCGTACCTTCAGCAAACTGCAGGTCTATGTCTTTTTTGAAGTATCCTTCTACCTCTTCCAAAAGGTAGGTGTTTGAGTTGATGAAGGTTTTCAAGATATCTGTGAGGTCAACATCCAATGGTTTCATATCAGCTACACTTACATCAAGTTTGTGTTGGGATTCGGAGAACGTAGTGAACTCATGATGGTGGAATAGATTACCGTCAAGGTTGGAATATTCTAGTGGGTCTGCCCCGGTGCTGGCTCCAGGGTTGGTTCCAGGACTTGCTTCGGAGTTGGCTGAACCCTTCCCCAGCTTATACTGAAAATGTACAATCTTGGAATTGGTCTGGACTTGATCAGTGTATGCTGAAATACTAGGAAACTTCTGTGGAAGTATAGTGAACAGGTTTTCTTTGATTTCAGATATTCTTATTGGTGGTGGAGCCTTTTCTGGTTCTCCTTGTGCTTCTGGTGCTTCTGGTCCTGTTCCCAGGAGTGAAGTTTCTTCAGGGGATGGTTCTCCCCCACTCCCTAATCCCCCTTGGTAATACTTCTCCTTAACTACATCTACTAATCCACCATAATCCAAAACAAAAACAGATAACCCTACTAAAAGTAGAACCATAGTTATGATCGTAAATTTTAGTCTCTTGTACATGTTTATGTTTGTGCTTTGTGCTGATGGCCTTGTATTGTGGCAGTTGTATTGTTGGTGCCTGTGCCTGTCTGTGTCTGTGTTTAGCTCTATGCTAGTCTTGGCTTTGTACTTTTTTGGTTGCTTTGTCTTTGTTTCTTCTTCAAATTCGAAAAATCAAATAGATTGAAATACAAACAAAATGACGATACACAAATAAAGCGATACAACAAAACGGAGACAACAAATGGTAAAACTGGACAACAGCTGGATATCACGTGGAAGACATTAAAAAAATAACGCCAAGTTCATTTCAGGATCAGAACCATATAACGTCGATCTCTATGGGAGAACCATTAAGAAACGAATAAACTATAAAGAAATGTCGTAGCATTTATATAAGATTTTCAACTTTGGGCTTAATTCGTGTAGGACTGTGTAGGGGCGTTGTTTACGGGCTTCGTGTTGTTAAGGCTTCGTGTTGTTAAGGCTTCGTGTTTGTGGCCGTAGTACTTGAGGTTCAGGTTTTGTTCAGAGCCGAAAAAGGTTTTAGCTCAAAGCTCAATACCTCAATGTTTTTGCAGCCATAGAACGTACTTACACTAAGAAACTTCATATCCTGGTGTACCATTACTCAGAGTAATAGAACTACGAAACTCAGACTTATCTTGGCCGCCCTGAACCTCGGCCGGGGCTTCTGAACTTATAGCCAATCTCTCCTATTTGAATAATATTTTAGTCAATTCCTGCATATCCAATTCCCTTATCAGCCTTATAACGACAATCCACCGAGCACCATCTACGGGCACAACCGAAACTACTTGGCTTAATTTGGTCAGGAATTGGGTCAGGGTTCGGTTAAAGGCACCTTAATTATGGCGTTATATAACAGTCCCATAAGTGAGTCTCTATTTTTCTGATTCACCTACTCGTCCATCTATTCTTCCCATCTTTCTGGGGTGCTCTTCATTACTGTGAGGCGGAGTGCTCCATACTCTTCACACGTGCTTAACTTCTGTTGCTTTACCTTCTACTCTTTATTTGACTATTCCTAGCCCCTTTACTCAAGATAATCACCTGATGTTCCTATCAGATAATTTGAATCATTTAATATTCCAACTGACCGTTTCTATCAAACCCTAAACCGTTACATTATTTAGCCGCAAAGCATTATGTATTGCATATGAAACCGATTATGTAATCTGATATTATGTAAGATGTTTTATGTAATACTAATGCCATCATACATTATTGATTATGTAATAATCGATTACCTAATACTTTTGCATCTATCAGATCTGATTTACCATGCACACAATAAATATTAACATTACTCTATGAACCTATCAAAAAAAGTTGTGAACTATCAAAAAACAATGTCTGATTTTTCACACATTTGACTAAATATTCCTCCAAGCTTATATAATCCCAAAGGTGTATCAAATTCTTTAATTTGACCCTTATCCATAACTATAATCCTATCATAATCAACAATAGTTTTCAATCTATGGGCTATACATAATACCGTACAATCCACAAACTCTTCATTGATTGTTTTTTGAATCTTAGCATCAGTTTCATAATCAACTGAACTTGTGGCTTCGTCTAAGATTAAAATCTTAGAGTCTCTCACCAAAGCTCTGGCTAATGCAATTAATTGACGTTCTCCTGATGAGAAATTCACACCATCATCTTCAACGTTTTGATCCAAATGAAACTTATGAAGTGCTTCAGTTTGATTCATTATGGTTGGGAGGTCTTGGGAATCTATAAGGCCACCTCTTCTCAAAGCATCCCATAATTTTTGATCGTTCAGCTGTCCAAATGGGTCCAAATTTTTACGTAATGTACCTTTGAAAAGTACAGGATCTTGGGGAATAATCGACAATTTACTACGCAACAGATGAATCCCAATGTTTTTGATATCTACACCATCAATTTCAATCTTGCCTGAACTTAATTCACTCATTCTGTAGAGTGCTGTCATGATTGAAGACTTTCCAGCCCCAGTTCTACCACAAATTCCAATTTTCTCTTTAGGTTGAATCAGGGCATTTAATCCTTGTAAAACAAGAGGCAATCCTGGTCTATATCTCATGTGGACATCCTCAAACTTTATACCACCATAAGGAGGCCACGATTCAGGAGGATCAGTCTCAGGAATCTCATACCTTGCCTCTTGGGGCAAATCAATCAGAAGATCACAAATTCTTTCAACTGATGTCATACCATTCTGAACTTTGGTAAAGTTCCTGATCATCATTGATAATTGTCCTGCCAATAACAAAGCATAACTCAATAATAATCCCACCGATGCTGGAGAAATACTGAACACTCCAAAAACACATAACAACGAAATCGTCAACGTAAACCCAGCTGCAATTATTGCCAAATTGGCTGCAAGCCAACGTTCTGCTACAATCGATACATAATATGCCTCATTGGATCTATCGATATTATAAGCATTCAATTTAAGGAATCTATGTACTGACCCATAGGCTTTGATAGTACTCATTCCACTAAGACTTTCATTGAAATTATTGTACACAAAAGACCTTAAAACCCCTTCTAATCTTTTGATTTCACGTGAAGACGATGAATAATAATGTCCTACACCAAGGAAAATCACTCCAAAGAATGGTATGGCTATACCAAACCAAGGTAAATAAATTATACATAATATAAGGTACCCTGTAAGATTAGAAAACACAAACAAGAAAAACCGGGCTTGTTCCCCAAGCTCATTATCCATGACTTCCGTATCTTTGGTGAACCTATTCATGATTCTTCCCATTGGCGTTGTATCTAAAAATGACATTGGCAGATGAAGAATCTTTCTAACGGCTTCTAATGTAAGGGTTTCAGCTGCGGTGTTGGATATATAAACAATGCACACAAATTCCATCATCAATAAAAATAATGACATAAACACAAACATAACATAAAGGCCAATATATCCATTACTACTGATACTTTTGAACTTATCTTCAGTCCAAAATGAAAGCCATACATTGGTGAAAAGCATACAGAACGTCGATGATGCCATGAACAGAGCTGTGATTAGGATCATAAAAACACTATTATATCTTCCAGATCCACTTTTGATAAACCTTTTGTAAACTTCAAATGATATACTATTGATACCTCTTGATTCGGCTAGAACTATTCTACCATCAACTTCTTTATCGTTGTTATATTCTTTACGTTCGGCTTCATCGTCTTTGGTTCCAGTTTTCTCTGTTATTTTTGTATCTATAGATTTTACTGAAGTTTGAGTTTCTTGTGTTGTTTCTTCTGTAGTAGTATCAAGAGCATCTTTTCCTTCAGTTTCTTTAGCTTCCGCTTCTTCTTCAGCTTCCTTCTGATTGAACATCATTAAATTCTTGAATCCGAGATTACTGTTTTCCAACTCTTCAAACAGTCCTACCGAAACGGTTCCGTCATTGTTCAAAAAAATGATTCTGTCAGCTTCTCCAATCAACGATAATTGATGTGTAGCCAAAACTCTGGTCTTATCCTTCAAAAGACCCATGAAACATTCTTTCATAATATGCTTACCAACTCTAGCATCCACGGCACTTAGAACATCGTCCAATAAGATCACTTCCTTGTCGAAATAGACTGATCTGGCTAAACTGATTCTCGCCTTCTGGCCTCCCGATAAGGTTATACCTCTTTCACCGATTTCACTACGATCCCCAGCTGGTAAAAGTGATAAATCTGTTTCCAATGAACAGGCATAAATAACATCAGCATACTTCTGGGCATCGAACTCTTCACCAAACAAAATGTTTTCCTTAACGGTGGCATTTTGAATCCATGGTTGACCTGATAAAATCATTGATCCATCTACACTTACCAGTCCTGAAACACGTTTCATGAACCCAGCAATGGCTTGAAGGAGTGATGATTTTCCTGACCCAATAAGTCCAGTAACTACAACGAATTCACCTTTTTTAATTTCCAAATTGAGGTCATTGAGTCCGTTAAAAGTTTCTGATTTTGATTCTTTTTCATTTGTGTCTTTTGACTCTGATTCTGATTCTAGTTGATCTGTTGTTTTTTCTGTTTCGTTTCCTGGTACTGGTGCTGGTGCTTCCACCTTCGTATCTTCATCTTCATCACTAAAAGTCTCCCAAATAAAACTAGCATTATCAACCTTAATAGCAACCAGTTGCTTCTTCATATACTCCTTGAATTCCGGCTCAACACTAGTCTTTCCATGTTCATCCGATTCCCCAGCAATCATATACTGCCCTACTCTATTGGTTGCAATTAGAGCATCTGATGCGGCTGAAGCTGCTTGTGGTACAAGGAACACCACTTGGGTCAATACATTGAACAACGAAAGCGATGAAAAAATCACAGATGGATCTTTCTGGCCTTGGGTTTTGTAAACAACAATAAACGTTAACATCGAGGCAAATAATGTCAAACACATAGCCAGAGCCGTGATAGTGGTTTTAATGGTAAGCATCTTATATATGATATTGATTTCATTATTTCTGGCATGTTTGACGTTATTAAAGTATGGGATCTCCCATGAGTAATATTTGATCACTCTAAGATTATTCAAAATTTCTTTGATATAGTTGATTCTAGAATCAGTATACTTATTAGCGGATTTTCTATATTTAGAAAGTTTCTTTACACTTACACTCATTCCACCAATAAATACAATCAAAAGTGACATCCCTACTAACGCTGGTGCACCTACATTAACTAATAAGATAACTAATCCTATAATAAGTGGAACAAAGAAAACAAAAAGAAATTCAGCAACTCCAATTGCAAAGTCTATACGAGACAAATCTGCTCCCATTATGGATGTGATCTTTCCTAATGGGTAATCGTGTCTACCTTTGGCATCCAATTTGAACGATTTATCCAAAAGGGCCTTGGTAAGAACCGCTTTGGCCATAGCTCCTACTAACATCGCATTGGCAAATGAATGGTTTAATGCTAAACCGTTGGTTAAAATTAATAACGTTGCACCAATGGCATAGCCTACCCCATGGCCTGTATTCTGAGGTATCCCTGCACTCTTTAGTTCAACGAATTTGATCAATTTCTTAATCAAAAGTGAATTCAATGTTTGCGAACTTTGTGCCGTTAGCAAGCATACACATGCCAATAAATATCTCCATTTGAACGTTAGGAAAATCGATAAAATCGTAGTGCTATTAGGTAAGCTGAAATCCTTCATATCTTGGTCATAATCCACGGTAGTAGTTTCTATAGTCTCTCCCCTTTCCTTACACTTTTTTGCACGATGTTTGGCCTTAGCCTTATCTAGATTTGTATAGAAATGACCATAGAACGTCTGTGCCATGTTATCCACTTGAATATTATCTGTTAAGGTGTAAAGATCATCCGGAGTTAATGTTCTTTTGTATCCAACGTTAAGTAAGGGTATCAACCATACAAATAATAATTTCAGGAATATATTTGCACTCTGTTCTGGGAACGGCTTCCTCTCATCTTGACTAGGTATGGGTGGAATTTTCTTTGATAGTAATGGTGTTAGCCATCTTTTCTGTGGCACTACTTCATCCATAGTAGCCTTGTGTGTTTTCGAATGAATTCGATTTTTCTATGTAATGATTTTGTATGCTATGGAAATTTCTAAGTGAACGGAACTCTATGCATATTTATATTCCGCAGTGATTCGGATTTGTTGCAAAAGAAAGCGAACAGTTTTTTGTAGGGGTTGTGGGGGTTTTTAAAAGTCTAGGGTGGTGTTAATATGGTATTACGGTATATCGATACTTCTAATCTTTATCTGACTATTCATATACTTACTTTTTAAATAACCTAAGATGATCTAGAGTTAAAATAGATCTCGGTGATAAAAGGTGAAACCTCATGAAAATCTGTCAAACTATTGGTATGTACACGCTGATTATTAATCTAGTACGGCTTCAAAATACGAACTATCCGAGTTAGAGCCGTCCGGAGCCGTATCCAAATAGAGGTTTAGTGGAGGTTTAGTGGAGGTGTACTGAAGATGTAGTGTGAAAGTCAACGTCCAAGCCAAGCTTGAGACGAAACTTCGCCATTTGTTTTGCTATTTATGCTTGCTGTAGTAACTTGCATATATACGAGTGAGTAATAAATCTTCTTATAGAGCTTATGGAAGCCATCCGATTCCAATTATAGTACATTAAATATGGAATATTTAGTGCCATGGCAAATACTTTATGGTAGCTCAGACTAGAATGACTCATAGGAAATTAGAAAAATGTAGGAAACTTCCTAAAAATTGTGGCGAATTTAGTTGTCTAAAACTGTGATAAGGCTTTCAAAGAATTTGCCTATTTAGTATCCTTACAAAGAAATCTTTGATATGTTGGTCATTCGGTCTTCAAAAGATTCGATTTCGACATATTACAAATTTTACTGGTAGTATGGAACATTGGATCGTAGGTTTATTAGGGTTATTTTGGCTTTGTCGTGAGTGGTTGGTGATTGAAAAGCTTCTTTACGACCTTTTCACATATTAGTAGCACCTGATTTTGACATCCCGAGTCACAGTTTTTATCGAGCAGTAATTTCGCTTTCAGGTGGTAATGATTTAAATTAATCAGGAAAAAAGACTAATAGGGCTTGACGAGGTTAATATTCGATTTTTGATATGACAGGGTCGTAAAAGGTATTAGTTTAGCTCAGTTGAATTTAAAGAACCAGAGAAAGAAGTTTCTTCGTTTAATGTAAATATTCAATGGTTTCGTCACCGACCCTCTTCTCTTTTTGCACCCATTGCGGCGCAACTATTTCCTCGTGCTATGGTGAATAATAATGATAAACTTGAGCTGACGAAAGTTTATAAAAATCCAAGTCGTTTTTGAATAAGCATATATTGAACTAAAAATGAGTCCTTACTAAGACTTGGAAAACTTCTGGTGATCTACAATCATTGTTTTTCAATCGTGTATTTTATAATTGGTGGAATTAGCATTCATTATTAATCTTGGCACAGGATTTTGGATCTACATCTATTTGTGCTTCAGAGTATTCTTCCAAGTCTTCTTCGAATTCTAACTGTTCATCAAAAAAATAAAGATATGAATTGTCGTAAATTATTTGGGAAGGATATCTTGCAGGGACTTGTGGCCTAAAGAATATTTCAAAAATAAATTTTGTTCCTCTCTCCGAACCCAAGAATAAGAAAAATAATATATAAGCTCTGGCAAATTTCAATTAAACAGTATTTCCAGACTGCATTTCACAAACCTTTTGGTTTTGGAAAACTTGGGGGTACGGGGCCGTCTTATATATCTCTGGTCAGCATATCAAATTTCCTCTAATACTCGGATCTGAATCTTCATTATTTTATGACTGGAATATCACACAATGTTCGTTTTAATACGGATATCGCAAGTGATAGGGTTATTGGTGCTTCCTCCGTATGTTGGTGATTATTTCTCAATAATTGGCTGTATTCTATTACTAGGCTCAAGAGTATTCAAGCCTTTGACAGTTCGAGCCCTAGCAGTTTTAATTTCCTCACTTAGTTCATTGGATCCCTTAAGTTGAAGCAAATTAAAGAAGCCTCAATTAGAATTACAATAACAATATTAAAGAGTTTCTATAGATAATTTAACAAGCATTATCCGTATATTGAGATTGACCTTATTTGAGATCCCTCAGGAATATCTTCAAGGAATTCTTGTTTTAGAAAATTTTATATTTAGCACTAGAAGGACTGGTTTCCTGTTCGTATTATCTCTTTTGATTATTCTAAATAAAGTTGAGCTTCTGATTAATTTTTGAGAATAACTATATTCGGTGAAAATCACAAAATAATAGGCTTTTTATGGTTTCATCAAGTATCCCTACATATATAACCAATTAAAACTAATTCAAAAAAAAAGTAAAATTTTGTATCAATAACATAATTGATGATACTATTTTTGGAGTAATTTCATTCGCTGAGGTGGGAATTATGGCTAAAATAAAATATTATGGCTGCAAAAATTGAGCATCGCAGAAGTTTTTACCATCAAGAACAATAGCAGATAAGCTGATAAGGAAAATTACGAAGGCAATGTAGATTGTTGATGTTAGGGTTAACAAGCTGGAAGATGAAGGTTGGGAATTTTTGGGAATTTTGGGGGTTAGGGAGGTTTAAGGGTTCCTAGAATAGAAACATATAGTTGCTAAAATTTGTGAGAGTATTTTACAAGCCGCACCCCTTATTTTTCTTTTTTTGCAACTTATCTATCACATTTCATTCCTAAAACTATACCACTGTTTTCATTATTCAGTATAAATTCAGCAGAAAGTGCCCAAGAAGAAGATTTTAAAGATGATGCAGATTATGATACCGAAGATCAACATTTCTTACTTGCTGATAAACCAAAGGTAAATAAATTTTCAGAAAATGTCAAAAAGCCTTTTGAAGAATTGAAAAGTAAACCTATTGGATATTCATCAATCAAAGATTTATTGGGAATTAGAAAAGAAAATCGACTTAACTTCAGTACCTTGCTGAATTATCTTTTTTTCAGGAATGAGCCATTTCCAAATATCAGCAATCAGGTTAGGCAGAATTTATATATAAGCACTTCTGTTTTCATATTGAGAGTTGATATTACCCAGAGATAGACCTAGTTACTGGTTTAATAATGACCGACTTCCGGCTTTTCGTTCATGAGTAATAGTAGGAATTAGAGTGAAATTTAGGTCAATTCTGAAAATTTTCTCAAAAAAAAGTATTCAACTTGCTGGAGGTTGGTTGACTTTGGAAAGATTTTTCTGAAAAAGTTGAGAAAATCGAAAAACCCCCAAATTGACCATGTTTGGAAAAGGCCAAATTTGAGGTTTTCTGGGCTTTGTGCATTCATCAGGAGCGATTGAGGTGATTTTAAACGCTCAACAACTCTATTAAATAATTTATTAATTGTTCAACTCTTTCTTAATCAGACTATGAGAATTTAATGGAGCTTTTGAGCGGTTCAAAAGCCATTTTAAAACGTTGGTTTTTTGACATTTTTGTGTGATCTTTGGAAATAAGCCTTGTAACTAGAAAAAAGACACTTTGTGTGTTAGAGATGTTGAGTAAAGATTTCATATGGTCGGTTTTGTGTTTTGATTGCACTGAGTCAATGGGAAGGATTTAAGAGTCGGTTATTTATACTTTCTCTAGACCTGTTTGACTCATGACTCAGGTTTGTATGAATTTGACCTTCAAACAGGTATCTAAATTCATTTTAGCAAGTAATGGATCTTATGGACAGATTTACAGAGTCTATTTCATCGTACGTGTCCACTTGTACTTGAAATTACGCAAACAAATGAGCCCATTATAAGTGATGGCATGGCTTTGTGTAGATCAAAACTTGTACCGATTACTACTCTATTGGGTAGAAGACAAACATGACTATCCTAAAACTGTTAATTGGATATCCATTGTATGTTATGGTAGATATATGATGAACATAAAATTATTATGCACCAAGCATACACATCTTTCTCTTGAGATAAGGAACTGATTTCAAATTTTTTAGGAAAGAATTTGACTTGATATGGGGACTTTGTAACTTTTGGAATAACACCGAAAGACCAAAACCTACTTACCATAAAGGTAGCTCACTTTTAGATTTTGAGGTAATATAAACACAGCACCTCTTATCAACTGTACTATAAACTAGGTACACCTTTTTATTGGATAAACTATACGTATTTTGTCCACAACTCAAAGATTAACTTCTGTGCTTCGTAAAACATTCTTATCCAACCTGTCTCTTTAAATAATTTGTGGCGGTTTTAAGATTTTCAAATAAGCATTTGGATGACTTTTTCAGATTCATCGTATATGTAAGGGACGAATTTATTACGGGGCCAATTACCATTGATTAATCTATAGCAAGGTTCATTTGATATATAATGTTATTGAACGGGTTGTTGATTGGCTTTGATGTGTTTTGAGTGGCTTTTTCGTTGTTTTCATCAAAAGCAACTCAAAGTGAATGGTTTGAATCATGTTGACTTCATCCTACCAACATCAACAGCCACTTGGTTACAAAACAAACTAGATCAGTTGTTAAGCTGAAGGAAATGCAAATCGATGGAAGCAATCTAGACTGGTTTGTTTTCAATTATGAAATTATAGCACAATTGCACACCATTGAGCACCGTACACACTACTGAATACCCCCAAACCCTTCAATGACCCTTGAATGTGGCCTCAATAACATTTTAATGTGTCTCCACTGACGTATCGAAATCAAACCATCCTTGAAAAGGGAACAAATACGGTCAATGCAAATTTAAGAGTCACTACATATCGAAGATTTACAGTTGAAAAATAGGCCAAGTGCTCCTTAATCATAATGGAAAGGCAACTAGCCCAATTGCTTTAATATGTTACATTATCACATCGTCTATGTAGAGGATTGACATAAAGTATCAACTCTCGTAACACTCAATTCTAGAATTAGTTTGGAACGTTTGCTTTGTGAATACTCTTGCTTTGTGGATACTGAGATATTTGTGTACTCTATAACTGATACTAACAAAAACTGAAGGCCATAAGAGCCAACGAATATAGGTTGTAGGGGGTTATACTTGGATGACTCTCCGAGAGTCCTTATGATTTATAGCTTAATTGAAGATATTCTCTCCAAAGAGTTTTAGCCTTACTGTTAGTATGATCTCATTCAACTGGCGATTTTGAAGGGTTGGACAGAGTTACAGTTGAATGGCCATAGTTTATCATTACCGGGATAATAATGGTACAAATTCATATATCCGTAACGCCAATGCCCACAAATGAATTAAAGTGGACATGTTTACAGTTGATATAGGCCATCAAAATGAGTAGGTCAACTTGTCCATCAGCTAAAGCAGAAATGTTCTATTCAACTGTATTAGAATATTACAAGTTTGCTTTGATTCTCCCAAACCCACTTCATTCTATCCATAAACCATTTCACTTTCGTAAACCTTTTACTTGCTTAAATTTTTCATATCCAGAACCAGTGTTGTGAGATCAAACTCAAAGACTCCTGAGTAATTAAATCACACCCATTAAACTCTTTAAAAGTATCATAGTGTCCGTCAAAAGAACACTTATATCCTTAATGTCTTCGAGAGAGCATTAAGCCACACAGGGACAACTTCACAGTGACAACTTTAGCTGATCTTTTATTCTTCCTGATCTTTATTTTTGCTGATCTTGTAGGACTCTCTTAAAACTGCACAAAACTGCAACAAACAATCGACTAGAATTGTAAATCAGAGGCTTAGAATTACAAATACATCCAACACTATTCAAACGATGTGGTATCCAATAAGAGACGTGAGAAACTAACCTCATTCATGAAATCCAACAAAACCCAACAAACCCTATACATTCTCATAAATATCTACAAATCTTAATAAATAATGCCAAAATAGGAAGTTACCTAGACATGGCTGAAGACTTCTAACTTTAGAAAGGCTTACAGTCCAAAAAGGAAATAAAAGTCAAGAACCATAAAAAATCTTGGTAAAGATCTCAGGTTAAGTACATTTCAACAATAGACTGCAGATCTAAATAAGACCCACTGGTTCGGTACACTTCCGAATAACCATTCCAACCATCAAGTGAGACATTTTCAGGTCATTGGTGTAAAAATTATCGGGTTTATTTTTCTTATTAAATAACAATGCAATGCACCAAACAGGGCTCATATGTGATTCAGGTCTACCTGAATTATCGCTTCGGGTTGCACTACAGTTAATCCCACTTACAAATCACACCCATTTCAACAGGATGTCGTTCCCTTATGCCAAATCAAAGTTCCTTGTAGGTATTTGTTTCTAAAAAACCAGTAATCATCACTTGTTAAACTTTTTGATAAGTTAGCATTATCATCACTACCCTCTACAACATACCCACTTTGAGTAACACTATCTAATTCCCCTAAAGCATCAGGACCTGACAGCAGTTCACGTACATCATTGTATAATGTGCCTGTCCTATAGTCATAAGACAAAGGATATTTAGCCTCAGGATCTACACAGTCTCTAAAATTTCTATGAGTTTCTGTATCAGAATCCGTATCATTTGATAGAAACACTGCTAACCATTCTCCGTCCGTTGTTGCCACCAAGTTGTAGCTAACGTTATGAAGTTCATTACACTCACTTACTTTTAATTTGACTGAATTATACGCACTTTGATTGTAATATGATATTGCTTCTGAGTCAACAACAAACTCTACAGCACTAATAAAGACCACGAAGTTTATAACTAATGATAATACTAGTAATGACATATTTCTTTTTCAGATACCTTCCCGGTTTCCCTAATATGTTTTTGCCAATCCGTCTTTCACAATCTTTCTTTCTTTTAAACTGTTCCTGCGTGACAAACTTGTGAGAGGAAAGCAAAAGTAATATAGAGTCAGAATTTTCAGGTTTCATCACAGGAATTATTGAACCAAATATTAAGAGTTCTGAACGACACAAGCGAATTTGATTCATCATACGATTCGTCTTCTTACTCCAAGAAAATTCATAGATTGCAACGAATTTTGAAGGAACAAGGGTATAGGGTTGATATAATGTCGCCCCAATGTATTTTGTTAATACAGGTGTAAATGCTTTCAGGATTAACTAAACCTAACCATACTAATAACCCCTCGCCTCGCTTCTGAGTTCCTGAGATGTTGACGAAATATTCTTCATCTGAGCTCACAACTATTGTATTTTTTTTTTTAAAGATGAACTCGGGCAGTAAATCTGAAACTGGTACAAACCTGCGACATAGGCCTATGGATCAGGCTGGGTTTTGTGTTTTACCTTTAGTAAGGGTGGTAAGGGCGGTGAGTGTTTTCAGTGTTTTGTAGGGATAGTTTAGGGTCTAGAGAAAGTATTAAGTGAAATTCGGACCTATGCATGGTCTGTTTTGACTGTTTAAGAGGGACTTAAGACCATTTTTGAAACCATCTTTTCTGATCTTTGTTAGATTTCTTCATTGGAGCTTGTGAATCTCTACTTAAAACTTGGATCGGATTCATTAGGTATTGTGATTGATCTATTTGTGGTGTGTCTTTTTCATCTAGAGGCTCTTTTTGTGCCATAAGAAATAGAAAAGACCTTCAGATTGAAATCAGGTCTACAGTCAGTGACAATTCTTGATGGTTTAATTCAGACGTTTACTTAGGATACTAATGTGATATTTGTCTGTAACTTTGAGCTCAAAACACTTGAGTTTTTACTTCAACTTTGATTACTTGAGCTTTAAACACTAGAATTTCTAAATATACTTATCATTCGAGTTGGTCTGAGTGATTCCAAGGCGCTCCTAAATCAACTGAAACTCTCTTAATAAATTGAGGTAACCAATCAGTAGAAAATTGGAATTTCCCAATATTACGACCTACACCCAAAATCTCCAGAAGGTAAAGTATCACCAAGATCTCCAGAAGGTACAGCATCACCAAGATCACAATCAGGGGAATGCGAAAAATTTCTCATCATTCTTAACATGACACACAATACCAATGGTAGGAGATCCAATGAGGAACTCGACCCAGGTAATGGAAGTGAACTTGATAGTTCAATTACCTTTGATCGTACAGAACCTGATTTGAACTCAGAAGTACCAACTGAAGGCGCAGACATAGCGAATATGAATGATTTTATAGATGAGCGTCAAGACATTGTTAATGACAATAGTTGTCAATATTGTGGAGTAGAAGCCACCGATTGTTTAGTTAAATGTGACACATGTAACAAATGGTTCTGTAACTCTAAAGGAGCATTGAATTCAAGTCATATAGTGACCCATTTGACGTTATCGAGGCATAAAACCGTGTCATTACACAAAGACAGTCATTTAGGTGCCATCACATTAGAGTGTTATAGTTGTAATAAAACCAATATTTTTAATTTAGGATTCATTAGTGCCAACCAAGATCAAGTGGTAGTCATTCTATGTAGAATGCCATGTAGTCAAATGAAGGATGGGAATTGGGATCTGAATAATTGGAAACCTTTAATTGAAAATCGTCAATTCCTATCATGGGTAGCGGCTATACCTGATGAAGATCAGATCATGAATGTCAAAGAAGTCAACCATGCTCAGATTTTGAAATTGGAGAATAATTGGAGATTAAAACGTGATCCAGCTCCTGAAGAAGATCCTAAACCGGCTCCAGAGGTATTGCCTATTTTGATGAGATACGATGATGGGTACCATTACCAGAAATGTTTTGCACCATTAATACAACTAGAAGCCGACTATGATCGTGAATTGAAGGAATCACAAGCTTTAGAACACATCCAAGTCACGTGGGGATCCACAGTAAATAATCGTCATACTGCTGCATTTACTTTAAGTACATTTGATAGTGGAGCATTGAAGTTTGCCGTAGGGGATGAAATGATTTTGAGGTATAAAGAATTAAACGAACCTGAATGGGAAGGTAGTGGGTTCATTATAAGATTACCTAATGCTCGTGAAGAATTCTTTACTATTGAATTACTCCCTCTGAACAAATTGCCACCAACCGATAAGAATAAAGGGTTCACCGCTGAATTTATTTGGAAAGGAACTTCATTTGAAAGAATGCAAAGCGCGTTAGTTACATTTGCTACAAGTGAAAAGAGTATTAGTTCATATCTCTATCATAAGATTTTAGGACACGAAGTTAATTTAATCGAATTTGATATTAATTTACCTTCAAAATTAAGTGTACCAGGGTTAGCCCAATTAAATTCATCACAACTTAATGCGGTAAGATCCGTTTTAAAACGTCCATTTTCATTAATTCAAGGTCCTCCAGGTACAGGTAAAACCGTTACATCCGCAACCATTATTTACCATTTGAAAAATCTTAATAAAGGTCAAAAAATATTAGTGTGTGCCCCATCCAATGTTGCTGTAGATCATTTAGCTACGAAATTGGATAGTATAGGTTTAAATGTCGTCAGAATAATGGCCAGAAATAGAGAAGATATTGAAAGTAATACTGAACATTTATCCTTAAATAGTAAATTACAATTAACTAAGAATAGGCAACTTAAACATATTTTAAAACATAAGAATGAAGGTGGAGAATTAAGTCATGAACAAGAGAAACTTTATTACAAATTAGCCAAGGAAGAAGAGGCTAAAATATTGGATAGAGCTGATATTATTTGTTGTACATGTGTAGGAGCTAAAGATGCCAGGTTATCAAAGTATAAATTCCGTACTGTATTAATTGATGAAAGTACTCAAGCTACCGAACCTGAAAGTTTAATTCCATTAGTTAAAGGATGTAAACAAGTCATATTAGTAGGAGACCATCAACAATTAGGGCCTGTAGTATTACAAAAACAAGCAGCTGAATGTGGATTACAACAATCATTATTTGAAAGATTAATTACTTTAGGACATGTGCCAATTAGATTGGAAGTTCAATATAGAATGAATCCATGTTTGAGTGAATTCCCATCCAATATGTTCTATGAAGGAACTCTACAAGATGGAGTCACTATTGAACAAAGATTAGTTGAAGATTCATTATTCCCATGGCCTATAGCTAATGTGCCGATGTTTTTCTGGGGGAATTATGGTAAAGAAGAAATCAGTGGCAGTGGTTCATCATATTTAAATCGTGTTGAAGTCATGAACATTGAAAAAATTATCACCAGGCTTTTCAAAGATGGAATTAGCCCTGATCAAATTGGAGTTATAACTCCTTATGAAGGTCAACGAGCATTTATAACTCAATATCTTAGCATGAATTGTACATTACTTGATAAAAGAAATGATTACCTTCAAGTTGAAGTTACCAGTGTTGATGCTTTCCAAGGTCGTGAAAAGGATTATATTATCCTTAGTTGTGTACGTGCCAATGAACAACAAAACATTGGGTTTTTGAAGGATCCAAGAAGATTAAATGTGGCTATAACTAGAGCCAAATATGGATTAATTATCTTGGGTGACATCAGATCATTGAATAAGAATCTTTTATGGAATCATCTCCTCTTACATTTCAGAGAGAAAGGATGTCTTGTGGATGGAACTTTAGAAAATTTAAGATTATCCAACATTAGATTGACTACTATAAGGCCACCAAAGAATGGACTCATGATGAATAATGCTCCATTAGCATCAGAAGCTCAAAGTTTGAAAACTTTTGATACTAATGAATGGCCTCAATTAAGTCTGTCACTGACAGTTAATGATCATAAACCAATCAATTCGAATTTTTTTTCTAAATTGCATAAATTGAATCAAGATTATTCAAGAACTAAACCTAAGATACATGAAGATGATATCAAGAGTATCACCAGTAGTTTTATTGATGGATTTAATTTGAATTAGACACATTGAATGGAATTAATTTGAATTAGACTTTGTGTGTGTGTGGTATGTGATGTGTGCTGTGGTGTGTGTAGAGGTTTTTAGCCTGTGGTAAGGTAAATCTTTAGCAATGTATGACGGCAGGATTAATGGATAGGTATGGAAATTTGTAGCACATAGAAATAACGGCTTTAGGAGTTGGTTTAACTGACTCGCTTAGTTATAGAATAAACAGCTTCATGATTATCAGGTCTGTGAATTGATGAGTTCCTAGGACTCCAAGTGTATAGACCCTTGGCATACCATACAAAACATTAAAATAACCCCGTGTTAAACCTAAAATAGCATTCCCAAAATACTAAAAATTCACCAATGATACATCATTAAAACGAAAATGGTCTTATTTCCGGTAATCTAAATGATGTTAACCCCATAATCGATTCAAACCATGAACAACATTACCTTAATAGATGCCTCGACCTAATTAGGTATGTCAATCCATGACCTAACAACATCTAGGATTTTCGTGGTTTGTAAATACAGGATTTTTAAATAGTTAATATAATCAATGATGAAATTTACTAAGGTTTAACTATAACCTATCATAAGTCTATTGTTATAAAGTTCGGATTTTGGTAAAAGTTCGCCTTGGTGATGTTGTAAAATTGTAACGCAATAATCTGCAGCAACAAGCAAAAAAAATTAACGATTATGCATTTATTTAGTTATTTATAGTTATTCTATTGTATTATATTGCGTCAATAGAATTTAAAAAAATGTACGTAGTACATTAAATTTTGAGAATCATCATATTTAATGCATAATTATTACTTAATACTATTATTCATAGCCCTATTAGAACTAACCAATACATAACCTTAGTTCAAATAATTTAAAACCGATCAATTTCAGGTATCAAGAATTTAGGTTAAATCTTTACTACCCCATCTCGCTTTTATAGTCAGGTCCATAAATGTTATGGTTCAGAACCAGATCGGATAATATGCACACTGGTAATATGCAGCGCATCTAAATCCTTAGCAAACAAATAATTTCAACCACACGAAAAAAGGAAAAAAAAATCACCGCCCGCCTCTGAGCCCTGAAACTTTAAAGTCCATTCTTAGCGAAGTTTACTTCCAGATATATGTGCATATAAGCATGAAACGACAAATTAGTGTAACTAATGTCAATAAGGCTAAATCCGAAATATTTAAACTTAAGTTTAATTGTTTATAGGTCATTTATAACTATTTTAGGCTTTACTACATTATTGTTCCTAAATTAACCCCCACCCCTCCCCCAAAAAACCCAAAATCGCGGTTGGCAGGTTTAAACCCAAAATCTATACAATATGCGTCTGCAAGCAGCATCAGTAAGTTCTTCATACAGGTGCGAACTTAGTAAATTTATGTGTGTCGCGCTGCATCGTATGTTAACCCGCAGTAAATTTCAGTGATGAAGTTTTTCAACAAAGTAATCTTAGTGATGTAAAGAAATTACCCATAAAGACCGCTTTCAACTATAAACTTTAAACAAATTTTATAGATAAAAAATATTACTACGTAATTTATTCGTATGTAAACCTTTTCTAATTTTCACAGGCCCAGACCCCATGACCTGGGAGTAACCTTCCTCTGCATATTAACCCTAAATGGTAATTATTCATATCATAAGCATAACCTTTACTTATACATTAAAAATATTATTAAAATACGAGACTAATAGAAAAATTAAAATTAAAAAAAAAAGACGATAAATTTAAATAAAAAAAAAAGCCAGAAATGTCACAGAAAAAAAATTTATAAATACGTTGAATCCATTCTTTTATTTTTAGTTTCAAGTTTTTCCACATACATAAAATTCATTTAAATCAAAAATATTTAACTACAAGCTTAAGCTTAGTACTAACGCAAGTTCAATAGTAGTAGTTGGTTGGTATATAATTTGGCAGTAATCAATTGCACTACACATAGGGGAGGTGTTATTTTTTTTATTTTTGTATATTACGCATATTTATTTAAATATCAGAGTCAGTTTCAGTTTTAAGTACATAATTAATTATTAAAAATTGATTTGGTACATTTAAAGTGCGTTAACATATATAATTCAACGCATTTGACAACAATTTTGATATAATTCACAGTGACTACCGCATTTATGACACATGAAGATAAGCAACTTTCCTTAAATAACATCCTAAGTAACGATAAAGTAATAGATCATAATATGGACCAAACCCTAGACCATTCTCCAACCGATCAATCCATTGATGATATCAGTGAAGACCCATTGGCGAAAAGTTCAAGGACAAAATTAAGTATTAAAGACATCAGATTAATCTTATACTTGATTATAACCATAAGGCCTTTCAAGTACATTGGTGACCGATCTCTCAGCCAGACCAAGAAATGGGAGTTGATTCAGCATCAGTTCAGTATCATTAAGAGCAGGAACTCCGATACAGGTGCCAACAATAATGTCATACCTACTGTACGTACGTTGCAACGTCAATTAACTGCAGCTGTCAAGAAGGGTAAGTTCCGTAAAAGGGACGCTTCTTTCCCTAATAGTAATGAGCCAATGTTCAAGAACATCAAGGACACCAGTTCCTTGCCGGAATTGGAATTGGCAGTATTGGAACTCTTTGAATTGAGTGAAACTTTAAAAAATGGGAAGATTGCTGACAGTTCATTGTTGGAGTATTCACTAGAGGTTCCTAAAGGCGAGTTTGGGGTTGGTGGTGGTGTTGGTGTTGCAGGTGGTGGTGGATCTGGCGATGCTAGCATTGGGTCTGGACCTAATGCTGGCCATGGCTCTGTACTTGGTGGACCTAATATTAATGGAAATGGTGCTGGCCACATTAGTACTGGCCCCATTGGTGCTCGTACCCCAAGTCTTTCCCACATAGACACCCAAAGACTGAGTATTAGTCTGGGACTAAGTCTGGCCCAAAGCATCAACCTTCACACACCACAACTCAAACCTACCGATCTTTCACCGTCCAATTCTATCACCACGGCCCCCACGTTAGCCACAAACCCATCGTCCACAAATCAATCCGCTAGTTCGTATACATCCACAAATCCTAGAACTAATATCGATTCAATCATTAATCAAGACCCAAATCATCCCCTCCTCCATAATTTGGAACACTCCCGTCAACAGATCAAACAATTTTTAGCCACCCCTGGTACTAATCCTAGTGCCAGCTCTGGGCCAGATATCGTTCAAATGGTTCAACATCTCCAATCAAACTTGAAAGTCTTGACCAACACAAAACAAGAGAAAATCAATCTTCTACAACAAGAATATCAAAATTTTACTATAGAGCAACATGATATCAATAGAAGGTTAATTGAACAGGTTAAGCTGTATCTTAGGCTGAAAAACAGTGATGAGTTGGCTAATAAAATTGAGTTGGAATAAGTAGCATAATATATATGATGTACATATAAATGTAGGTTATACATGGTATGTATGTTATCTGTAGGTTATTTGTAGGTTAAAGCTTTCTGTTTTCTGTACGTTACCATGTAGGGTAGTTATACAGGGATTGACTATGAAAATTTCATTCGGTATAGTCCATCAATCAATTCCAATCTGTAGCAATACATTCTATACATATTCAACAAACCAAACGGGGTTCCCTTGCTGATATTGCTCTAGGTCATACATAAAGTCATACATAAATCCTTAATCACTCATAACTAACCCCTACAGATTTTACATAACCTTTAGTCGTCATACATGACATACCAACACTAAAACGATTCACTCTTAATTCTTTATTGATACATAATAAGTTTCCTACCTCCTTCACCTGGTATCCATTGGTGCCGCCTTTAACCATTGCTAGCCGTGTCCAGAGTTTGCCTGGTCTCTACTACAGTCTACCCCAGTACCAATTGTATGCACCAATTCATAATTTCATATCGTCTTGTATGGTGCATTGTATTCATGCATAGTAATTGGATTTAAATTCATTTTAGCAATTGTGCATGACCAGAAATAGTTTGAGTGTGAGGTAAATCTTATCCTGCGTGAGAGCCCCTAAATGATTAGAACCAGTAATGTACCGCAATAATATTACATATTAAAAGATCTTTGCATAATTTAAGTTATCTTAATTTTCTTAAGTAATATGCCCTTTTTTAAGTGGTGGTCAATAAAAGCTGTTACATTATTGACGTAACAAAGAGATGTCGCGTTGGATTTTATTTATTTTTTCTTTGTTTTATTTTTTAGTAGAATTATTATCTTTAATTATTTTCTAATAATTATGCATGCTGTAACTTAGATCCTGTTAGTTAAATCCTAATTATCTAGTGATATTTAATGTCGGCATGCTTAATTTCGTACTTGATTTATTTTTATAACTTAATTTAGGATTTGCAGCACCTTTATATTTGCAAATTTATTGGTTAACTGGAAGCAAATTTAAGTAACTCGTGCAATTTTGCTACTAAGTATGACCATTCAATTTAAAGAATTATGCACCTATAAGCCATACAATAAAACTTTACTTCTATTGCCTAAGATTTACATATTAATTGTTTCAAGTAATTGTTACCGCCTAATATTCCTAGAGTAGATTGAACGCCAAAGCATTTACGATATCAATGATTTCAATGATTTACATATCGATTGTTTGTTTACAGGCTAATCCTGCTATGCATTACAGTTTACAAAATTTACTGGTTAAGTGTCCATTGAAACTACTAAACAATAGACCCAACAACCCAATGAAATTGGGATGCGACTCGATCTTATTTAGGATATAATTACACGTTACTCACGTCAAGGGAGGGGTCAATTGGTGATACCACGGCTTAGTATAGCATAGTTTAGACTATGTAGTTATGCATGTTTGTCTCATTGGCATTACCCTACATATAGTTTATGTCCATTTTAGTATTTTTTGGTGATATTATATTCGTATGTTGAGTTAGGGTTTATAGAGTTAGTTTTAGGGTTTAAGGGTTCAATGGAGGGGATATAACGGAGCACAAGACATATACCACGGCTAGTAATGGATTAAGGGGTAAATTGTAAATTAGGCTGGATTTGTGGCTATAATTGTGGTTCAATTGTGGTCGTAACTGTATCAATATTTACAGTACGAGGCTAGCACCATTTGTGACTAATTGTACCTAACTAGGTCCAATTGGGTCCTAATTCCAGTCCAATACCTTTGAGTATATGATCAACAGCTCTACTAAACCTTATCATCACCATATATTCCTTATCATACTCCCGACCCATGCCTATCATCCTTTAGTCCATATTAGACTTCTATCTGCTACAACTTCCTAAAACAATTGTCAGATGCTTAACAATATTAAACCCTGAAATGCGGAGTGAATCGCCGTGTTAACGTTATTAACTCCGTATGAAATTTAACCCTTTAAGTGCATATTTGATTGTTTACCCTCAAGAGTTTATTCGTTAGAGAGGCTTGATGGTCGTGGTGTAGTGAGTGGTTTTGGTGGTAATTTTGGTGGTGGTACATAATGAGCTGTGGGTGTGAGAGTTGCGTGGTACTGACACTGTGAGACTCATGAGAACTAGTCTGAGGTAATAGGCTGAGATACTGCAAATTGGTACTAATTTACCACGACATTAATAAAATATTCACACCCCCTATATCCCCCATATTGCCACAGTACGGCCCACCATTCTAGGGCGGGATTACCAACGGCGGCCTCCTCATAAGTGTAACAAGAAATCACACCCACATAATTCAATGAAACCTCGGATTTCTAACCATTTTTGGAGATTTCCTTACTTACTCCTCCTTTTGGCTAGTACCGTTTTGAGATACTTTATTAGCCTTTATCGGCCGCCAAGCTGTGGGTCAAAATCTCACGGCATTACATGACCCCTTCCTTTGCGTTAAATCCTCTAACCCATCAATTTTTAACCCAACTTTGCTTGAGAAAATATCAAAGCACTGGTTAAACCATAATTTTAAACTTTCGCTAGACGAGTATTATATTACGGAATTGGAATTAAGGATCGCGACATTCCCTTTGCACAGGCCTAGTTGATTCTACAGAATTAAAAAAATTAAAAATAAATAAAAAATAAAAAATAAAAAACGTCTCAACAGCAAAAAGCCGGCACTGGTGTTGTGAACGTTGTGAACCTTGGAACCCTTAACAATTAGCCTCTTATATAAGCAATGGTTTGTTTCGTTAGATTAATAAACCTTATAATAAATGAATGATTCGCTATACTTCATAATGTTTGGATGTTACATTGCATTTTGGTGAACATGAGACCATATATTAGGATCTACTGCAGTATGACGATTCACGTTAATGCAGAATAACATGATTAATACATGTTACATAACCGCACGTTAATCGATTTTAGTTGCATTATTTTTGCCGTTCTTGACTTAAACTTCTTGCTTGTCAAGTTTGTTGGGACAAAATAATAACTCCGTGTCGAAGTCGCGTTCAACATTAATTAAGACGCTTTTGATTTCTTATTATGATATACGGCAATCTTCAATAGTGATTAACCATGATACTAAACCCTTCATACATACTTGTACATGGCTTTATATGCATAGTAAATCTCTATTCTTTAAAATGGTGTTAATAATGTCGAGTATGTGATAGGTGAATATGTAGAAATTGAAAATGTCTCTATTGGCAATCGAATTTTCTTATTCTTTAACAGCTCGATGTCGTGGTAGGTATTGTCGTTTATGTGAGAAATCTCGCCTATCTCTGGGAGAAGTCGTTTTTGGTGTAAGTTTTTGTGTCTGTGTCTGAGGTGTCTAGACGCTTCTGAAGTGAGGTTCACGGGTCATTTTTCTTTACGAGAGTCAGTGTCGCAAAGAAGGTAAGTGTCGTAGATTTCCGACTTTTTGCAACTAAAAACCACAAACCCATTTTCCTACTTATCATCAGCAAATTCAATGCCAATACTTTTATTACTTGTCCACATCTTAGGGCTACTTACACTGGTGTTGGGGTTTGAGTTGAACTTTGGTAACTTAAATTACAAACAAGTTTACGGTCCCACTGAAGTCACTATTTCTGACCATGAATTCATTCAAGAGGCTGTTACTTCCCTACACAGTATCACCAATGCCAATGACTTGAATGAATGTGTTTCCTGTAAAATGAGATTAGAGTTAGGGAAATTCGTTGCCATGTCCAGACCTGACCTTATCCCCCAAATCTTTCAAACCTGGTGTGAAGAAATTGGCGTAGACCCCATCAAATGCCATACCAATTTTGGCTACCCTACAACCCATTCCAGCACTTTAGGTAATGATTTCACCAAAATGTTACAATTGATCAGTCCACCAAGTTTAGATGGTGATTTATTTTGTTATTACCACGATCAGAACTGTAGTGTTTTGCCTGATATGCCCCATATCAAAAACTTATCGCATTTATGGCCCCCTAAACCCACCAATTATAAAGCTCCGACCACAAACACCGGGGAATCGTTTAATGTTTTACATATCAGTGATATCAATTTACAGTTAGACTATCTTACCACATCCGAGTCCAATTGTTCCCAACCCACCTGTTGTACTTCCAGAAGTTATAATATTTTCACACCACCAACTGATTATGATTATTCATCTTTACAGGATTCAAACTTGGGCCTTTCCTTTTACGACAGTTCTTATGAATCTGGTCATTTTCAAAAAGGTCAGTACTTAGATATCTATGCTTCCAGAGATAAGATCTGGTTACCAGCTCATGAATTTGGAAGTTATAGTTGTGACCTGCCCCAGCTTCTTCTCAATAACACTTTGCAAGTGATTAGAGATTTCCATGAGAATCATTTGAACTTCGATTTTGGAATCTTTACGGGTGGAATCAATAATCATGAACCAGGTCCTATGATTAATAAAAAACAAACCCTTCGAACCCAAGTCACAGGGTATAATAATATTTACAGCTACTTGAACACATTCCCAATTTATCCAACTTTCGGGACTCAAGACCAATTCCCCGTCAACCAATTACCACCTAATAATGTTGACACTGTCGGCAATTTCCAATGGCATTATAATTTTTTAGCTGATATTTGGCAAGAACATGACTGGATTGATGAAAGAGCTGCTAAACAGGTAAGGTATAATAAAGTAGGGTACAGCATAGTAACGAAGCATGGTCTCAAGATAATTTCATTGAATTCCAATGTTTGGAACACTCAGAATTTGTATGGGTTTGTTAATACCCTTAATTTTGATCCGTTTGGTGTTTGGCAATTTTTAATTGATGAATTGATAGATAGTGAAATTAATGAACAACGGTGTTGGATTATAAGTCATTTACCACCTTCTTCCCACCATTCTTTACCTGTCCCCACAAAAGTTTTCACTCAGATTATTGAACGGTTCAGTCCGAAAGTTATTGCAGCCATTTTCTTTGGATCTACCCTAAAGGATGAGTTTAATTTAATTTATGGTGGTGGTGGCACTAATAAAGATTTATCTAATCTTATCAACCATGCCTTAATAGGGCCATCTATCTCACCGTACAGTGGTAATAATCCAGCCTGGAGGTACTATAGTGTTGATTCTGATACGTTTAATATCATTAATTCGTTCACTTATTATACGAAATTGAATCATACATTCATTAATAGTGGGGCTGAACCTATCTGGGAGTTTGAATACCTGGCAAGGGATATCTATGATCCGCATAATCAATGGCCAATGGAACTATCCTTAGACAGCCTTTTCTGGCATAAAGTGAGTGAATCCATTAGAGATGATCCTTCAATCAATCAAATTTATACTTCCTTACAATCAAGATTGTCGCCTTTGGTTCCTGAGTACGTGGCTGATAATGATAAGTATTGTGAAGTTAGTAGTTTTACGGTGCTCAATAGGAAAGAGTGTATGTTGACATCAGATCAAGATGATTATATTGAACCAGAGGTTAGTCAAACTTATATCCCAATAATCAAACCTTATCAACCTCCAGAGTATTTGTTATATAGTGTTCCAAAACCAGAAGTCATTGAGGAGTATAAAGCACTGATTTCAGTTGATTCTTTTGATGGGAGCCTTTTATTACAGGATACTGATATTGATTCTAAAGGCATCCACTCCAAGGATTCTAAGTCAAACCATCCTGAATCATCAGATTCATATATCTCTGAACATAAGGTCACAAAATCCCGGGGAAGAGTTCACAAATCAATAAAATCCAATCAAAGATCATCATCTTCAATCAAAGCTAAAATTAATTCCAATCATCATCAAGTTAATTCTGAATTAACCAAACGTGGTTTAATCTAGATCTTCATTATAAACTACTTCGGGATTCATTGGGGCTATACAGTTCAGGGGCTGGGTCCAATTACTACTATAGGCTGAACCTAGTTAGGCTAATAATATTTTACCATAACCTTGTTAAAGTTAATAATAATTCTAATAATATTTCTAATAATAATCCTAATCAAGGGCAACCTAATTAAGAGTTACTCCAATTCAAGAAACCCAATAAAGCTAGTATAAGACTAAATAGGAATGCAGAGTTTATGACACGTATCAGAGCTCTTTACCAAATATTAAGTATTGTATCATGTGAGGCGTCATGTGGTTACAATAAACCCTTAACAATAAGCTTAAACTAATGTTCTTTGCCTAAACAGGAAATTTCTCATTTACCCTTTTAGGCAAAGGGTCAAAAAAATCTTTATGTGTTCTATTTTCTATCAAGATCCATTTTGCAGGATTTTTGCTTCTATTTATACTTGTCTGATAAGGATTTCACATTCTACACCCCATAAAATTTCGGTTATACGAGACTTATACTCTAAATTTATATGCAGGAAATTACTCTCTATCTCTAGCTCTTGCTTATATAACAAGTTACGTAATGAGAAATACGAAATCTGGGGTAAAAGAGATGAGACGGCTCGGCAGGCGCCGTAGGCTTTTGGCCGTAGCCACCGGTATTTTTTCTTACCGTACCATAAATGACCTAAATTTCATACCACTTTTAATGACCCCTAATGATGACCCATATATTTTTCAACCCCAATATTAACCTCAAATGTCTTTTCCCACTAACTTTCCTTGTCTAAGACACCTTCCAGAAGCCAAATATTCTCGAAGCTATTTTTGTTCTCGAAGCTAAGAAAAGTAGAGTAGAAATTAGTCACCTATTTTTATATTCATGATAATCATAACCGGGGTATATATGCATTAGGATTCCCTAAGCACGAAAGTCTATAAAATAACCAATTTAATGGAAGAAAAACGGTCCAAATAATGGACGATGCAAAACCAACTTAATGGACGAATTTTGACTTTTCAGTCGACGCGTATCCAATTTAATGGACGAAATAAACCAATTTAATGGACGAAATGTGGAACCAACTTAATGGACGAAACGTGAACCAACTTAATGGACGAAACCGAATAAATAAATAATAATGTACAACCGAAATAACCAATTATAGTAGTAACCTACCACCGAAATAAACCAAAAACCGAAATAAAACCCATACCGAAATAAATATTACTGTAAACTCTAAATTAAGCTAAAGACTCGCTTAAAGCTTTAAAAAAGATTCGAAATCAAAATCTTGCTTTGGTAAATAATTTTCAAAGTAATCAGAAGTGATTAATTCAGTTTGAATTGGAGTAGATAATGAAGAATTGTCAATTGATGAAGAATCACTTAATTGATCATAATCTGCACACCATTGATCAGCAGATAATGGAACTGAAATTTGGTTGTTTAAACACATGAAATCATCTAAACCTCCAATTGGTTCAGAAATAGTGTGCCTGTGTTGTAAAGCAGGTTTTTGTTTTGGAACATAAGATTTGAATTGAATTGGTTTGATGTTATCAGCAGATTGGGATCTTTGATGTAAGACTTCCGGAGTCCTCAAGATTTGGTTAACTGGGGTTTGGAATTGTGGATTTTGACTTTGAACTGGAGTGTGTGGTAATTGTACTGGTTGTGGTTGTGGTAATTGGGTATTAGGCACATAAGGTGCGTATTGAGCAGCTTGTTGTGCAGTGAAAAACTCTAAATCAAGATCCAAGTCATAGATAGATGTATCGAATGAACTATCAGAATTACCGTCATTAGAAAATTCTTCACTGTGAACACTTGATACTGGACTTGGGGCTAAATTCTTAGTGTCTTCATCTTTTACTGGACTCAAGTCTACAAACACAAAGTCTTTTGGACAACCTGGTTTGTTCTTTGGTCTTTTCAATTGTGGTTTCTTGACACTGAATTTTTTACCTGAAGCCGTTATTCTCAAGGAATTTTGCAAACATGCAATAGTGTTTGATTCATGTTGTGATGGACTTTTGTTTTTAACTCTCCATAATTTTTTACCATTAGCTGGTGGTTGTATTCTATCAGTTAGTAAAATATTCATTAAATTGGTTTAATATAATATCAATTACCCTTAGGTACTATGGCTACATACTTTAAAGTTTCCATGGCAAGTATTAGTTGTGGGTATCAAAGTATTTTAGGAAATAATAGTGTTGCAAAAATATAGGAATTTGCTTTGTTTAAATAGAATTCAAAACTCCTAGATTTTACAGGGGGGATAGGATTTATGACATTAGGGTTACTAAGGAGATAATGCATAAGAAATTTCATCTAGACCTTTACCTTTTGACCTGAGGTTATACATAATTTACATAATATTTCTTTTTTTCTTTTTTTTTTTTTTATTTTTTGGCTCTTATTTCTATTGTACTATTGTTCGGGTCGACACAGGTAAGTTTACGTTCCCAATTAATGTCAACAAAAAGAAGAATTTAGAATGTGTTGCTATTAACTATAGACGCGATGTTTACTTAGTTTTGTAGAGGTATGTGGTCAATTAAACGATGGTGAATTAATCAACATAGACCTAGTTAAGGTGAGCGCAATGAGTGATGACAATTCGAATTAAAGCCGTCCAAGTAATGATAGCCTAAGAAAATATGGGGAAAATAAACTTTAAAACAAATCCTAGTGCTGCAGAACCGTAGAGCTATATGCAGGCTGCCATCTTTGTAAACGATTAACTCCTGCGGTAAATTAATTAACCTAAAAGGGTTATATTAGCTGCATGAAACCTTCCTCATTAGGTTATGTTTCGAACTCCTCTTTTGCCTGATTAGTCACTACGCTGATGATTTAGGCATATGATTTGGTTAGTAGTGGACTTTTTTAAGCAACCATAAATTTCAGTGAAGAACTCCGAGTCCCTGTACTTAAAAAAGTTGGGTCCTTAGATCTTGGACTACAGCTTATTACATTTACACTAAATTCAACTTCTAAAGCTAATGACCTAACAATTAAATTCTTGATAATAATACTAATGTATCATCCGGGTGATGATGTTCGCTTCTAAAAAAATTCACCTGCTTAGCGAACAACGTTAGATCAAAGTGGAGACCCCCCCCAAAAATCAGGTATCTCGGGTTTGTTACAATTCTCAATTTTGGGCCTAATTAGTAAAATCGGTTGCTAATTCATTACCCTAATGGAATTAACATGTCCGCTTAAGATTGAGCCCGGAAAATATTTTTTAGTGTTGGTACTGTGCGTAACTGTTATACTCTCTGCGTAAATGTATGTTTAAGAGGTCCTACGATTACTAACAACTTAACTGATACGAATCATCAATTACTTATCAAGAGTTTGATAGAGTTGATTATTGGTTGTTGGGTTGGTTAATCAAGGTTAATGATTAGAGTTCAGGATGAATGGGATAAACTCAAATGATATTTTTTAAAATCCCCACAATTGACTTGAAATTTTCCAAGTGCTCACCTCCTTCAATCCACTGAAAACCTAAGTGGGAGGCACGGCCTAATTAAGCCAATAATTAGGCCTAATTAGGTCAAATTCATGCGCAATATTCTAGCGCGATACATACATGCGGCCTAATTAGGTATGCGTCGAAAATGTTGAGAGGGGTCTTCCTATTATGAACGTGAAATGTCCGCGTAGTGTGGTGCCGTGAGGCCTTGAGAGATTAACAATGACGTAAAAATATCGAATATGATTACCACAAAAGTGGAGTATAAACCTGATTAGGATCAACCTTGATGTTCCATTCGGCCTTGGTATACATAGCAACGTCCGGGAATCCCACAAAGCCTTCGGTTAGCCATAAATCCCGAATAGTGCTGTTTCTATTTTTTTGGCTCTAGTTGTTCGCTGAAAATAATCTCTCACGCGGACAATGCCGTTGCATTACTTAAATTTCGCCACACACACCATTGACGAAATCAACCGAACCTAATTAGGCCTACTGTCGTATTTGTAACCATTTAATGCTCCGAAATGTTGAGTCAGTTTTGTTGAGTGAAACTTCTTCATAACTACAATTAATAATTTATTATTAGTACGAAACTTAAGTTTAATCCTGGGCTTAAACTTGCTTGAGTTGAATCTAATTTCAAACTTTAAAATTTCTTTTAATTAACTAATTAGGCTTAGGTGGGCCATTGCTCTGAGTTGAGTCATTTAAACTATTTCCCCACATTTATTCTACGAGAATTGTGTCCTGCTCAAAAAAATATTCTTTCTATTAGATAAGAATTGATTTGACTCCTTAGAACGAACAATGAATAGCTTAATTAGGATTGGTAATTGCGGTTCGAGGTTTGTACTCTTTTTCCCTATTGTTAATTACTTGCATTATTATGCAGGTAATTAATTTACCAAAACCAATGATTATGCATAACGCTACGAGTGGTAACTTGACTATTTCCTCGCCAATCATAAACCCTATTAGATCATCATTCTATATTCGTACACGTATATGGTAAATCAACGTAAATCTTCCGGTTGACTGTCCGTTAAGGAGTTTATGTATATTGTATTACTCTTATCTGCGTTGATAGATATTGCTGTCAAGAATAAGCCTATCTGTATTAGGCACAATTATTTAAGACAAATGATACTAAGCCAAAATCCAATTTCATCTATCCTAATTCATCTTCAGTTTACTGCAGTCAAGATTGCTCACTTCGATAAATCCGTCATATAACCTTGAAGGGACTTAGAAATGCCTCACTGTTATTGGCTGATGGTTTGTAGATTTATAGTTTTTACAATTATAGAGTTGTAATATTAGGTTTCATTAAACAATCAATTATTTTCAAGTTAGTGGGGTCAATACCCTAAATCGCCTTACATATGGTTATTTCGACCCTTTAGTCTTGGCCTAGAGTTGCGTTGATAATTTCGGTTACATCACCACTGGGACCATTAGGAAAATCTATATCAATCGCCCGAAAATCCTTGGGGCCGCGCACGTCTTTTTCCAGGTTACATTTGCTGTTTTTGCAACCTTGCGGATTTATAAGATGGTTACGTACATGCCGTAACACATACCGTTGATACTTACACCTTGGAAATACATACCGTAAACTTACACTATACTAACCGTAATCACTTACACATTTTGCATTAATCCCTTAACTTACAGCTATTTTAAGCCTCTTGACAACTTAGGTAAACTGCCCCTATTTTAATTTTGAATTTTCTATTTTCCATTTATCCAGTTTTTCAGCACAAGACCTGCTTAGAGTTTTAGTTATGTAACTCATAACCACTCCTCTTTAGTTCATCTCGAGTTTCGAAGTAATTTTGAAGGTCTTCGTTGATTTCCTTAATCCCCCTTTTTTAACCCTGAGTCCTAATGGGTCCACAGTATGTTCCTTTCCCTTTTCAATTAGATCTAGACACTCTATACATCCATCCTTAGGGTCTAGGCACTTACACTACCGAGAGAACAAATCCGTGGAGTAAATTTCCCGGGCCTTTCAACGCTCAACTACCCCAATTGACCTTACCCCACGTAACTCCTTTCAACGCTCTTCGTATTGATAACGGTATCGTAATTGATCAGGCCTCGGATACTCTGAATCTAAAGGTATTGCTAGTTTTCCAGGGTTCCATAGGTCCCCTAGATTTCCAGAAGTTTAGTTTTCCTTGAATCTAGGAAATAGGGGTAGTTCAAATTCTAGAACTTTCAACAACAGGTTTTCAACAGATTTTGTGTTTGTGTTCTGATGGTGAACAGGTATATATAACGTTCATTTGATGTTCAACGGTTTTTTATCACTTATCTTTGGATTATGTCCATCTCCACTCACTGAAGACTAAAGTGCGCCGCACAGTTTTTCACAATTCCAAGCCTTAACTATGGGGTAAAAATCACTATAAAATTTCTTGCCCTTATACCAGAATTTATCCCAACAATTCATGTCAAAACTATCTAGATTTACTACTGCCACCGCCATAGAGACTAGCATCATCCCCTGGACTCTAAAATTAGGGTTCTGCCCAAAGTGAATAGAGACAACCCCTAGTCACAGTTCAACTGAGGCTCGCCTTAAACTCAAGTGCGCAATATCCTTACCATGGCAGCATTACCAAAAAGAATAATCAAAGAAACTGAAAGACTCATATCTGATCCTGTCCCTGGTATAACTGCCTATCCTGATGAAACCAACCTTAGGGCTTTCACTGTGACTATGAATGGACCTGATTCATCCCCTTACGAAAAAGGTATCTTTGATTTGGAATTATACTTGCCTGATGATTATCCTATGTGTCCACCAAAAGTAAGATTTTTAACCAAGATTTATCATCCTAATATTGATAAGTTAGGCAGAATTTGTTTAGATGTATTGAAAGATAATTGGTCCCCAGCATTACAAATTCGTACGATTCTATTATCGATCCAAGCCCTTTTAGCAGCACCAAATCCTGATGATCCATTAGCCAATGATGTGGCTGAAGATTGGAAGAGAGATGAAAAGAAAGCTGTAGAGGTTGCCAAAGAGTGGACTGAGAAATATGCTAAATTAAAATCTGAACTGGCATAATCCATAGTGTGTAGATAATACAAGTTAATGAAGTGTGTGAAGTGATGATTGTTGAGTGGTGGAATTAGTCATACAAGGAACGTAATCAGAAGGGGGCTCAAGCTCAAATTTCTCTATAACTTCTCCTTTTACCCTTAGATTACCCTTTACTGGCCAATGTTCTGTGGTCTTGGTGTTTCGTGTATCTACTGGTCTTTATATCCACCCTGTGTTTGTGTAAACCAATTGTATTTGTGTACACTGTAGTATCTCCTGTTTGTGTCATTTGATGATCACCTTCTCTTAACTCTCTAAACTCAATCCTTGTTCTCATCTCACTGACTAATCAAAAATTTCACTCAATTTTGAATCAATCAAATTGGATCAAATTGGATCAAATTATCACGAGACTAGAATAAGCCTCTTTACATATACCGAGTCAATTACACCAATTCTAATCAAACCCCATCGGAATTGGTCCCAAATTAATGCCCTATACACCATATATACCCCTACCAATTTTCAACCTAATCCAACGGTTTTTCAATTACCCAGCCCCTTCCATATATTCATATCCACTATAAATGAGCACATTACTACCAATACAAACCTTCCCTAAACTATTTAAATTCGCTTAAACACGTCTAATTTCAAGTCTCTTTACCTGAACCATCCCTGAACCATGTAAATCAAACCGTCTGCTGGTACCACACCCTCACCAAAGTCCCCCTACATTTCTTCACTACCAGACCACGCTCGTAAATTGATCCGCGTCTTCCTCCTTAAAAAATTTTCAAATCAACCACATAGACTAGTTAACAGGTCAACCATTTTCAACCATTTTGCATTTATAGACAATCATTCCATTGGGTTCCAATCATACATCGCTGTTATAAGATAAGGCCCGACTACAACCGAGTTTTACCGATTTCCACCCACCAATTTCATCACATTTCATTGACTTATGTCTGATCCAAAGAGTCCATTCGCTGATCAGTCCTATAACCTGATCCATTCAGATTCGTCCAGGAGAGTATTCAGTGATGATAGTTTCAAGACGGTGCATCTGTTTGACCAATCCAATGATAGTATTCTTGACTCCGGTAGTAATTTACCTACCCCTAATTTGAGTATACAAGATGAGAGTAGATTTAATACTAGAGAGCCTGGAGTCAATAGTCCTAGGCTTAACAGTCCTAATATCCTGGGGAATGGGGTGCAGAGCCCCAACATGAATAGTAGGAAACCTTCTTTACGATTCAAACTTCCAGGATCTTCCATCACAGATAATAATTTGAAAAACATTAAAGAAGAGAATTTCACATTTAAACAACCAATGTCCCCTTTTAATGATACTGTGGGGTTTGAAGATGTCACCTATAGTAACGACAACGACGTCAATGACACCGAAGGCATAAAAAGACACAGATGGGGTACCACAAGAAATAAACAGGGAAGACCCAAGAAGGAAAATGTTAGTAGATCTAAGACCTTAAAAGGGATACTAACTCCACAAGGTGTTATGCGTAGTTTATCTACTAAGGGCCCCCGTTCTAATAATGGTTCTAGAGCCAACTCTCGGTCTAATTCTGTTAGTAGATCTAACACAATAATTGGTAATACCGATAGTGCCATTATAGGAGCCTATGAGAGTAGTGATGATGAAGAAGATGAAGAACCAAGAGATCCAAAAGATCGTAAAGAAGAAACCAGGTCGATCGTAGTGAATCAATCATTACCGGCCGAGTACTTAGGTCCCCAGGGTGAACCATTACCAATATATCCTCGTAATAAAGTCAGAACCACAAAGTATACACCATTATCATTCATCCCCAAAAACATCAGTAACCAATTCATTAAAAACGTGGCCAACATATTCTTCTTGGCAATGATTATCTTAGGATTCTTTTCGATCTTTGGTGTACCAAGTCCTGTACTTTCTGCAGTGCCATTGATTGTGATTATCATTTTAACAGCCATAAGAGATGCTATAGAAGATTCCAGAAGAACTGTATCTGATTTGGAAATCAATAACCAATTGACTCATATCCTTACAGATTTAAACACCGACCCAGAGTACCTGTACAAGAACGTAAACGTTGGAGTTGAGAAGGTTTCATTATGGAGAAAGTTCAAGAAATGGAACTCTCGAATCTTGTTCAAAGCCATTGACGAAGGGAAGAGTTTGACTAAGAAAGGAAAGGCACAGAAGGCACAAAAGGCCAGAGAATTGGCTGATGTTGAAGGTAGAAAAAGTATTGATCTGATGGTTTCTGATCCTTTCAGGAAATCTGTTGATGAAGTCAGAGATTCATTAGATGTAAGACAATCTTTAGATGTAAGGAAATCCTTAGATGTACGGAAATCTTTAGATGTACGGAGATCTTACCGTAAGAGTCATGACGGTAGAGAAAGGTCGCTCAAATTCCAAAGAAATTACTGGAAAAACGTCAAAGTTGGAGATATTCTTCGAATCCAAAATAATGAAGAAATCCCTGCTGATGTTCTTATCCTTTCCACTAGTGAAGAAGATAATGGGTGTTATGTCGAGACCAAGAATTTAGATGGGGAAACCAATTTAAAGGTTAGACAAGGACTTAAAGCCAGCCACAAACACAATATTCGAAGAGCTGACGATATCAAAAATTTGAAATTTCAAATCAATTCCGAAGGTCCTCATCCTAATTTATACTCTTACCAAGGTAACTTCCAATACGACGGTACTGAAGAAGCTATAACCATCAATAATCTTTTGTTAAGAGGGTGTTCATTAAGGAACACGAAATGGGTTATCGGTATTGTTCTTTTCACAGGAAGTGAATCGAAAATCATGTTAAATGCTGGTATAACTCCAACTAAACAGTCTAGATTATCACGTGAACTCAATTATTATGTTATCCTTAATTTCATCTTGTTGTTCATTATATGTTTTGTATCAGGGGTAGTGAATGGGTTTTATTATAGACAAGACGGGAACTCTAAAGAATTTTATGAAATAGGTAGTGTTACACAAACCCCTGCCACAAATGGAGTTGTAAGTTTCTTTGTGGCACTTATCATTTACCAATCACTTGTTCCCATTTCACTTTACATTACTATTGAACTTATTAAGTCAGCACAAGCATTCTTTATATTTCAAGATGTTTCGATGTATTATAAAAGATTGGACTTTCCTTGTAACCCTAGGTCGTGGAATATTAGTGACGATTTGGGCCAAATTGAATACGTTTTCAGTGATAAAACTGGGACACTTACACAGAATTTAATGGAGTTCAAAAAATGTACTATCAACGGAGTTAGTTATGGTAGAGCATATACAGAAGCATTAGCAGGGTTAAGAAAACGTCAAGGGTTTGATGTTGAAACCGAAGCCAATGTTGAACGTGACCTTATTGCCAAAGATCAACTCAAAATGTTTGAAACTCTAAAAGAACTTCACCCTGAGAATAAGTACATTGATGATCTAAGTTTCATTTCTAATGATTTCGTGGAAGATCTTAAGGGAAATGGTGGTGATGTACAAAAGAAATCCAATGAACATTTCATGTTAGCATTGGCGTTATGTCATTCAGTTTTAATTGAAGATGATACTAAAAACCCTGGTAGAAAATTACTTAAAGCTCAAAGTCCTGATGAAGCTGCATTAGTAGGAACAGCACGTAGTTTAGGGTTTGAATTCAACGGTACTACCAAACAAGGTTTATTAGTCAATAATCAAGGAGAGCTTAAAGAATATCAAATTCTTAATGTTTTAGAATTTAATTCCACCAGAAAGAGAATGAGTTGTTTAATAAAGATCCCAGGCAAGGCCGGAGATCAATCTAAAGTTCTCTTGATCTGTAAAGGAGCTGATTCAATTATTTACTCCAGATTAAGTAAGCATGAAAATGATAAATCATTGCTTTCCAAAACTTCAGAACATTTAGAACAATTCGCTACAGAAGGTTTAAGAACTTTGTGTATTGCCCAAAGGGAAATCAGCTGGAAACAATACTTGGAATGGAGCAAACGTCATAATGAAGCAGCAGCTTCGTTAGATAGACGTGAAGAGAAAATGGAACAAGTGGCTGACTCTATAGAACGAGAATTGATTTTACTTGGTGGAACTGCCATTGAAGATCGTTTACAAGACGGTGTACCTGATTCTATATCGATTTTAGCCAGAGCTGGGATCAAATTATGGGTTCTTACTGGTGATAAAGTTGAAACTGCTATTAATATTGGATTCTCGTGTAATTTGTTGGGGAACGATATGGAATTATTAATTCTTAAAACTGATTTGACTCCCGAAGAACAGTCGAAATTCGGTATTTCTCCAGGTCTATCACCTACCAAACTTATCGATCAATTGATCACCAATTACCTCCAGATTTTCTTCAGTTTACAGGGCTCCCACGACGAATTAGAAGCTGCTAAAGGTGACCATTCTCCTCCTAATGACAAGTTCGGAGTCATCATTGATGGTGATGCTTTGAAACTTGTACTTAACGATAAGACCATTAGAAACAAATTCCTTTTGCTTTGTAAAAATTGTAAAGCTGTCTTGTGTTGTAGAGTATCGCCAGCTCAAAAGGCTGGTGTGGTTAAATTGGTCAAGGATACTCTTGATGTAATGACATTAGCAATTGGGGATGGGTCTAATGATGTAGCTATGATTCAAGCTGCTGATATTGGAGTAGGGATTGCCGGTGAAGAAGGTAGACAAGCTGCTATGTCATCAGATTATGCTATAGGGCAATTCAGATTCTTAACGAAACTTTTGTTAACTCATGGAAGATGGTCATATAAAAGGTTCTGTGAAATGATTCCATTGTTTTTCTATAAGAATACGATCTATTCCATCGCTATGTTCTGGTATGGAGTGTACAGTGACTTTGACGGGGCTTATCTTTTCGAATTCACCTATACGATGTTTTATAATTTAGCATTCACTTCGTTACCAGTAATTTTCCTTGGAGTTTTCGATCAAGATGTTAGTGCCAAAGTGTCGTTGCTAGTACCAGAATTATACAGATCTGGTGTAACCAGAACTGAATTCCCTCAATGGAAATTTTGGCTTTACCTTTTCGATGGGTTATACCAATCAGCCATATCATTTTTCATGCCATATTTGCTCTATAGAATTGGATTTACGGATATGGGTGGGAAACCTTTAGATCATCGGTACTGGGTGGGTATTGCAGGAACTACAATTGCTGTAATCTCATGTAATTTGTATTTCCTTTTACACCAGTACAGATGGGATTGGTTATCGACATTAATCATTGCCATATCAATAATTCTTCTTTTCTTCTGGACCGGGGTTTGGACTTGTACCACCTACAGTCAGGAATTCTATAGTGCAGGGGCTCAAATGTTCGGTAATATAAGTTATTGGGGGGTTGCATTTGTTGGGATTTTGATCTGTGTCATACCCAGATTTTTCTATGATATGTTACTCAAACTTTATTGGCCTCATGATAGTGATATCATTAGAGAATGTGTACAAAGAGGAGATTTCGATGCATATCCTGAGAATTATGATCCTACTGATCCTAATAAGCCAAAAATTTCTCAGTATAGTGCTAGTGCTGTAAGAGAATTTAACGATAAGCAAGAGTTTGATAATATGGATAAGAAAGAAGATAATGAAGAAGTGGTGTATAATGGATCAAGTACTACAGATTCACTTGAACATGTTAATGAGAATCATCTTGTTAACCAAAGATTCAGTTTGTTTAAAAGACAATCGAAAAAATCAGTTTATGATAACAATTCAATCTTGCAATTCTATGAACCCCAACAGGGAGTTCAAACGGAAGAAATTGCATTAGAAGAATTTGATAATAATAGAAAAAGATTGAGTAGAATTTCCAGTGATAATAAGAGGATTTCTTTAGAGAATAAGAGATATTCTGTTGATAGAAGACAATCGATGGAGAGAAGGGTTAGGACGTCATTGGATTTGCCTGAGTTGACAACGGTTGATAGTTTGAATAGGCAGGTTAGTAGGGAGTCCTAAAAGTCCTGAATGACTCCTTGGACGAGTTCCAGGACGATTCCTTAGACTAGGATGACTAGTTTAAATTAGGCGTAGATAGGCGTAAATATGTAGAATAGACATTGTTTGTAGTTATTGGCGAAGGTGTCTCTGGGGGAATTGACTCTAAGAAATGGTAGACTGGTCAATGGATCAATACCAGAAACAAGCTCTCGTACACCGTTAACAAATTTCAATGATAATCGTTCAATTCCAACAGATCAGGTTCGGTGTTAAAATCACTGCCAAGGTAATCCCTGGGGTTAACCTTAGGTCCATCCTTATGCCATTCTTTACACTGACCTACTTTTATAGTTACCCCTATTTCCAAGCTCTATTTTTAGTTCAATTTGTCATTCAATTCCTCGTTCAATCCAATTCTAACCTGAACACACTATGACACCATGGTCGTATAGATCATCTCATCTCAAGAAATTCAGATGCCCGGCCAGTTCCTAATTCTCCCTAAATTTTCTTACCCCTAGTACCATTCTAAGACGAGAAATAACTCTAAATGTCTCTTTACCAATGGTTTTGTACTTAAACAATTAAACATCAATTGCCAGTTCAATGCCAACTCATCGACTTAAACGGATTTGTGAATTGCAGATTCCGTACGTTTCATTGATAGCCGTATAATGTCTACGCGTCTCGGAGAGAAACGGATTTTTTTTAACCCGACCGACATTCACACAATCCGATGATTTTTATCGATATCGATTAGGGGATCGTAATACAGATACGAAGGGTGGCCATAGTAAATATTCAATTGGATGTCAAAGTTACCAAAACCATCAAATCATCAATGTTTACCCCAACACCCCCAAACCCCCACCCCTAAATCAATTAACGGTTCAATGATTTGATCGGTGTGAGATGTCGCAAAAAGAAAATCGGGCCCCCTCATTGGTTGAAAATTTTTCACTGTCGAGAAAAATATATAAGGGAGGGAATCCTCATTGAAAAATTTCAACTTTATTGTACAAATATATTCAAATAAAAATGGATTCTCAATTCTTAGTTGATTTCTTAATGGGTGGTATTTCCGCCGCTGTTTCTAAAACTGCCGCTGCCCCAATTGAAAGAGTTAAATTATTAATTCAAAATCAAGATGAAATGATCAAACAAGGTAGATTAAGTAAAAAATACGATGGTATTGGTGAATGTTTCAGAAGAACTGCTGCTGAAGAAGGTGTTGTTGCTTTCTGGAGAGGTAACACCGCTAACGTTATCAGATATTTCCCAACCCAAGCTTTAAATTTTGCTTTCAAAGATAGATTCAAGAAAATGTTTGGTTTCAAAAAAGATGATAACTACTGGAAATGGTTCGCTGGTAATTTAGCTTCCGGTGGTATGGCTGGTGCCACTTCTTTAGCTTTCGTTTACTCTTTAGATTATGCCAGAACTAGATTAGCTAATGATGCTAAATCTGCTAAAGGTGATGGTAAAAGAGAATTCAATGGTTTATTTGATGTTTATAAGAAAACTTTAGCTTCTGATGGTATTGCTGGTTTATATAGAGGTTTCGGTCCATCCGTTATTGGTATTGTTGTTTATAGAGGTTTATATTTCGGTTTATATGATTCCTTAAAACCAGTTGTTTTAGTTGGTCCATTAGAAGGTTCATTCTTAGCTTCATTCTTATTAGGTTGGGCTGTTACTACCGGTGCTTCAACTGCTTCTTACCCATTAGATACTGTTAGAAGAAGAATGATGATGACTTCAGGTCAAGCTGTTAAATATAACGGTGCTTTTGACTGTTTCAAAAAAGTTGTTGCTGCTGAAGGTGTTGCCTCCCTTTTCAAAGGTTGTGGTGCTAACATCTTAAGAGGTGTTGCCGGTGCTGGTGTTATTTCATTATATGATCAATTACAAGTTATCATTTTCGGTAAGAAATTCTAATTGTATATATAATAGATGATCTAGTATAATTTAAGCGATGTTCTTTGACTCTGATTGCATTAATTAATCGCATTGATTTACAACCGATGATTGCTCTGATTCAATCATGTGAATTTCGCGTGATAATCATGTGAATGGTCATGTGATGTTGGAGTTTTAAAGTTATAAAGGTAAATAATTAAATTAGAGTTGAAAATCCTAATAACTGCCATTACTGAGGGGAGATAACGACTTCCTGTTCCCTCGCATCGCTAGGGATCAGCTCGCAAACAAATATATAATTGTACTACATACCTAAACATAGTATCCCCCAATTATATCCTTACACTCAGGTTATACCCTCTCAAAGTGTAAGTATAACATTTTATAATTATTATTCAAATCATATAAGATCTTCTCATTCTTCTTATATCCCAAAGATTTCAAAGTCTCGTGACATCCAATCAATTGACCTAATTCTTCACTTAATAAATTCTCATTCTCTTCTTCACTGATTAAAGTAATTGATAATTTACCAGGTTCAAAAGTCTTTAAAACTTTAAGTAAAACTTCAACAATTGAAACTGATGAAGTACTGAAAGGGTAATTGGTTTCAAATGAAGCATAAGACCATCCAGTTTCTGGTGTAATGTGTAATGTATAATAATATCCATTACAATTAATAGAATTGGATGAATATCCACAAGGACTAAACAGGAAAGCATCATGAACAAATTTTAAATCTTCTTCACATCCATGATCTCTTGGTGAGTCCATTGGTGAACCTAGAGGTGAATCTTTAGGTGAAGGTAAATGATTAAAGTCATAATCCTTAGAGAATACTGTATCCAAACAAGCATTTTCCATTGTTCTTAAACCAATTTCATGACCTAAATCACCAATTTCAATCCCATCAGTAACTAAAGATTCAATTCCTGGAACTCTTGATGTAATAAATTGTTCAGCTTTACGAGGACTTAAATCTGTCATTAAAATTTCAAATGTTTGATCTTTGATACACGATTGTTTAACATTATGAGGATCATTTTCCAATTGACCACCAGTATATAAATACCAATGATCATCACTAGTCAGATCACCAACAACGTAAGCTTTCCCATTAATGAAATGTTGATTTAAAAGTCCAACTTCTTTTTTCCAACTTTTATGAACGCCTTCTTGTTTATCAGGGAACATGAAACTTCTTCTTGAATAAAAAATTTTATAGACATTACCTGGATTGATCTTCTTATTAACATATTTTTGAATAGTGTCAAATAATAAATCAATACATGCTAAAGTTGCAGTAGTTCCACAAGTTTTAAGAATCAATTTATGTGGGAAAACAAATAATGACAGTTCAGAAAGTAAATAACTGTCCATGGCATTACAAGATTTCATTGATAAGATTTTACAATTAACAATGTCTAAAATTTTAACCCATTCTTCAAAAGGAATAGTTCTTAACCCTGATAAATTAATACCTTGTTTAACCAGTGAAACCGATTTAACCATATCATCATCTTCATTAGGCCAGACCCAAACTTCCAAAAGCTTTTCAGGTCCTTCAAATGCAAATGTTGAATCTAAATTAGCACTTAATTCATGATCAACATATTCATTAAATACAGCTGCTACCATATCTTTTGTAATTGTTGTAGTTGAAATTTTATTAACCAAAAATTATATTTCACAAGATGGGGAGTCTCTGTATGAAATATATAAAAACGTTTAATTAGGGTGTAATGTTTGAATTAAAGTAATAAACTCGTCAAACTTTTGTACTTTGTATTTAATTTACTATAGCTGGTGTTATCCAGGTTCTTTTGTTCTGTTGTAATTTAGTATAAACTGTCGAGATTTCTTTGGCATAAACCTATAGATATACGGGGTGTTCCGTTATAGATATTTAACTTTTAGGGTACGTTGTACGTTGTACTTAGTACTGTTGCTAGATGAAAATTTTTCAGCACCTGCGAGTGTGATAGATAACTATTCTTGGCCAAGGGGGTTATTAGCACGAATTAGAGTTTGAGGTTAGAGGTTTAGATTTTGGTTTTGTGGTTGTTCGGGGGGGTTTGTGTATCCCTATGTTTGTGTTTGTGTTTGTGGTTGGGTTTGTGGTTATCCGATTAAGTCTGGACACGGTTGAATCGGTTTTCTCCATGACTCAAAATCCCTCAGCCACTTAAGGGGTTTGTCTTAGATCAGGGTTATGTGCAGGAAGATAACCTGAGGAAGTGAGGTGAGCTATAACAAGGAGAGGGTTTAGGAGAGGGTCTAAAGTATTAGGTGTACTGGTAATTGGGGTTAATCTAAGCGTATATCTATAAATATATACTGATACTTGAATCCTTAAGGCTCTCTGTAGTCACCTTTGGTAGCAAAGCTGAAAGTAATAATCTCTTCACCTTCGCTTCGCCCAGGTTCATCGGTTCAACTAAACACTTGAAACAATTTCACTAGCATTTCTCAACACTTCAATCATCTTAACACATTCTTTCCTCTTCTGTACAGTCATTTCATTTTCTTTAACTAAATCAGCTAAATCATTTGAATTATACAATTTCTCTAATAATACTTTTTGAATATCATCTTTGGATTTAACAATTAATTTTAACATAATGGCCTTTGGTACTAAATCACTAACCGTACGTTTAACAATATTAAAATATGAACTAATTAACAATTTAATCACTTCAGTTTCCATAGTTTCTCTTTCTGTCATAGTACCAGTAGCTCTTAAAACTGGAGGTGGAGCTTCCATACTTTGTAATCTTTTCTTGTTTTTGCTACTAAAGAATCCACCAAAGAATCCATTAGAATCTTCAGCTCCAGCTACTTTTGGTGAGTTATTTGCAGGTGGTTGTTGAGATGGTGGTAAAGGTTTGCCAGTCTTTGGATCAACTTGAACTTGAGGTTTTGGATGGAATTTTTCTTCAACAATTGCCATGGCTTGAGATCCCTTTAATAAATCTGGATGTGCTGTATTAACATAAGTTTCTTCCAGTCTAATAATATCACTAACAAATGTATTAGTTGGATTTAAAGCATCTCTTAAAAATTGAATGAAAAATTGTGATAATTGTTCCTTTAATCCTGGATATCTTGAATATTGAGGTTGATTAATAATTTGTGATAAAATACGAACTAATTCATCAAAAATTAAATTAATACATCTAAGTGCAGGTTCTTCCATTCTATGAATTTGTTGTTTAACTAAAACTTCAAATGCTTGAGTACCAACAAATAATGATGGTGCACTACCACTAGTATTATGCATTATAGTTCTAATATCAACATCTTTGATTTGATCAAATGGATCTAAAGCATTTATACCATTTTTAAAAATTTCATGGAAAACAAATGAAATTCTTGCTCCACCAGTTAATTCTTGTGAGGTTAATTCTTTAGCTTCACCTTCTAATATACCATTATAATCTTTAGTGAAATTAGTAATCATATTAAGAGCTATTGAAGTTGGACTTTCACTCATTTCTGGTCCTAATAAACTTAATTCATTTTGATATTTCTTTAAACTATGTTCAATTCTCATTTTAATATCAGGTAAAGTTCCTTTAATATGATGTAATAATATACCATTTAATTTCTTAGCCAAATATGGGGTACCACAATAATGGGCCTTGGCCTTATAAGATGAATGGTTTTCGAAAAAATTAGATTCATCTTTCAAAGCATCTCTAATAGTTTTTTTACTTTCAATATCCTTTTGACCTCTATTAATAACTGGTACATAACCAAATCTTAATGGGATAACTCTACCAGCCAAAATATCAATCACATCAGTACCTTGATCCATTAAATCAACTTTAGTTAAAACCCCAATAGTTCTACTACCTTCAGGATCAACTTCTCTTGCTAATTTTAATCCATCACTATTAGCTAAATCAGTATTAGCTGCATTAACTGAAAGTATAATAGCATTAGGTTTTGAAATAAATTTCATAATCATATCTCTAATTTGTCTTTCGATATCTTTTGGTTGATCACCAACTGGAACTTTAGTTAACCCTGGTAAATCAACTAAGGTTAAAGTCAAAACATGAGGAGAATAAATTCTTAAGTTAATTGGAACTGGACTAATCCCTAAATTCTTACCAGTTTTAGCATCAGTTTCTCTAACAATTTCAGCTCTAATATCTTCAAAATTATAGAATTTCTTATTAGGTAAATGTAAGAATTCCCCCCATTCTTCAATATTATTCTCAGATTTGTCACCTGACTCGGTAGTTTTATTGATAGAAACCAAGTCTGCGTTACTATCGTTAATACCAGTGGTTCTTCTGTTGATCAATTGTAAAACAAGAGGTCTTCTAGTAACAATACCAGTTCCACGAGGTAAGAAATCTCTACCTACGATATTTTCTAATACTGAACTTTTACCACTGGATTGAGAACCTACCACGGTAATTTGTGGTAAGTCCACTGGAGAGCTCGAACCTCCACCAAGTGGTGCCAATGCATCTTGAAGTTTGTTAATGGTGGCAATTAATGTTTCATCCATTTTGTGTTGTTTAGTGTTTGTTGGCGCTGTGTAGTGTTTAATGATCCCTGGCGCGGATGGTAGGGGCACGATTAGACGAGTTTGTGTGATCTGATCTGGTTGTTTATTAGATATATATATATATTATACAGTTGAGGGAGGGTGTTTGTGGTAGTGGTAATGATTGTGCTTTTGAGGCGGTTTTATCTATGGTGCACAGGTTTGGTGTACAGGGTATGTATAAGGGTTCGTGGTAGTCCAGATCATGTGATCTGGGTACAATTTCAATAGCAATCAATCCAGTTGATTTGGGTTTAAAACAATTTAAAACTCATTGAAACCCTTATGTTAGTACCCCCCCTTAAGTTTAAACCTCCCAATTCACGTTCGTGTCAGTCCCGTGATTGGTGTGATTCTGCTGAGTGCTTTTAAAATGCTTATCAAAATAACTCTCACTAGCAGTATAACTAAACCCTTCAAAAATGGCACTCTTAGTTACTGGAATATTAATAGCCTGATCAATACCATAATCACTAACATTCAAACCTGTAAACTCAGTTGAAAAGTTCTCGGCCAACTTTGGGTCGGTAATAACTGGAACTATTGGTGGAATTATCTCATCCTGTGATTCTAATTTCTTCCAATCTAATTTCCTGAAAAACCTATGCTTAGTAAACAATTCCCAATTTTTATCAATTTGAAACCGTTTGGATGGGTTTTTATTAAGCAATTTATTCAATAAATCCTTAGCATCCAATGAGAAGTAAAATGGTAATTTAAGTTTGTTCTTTAAGATTTTATCCTGGATAATCTTATGAGAACTTCCTGTAAATGGTGGTTTACCACTCATCATATCATATATCACACACCCTAATGACCACCAGTCAACACCATAATCATAATCTTCTCCTTTCAAAATTTCTGGTGCCATATACTCTGGGGTTCCTATAATCGAATTACATTTCTCATCATGAATTCCAATTTCTTTAGACAATCCGAAATCTGTAAGTACTAAATTACCCCTGGAATCAAGAAGACAATTTTCGGGCTTCAAGTCTCGGTATACGATCCCTAATTTATGGAGATGTCTCAATCCTAGAGCCATTTGTGCAGCATAGAACGAAACATGATCCTCTTTGAAAACATTACCTAATGAATTGTTATTAGTAAGATGATGAAACAATTCTCCTCCTGGTATATACTCTAGAATTAAATAAAATTTATTATGGTCTTGAAGGGCATAGAAAAGTTTCACTATGTTAGGGTGGTGATTGATATTACTTAAAATTTGACGTTCATAAATTGTTCTTTTAACCGTTAAAAAATCGACAGATGTAGCCATCTTTGGTTTTGAAATACCTCCAAGGTTATCGTTATCACTTTCAGGTGTTATTGTGCTGACTGTCGTACTAATACTTGTAGAACTACTTTGATTACTACTAAATGTACCACTTTCTCCACTTTCTCCACCTTCAGAACTATCTGAATCCATACCATCAGGTCTGACATCTATAACAGGTTTCCTTAATTGTTTCTGTGCATATAACTTCCCTGTAAACCTATCCTCTACTAAATGAACTTTCCCATATGCTCCTTGTCCTAATACTTTTAAAGGTATAAAATCTTTCAACTCTCGTTTATAGTCACTTCCACCTTCTTCCACAGTCTTGTTAAAGTCCAAGGGAATACTTACACTATCAACTGATGGTTTGATAGACATTCTTCGGTAAAGAGATGATTTTCTTCTTCTCCTTGTATCATTATCAGAATCTGTCTCATCTGGTACTTCGAGTCTATTTGAATAACGTCTTAAACCTTGAAACGGTTTGACTTCGATTTCAGACTTGTTCCCGGTTCCAAAAGGGTCTATATACCCTTCGCTGCTATCTATCCTAGGTTTGGTCTCTACTTTCAACTTAGAGAAGGTTTCTTCAAAATCAAATACTTCCATAGTAATTACCTTTAACGCGAATATTAGTGGTTTTGACCCGCACCGTTTTTGCAGCCATGTGTAGTGTGCATATATAATTAATATAATTACACCGTGTATTTCCTATTTTGGAATTTATGCATTACTATATCTATATGTTTTTAGTATATATAACCTATTCTATAGTCTAAAGTGTCCTTACGATATTCTATAGTCTAAAGTGTCCTTATGATATTCTATAGTCTGAAGTGTCCTTACTATACTATTATATCTTGACTATGTAAAACCTTAATGCTTATTATATCTCCAATTACCTGTACACGTAAACTTAAATACAAACAGAAAATAACCCTAAAATAATTACTCCATCAATAACAACACATCCATAAAATAAAAGAGTTGGAAATTCCATCCATAACCCTAATTTATAAATATTTATGGATATCAAAGGTGCTATAATACTCCCCAAACCTCCTAATAAAGATAATGCCATTAATACTTCTCCTGTCTTATCCTTAGGATAATACTTCAAAATCAGCGACAGTGTTGTAGGATTAATCAAAGCCACAAAACTTCCAATATTTACAAATATCAAGTACACTAACGTAGTTTTACTTATAATCAAACCAAAATGACACATGATTTGACCGAGTGTACCTAATAACAACAACACAAAGTCAACACGATCGAACCTAGACTCCTTCTTGGAAATCCCCAACCTGAACAAGTAACGTGATATCAAAGGTGACAATATGAATAAAATACCCACTTTAGAAACCGAAGCTGATGACATAAGAAATCCTATTTGTGAAGCATTCCAATCGAAGATATAGATCCCATATTGTAATATCATTGGTGCTATACCAATATCAAACATAAGCCTCAAACAATTGAGACTTATAAGGAAGAATACTATTCTTTTTGTGGACAGTTGGGGAGTTGTGTTCGGTGATAAAAGGACTTTCAAAGGTCTAATAACATTGAAATAATTAACATTTGACCAAACATCTTGGCCCTTATCAGGATCTTGGTCTTTGTGGTCAGATACAGGGGTCAGTTCTGGAACTATGAAAAGAACATAAAGGAAAAGAACCACAAATATACTAATCTCAAGTGCAACAATTGATAATTCCAGGAACTTCATGGCTTCGAATCCTTTACCATCTAAAGTGTTACCAACATCATGGCCATCGTATTTCTTAAGTATAGGTAGTAAAATATTCGTCAAAATTGGGCCTAAGGCTTCTCCAGCAAATATCAGTCCACTACCTATACCTAATAAGGAACTCCTATTTTCCAGATCGATGGAATCGGAAATGTACAGGTTGATTAAACTAGATAACCCAAAAAGACCCCCCATGACACTACCAATAAAGTCACATATTAAATAAAGCACCATATTGAACTGCTCATCTACAACATAAGAATAGAATAGCAAACACCTAGCAATGATCACTGACCCTATAATTAAAATCATGAAAGGTCTACGACCAAACATATCAGAAAGCTTCCCAAAGTTAGCCAACCCTACAACCAGTGATAACTGACAAAGAATACTACTCATTTGGTTATAATTAGCTACCATCACTTGGTTATCTATATCATTACATTTTTTGCAGCCATTATTGACTTGATAATTACAGGCCAATTTGTATCGTAATTGTTGCCTTACAGGTTCTCCAACCGATGATAATGTGTATAGGAACCCTACTATGGAAATATACAAAACCGGTTTGATCCATTTCTTCTTTTCAAGTAATGGTGTAGATTCATTCATTTGGTTGCTACTGACACTTGTGAATGATAAGTATTTGTGGTATTATTGAAATTTGGGTTTGTGTAACGATACTTGAAGGTTTTGGGAATTGTAAGGGATTTGGTTTATATATAAAGAACCGGAAGTAGGCCTAATTAGTGATTGGATACGATTACAATGGGATGTTGTGTCGCTATGGTATGAGACTGCGATCTGAGATTCAACGGTATTTGGCTCGCACTAGAGCTAGGTCGGTGACTCCCGATTTGGGTCCGTGCTCACTACCATGGATCGTGCTATATTTCGGTACAGAAATTCCATGCAATGGTACATATCCATTCCGCTATACAGTACACCCTGACATCACACCTAACCCCATACATTTTATAGGCCTAAATATACATTTTATAGGCCTAAATACTAACCATACACCTACCACTAAGTTTCCCCCTAAAGTACCCCAATTACCACCAGAAGCCTAGGCTTACGCCTTACCACCACCAACATCAGGCCCATAACCAATTTTTGGACCACCCCTACACTACTACGACATCTTCTATTGTGTTGGTTGTCGTTCTTAGTAACCCCTGACAACTAACAATACAATAGTTCCAAGCTTACGTCAGCCACTCTTGGCTTACCAACTGGGTGAAAACGTGATGTGGTGACTGCCCTCGCTCAGTAGTGGGTGGTTGACCTACCCACGACCCGAATCCTGTCCCATGTCGCGCGACCTCTCGACATGCGACACCCTATACCAAAAACTTAAGAAAAAATTTTCAGTTTTTTCAATTCATATAGTAACTAAAGAAATATGTCATTACCAGCTTCATTTGACTTAAGTGCTGAAGATGCCAAATTATTGTTGGCTGCCAATGTCCATTTAGGATCTAAGAATGTTCAAGTTCACAACAAACCTTATGTTTATAAAACCAGACCAGATGGTGTAAATGTTATCAACATTGGTAAAACTTGGGAAAAAATTGTTTTAGCTGCTAGAGTTATTGCTGCTATCCCAAATGCCAGTGATGTTGCTGTCTGTTCCGCTAGAACCTACGGTCAAAGAGCTGTCTTAAAGTTCGCTGCTCATACTGGTGCTACTGCCATTGCTGGTAGATTCACCCCAGGTAACTTCACCAATTATATCACTCGTTCTTTCAAAGAACCAAGATTAGTTATTGTTACTGATCCAAGAACTGATGCTCAAGCCATTAAAGAATCATCATACGTTAACATTCCAGTTATTGCTTTAACTGATATGGATTCTCCATCTGAATATGTTGATATTGCTATCCCATGTAACAATAAAGGTAGACACTCAACTGGTTTAATCTGGTGGTTATTAGCTAGAGAAGTCTTAAGATTAAGAGGTATCATCCCAGACAGATCTACTGAATGGTCTGTTATGCCAGATTTATATTTCTACAGAGATCCTGAAGAAGTTGAACAAACCACTAATGAAGATACTAAAGAAGAAGTTGAAGAAGAATCTACTGCTAACGTTGATGGTGATTGGAATGCCGAAGCTGAACCAGTTGATTGGGCTGAATCTGGTGCTAACCCAGCTGCTGAAGAAGCTGCTGCTCAAAACTGGTAGTATAATAGAAATATGTATATGATAATATAGTTTCGTTCTGATAATACTCTTTACGAGTTTCTCTATTTTTGTCATCTATTTCCATAGTTATAAATGTATCAAGTTAAGGTAATGTAAGGTAGGTTTACTCCAGTACAACATTCGTAAAATAGTTAGATCTACGGGACGTGCCCTGCCCTGGTGACCCAGTATATAGCTCACCAATCCATCGCAGAAAAATCTTCAATTTGATTACCACGGATTTCTATAAAAAAATAACCCCAGTTTTAAATAGTGGAGGTAACACTCCCTTAATGATTATTCGTTCTGAATAAAAGTTGAGGTTCTATTTATAACGTTCTTATGCTTCAGAAATATTTAAAGTGCATATTTCAATTTTTTTTTGTTAAGGGTGGGTTTTTTGTAATTATCCCATAGGAATATCCGGTTTATCGTTTCATTTCTTTTCAATAGAGATGGAACTTCATGCCCGGAATACATTTATATTCTCTTACAATTCTTCACTTGTTAAGTTTTTCACTTCAGTGAATTGGTGTAAGAGTATATAGCTTTAATTTAGTCAAATGACTGGACCTCGTGTCTACTTGATGGCTCTCTTTCCAAGTTAACTATTAGCCCATAGGCTCTGATATTTAGTTGATGACTAACTCTAATGTACATGTAACCTTAGAAAGAGGCTTAATAAACCCTTGACGGTAATTAAGCATCGTTTTTAAAGATTATTTCCTAATTACTCATTACCCTCACTCGCTTATAATTACGCGTACATGGTCAACCTTAGTAAATCATTCCAGGAATGGATCTATGTCCTAAGTACCAAGGACAAATACTCAGACTTTGACTCGTCCAAGCTGTTCAATAGGGTCAATAAACCTAATGAAGCTCAAGTATTATTGCATCATGAAAATCAGTCTCAATTAGACGTGTCACAAATGGATAACCTATCACAATCAGAAGGTATTCATGAAGTTCAATTAGCTTGGCGTCATATAAAGAATTGGTTAGATAAAAACTCACCTGATTTGAACTCTTCTTTACAACATAGGTGTACAGATGATGATTTAAAGGATTTCCAAAAGGATTTGAATATTAAATTACCGCCATGTGTGGAACACTTCTATAAATTAACCGATGGTCAATTATCCGACGACTTCAATAGTGTAGGAGGTCTTATTTTTGGATTGAAATTGATGTCCCTAGATGAAATATTAGTAATGACTCAACATTGGCGTAAGGTGGCAAAAAAATTAACTGTAGAGTTATCTCATACAAATAATATCACACAATTACCAAAGGTAAATCATCATAAAAATTGGGATCACGAATTGGACTTAGCACATAAAAATGATTCGTCAGTAACTGTGAATCTGGAACCAACCTCATCGGCAAGCAAATACCCTACACAGAAATCTATTCCGCCAGGGGCTATACATGCTATATTTGCTCATCCGTCATGGATTCCACTTATAACCGACGAGGTTGGAAATTGCATTGGGATTGATCTCTCACCTCCCTCTTCGGGACCTGGTAAACTGGGACAAGTCATTCTTTTCGGTAGAGAATTCGATACAAAATTCTTACTCGCTGATAATTGGGGGGATTTCTTACTTATATTTGCCAATGATCTAGAAAAGGGAAATTGGGATATCAAACAACCTGAAAAAAATAATTACGGCGATTTGATTTTGGGTAAAGAAGGAGACTTGGTGTTTGTGGATAAAGACACTCAATTGGAAATTAGTTATATGGCTGTATTAAAACAAAGATGTATAAGTAAATGGATCAAAAGTCTTGATGGTGAAAAATCTGAAGAGACCAAAAAATTAATTAAGGATTTAGAGAATCCTGAGAGTATATTAAACATTAAGAATTTGGATGACAAGAGAATTGATGAATTTATTAATAATTTACCACCTGTGGAAACCTTATCGGGAGAACCAGATGATGGGGATGAAGATGATGATTATTGATTCACTACCTCTGTCACTGTTGGGGTTCTTTGTGTCATTCACTTCTACTAAATGCCATTAATAGTTAGATTTGTAGTTTAGATTTAGAATTGTATATTAAAACTTCTACCAAATAATCCGTTGAATTCCTGGTTCACTAACCCAAGTGAATTCATAACTAAAGAACACAATCATGATACTCAAATTAATCAAATTTGACCATAAAAATTGAACTGTAATTCTAGTGTTGTCTTCACTAAAAATTTGGAACAATACCAAAGGTATAATATAATACCTTGGTTCAAATAATGGTGATGGTACTATTGTTCCTATTGTACCTAATGCTAATGTGAGGATAGTAATTGTACTCAAATTACCTTGCTTTCTTAAACTGTCAATTATATTCCAACTTCCGAAATGATAAATCGGTATCATGAAATACTGACTATATGGTCTAGATAATATCTTCCTCCATATATAGAATGTATAATGACGGTTATCAGCAAGTAAGAATGGATGAACTATAGTAAAGTTCATAATGATGTGATAAATGATGAATCCGAGTCCTAAGTTCAATATCACGTGTAATGGCATCCATGTAAGATTCTTACCCAAACAGAAGCTTCTATAATTCTTTATCTTTTGTATAGATAGCCAATTTGGCCATGTAAAGAAATTGATGAACATAACGCAATAAAATACTTGAACTACATGAAGTTGTACCTGATGATTTTCTTTATCTCCAAGGGTTATACCACCGTTGATCTTAATGAACAATGCAAATAGAATGAAATTGATCGCAAATGGAATTAGGCTTAACCATTTCTTGAGACTTTGAACTATGAATTGTTGAATACGCTGAAATAAAGTACCAGTGGATATATCTTTATCGATATAAAATACAGCTATAAATCCAATCCATATGATATTGGTTTGACGGAACCATAAACTTTCGAATCCTATTATACCACTAAGGATAGGGTAATTACAATTGGCAGCAGCCAAACTTCCCAATACTAAAATTAACGACCAAATATCAGTATAAAAAAGAAAATAATATGGTACCAAAAGGGGTAAACTTACCACATTTACCAGAAGTTTAGGGTGAATGAAATAAACTATTGATGGTAGTAAAACTAAACCCCCAAATAAATTTAGACTTCTGAGGACATTAATACCTTGAACGCCAAACACTTCAGCTATTTTGGCCCATATAAACCCAAAATAGTACAAGCCTGGTGGTGTCGTGATTTTAGGATCCCATTGATCGAATTTATATTGACAATAGGTGAAGCATTGATTTACATGGAAGTACTCATCAATGAATGGAATTTCAACTTTTGTGCTTACTAGACTGAAGCAAATACCACAAAATATTGTGAAAATTGAATATAGTATGATATCCCTACTACCACCCATTTTTTTGTGTATGAATTGGTTATGATGGACTTGTTGTGGTGAAGTTTGAAGTTTCGTGGCTGCGAAAATGCTAATATTTTTACTAGTTCGAAGGTGTTCATAATATTTGACTGGTGGTTTTAGAAGATTTGATATGTTACAAGAGATGTTGTAGATGTAAGCAATATACTCCTGGTTATATGAGCTATTGAATAACTTTTGAATTTTGAATTTTTTTTGAATTTTTACAAATTCCTACAAATTCTGCAAATTTTACCACTTATTAAAGATATAGATCATAAAAATAAAATATTGACTAAAATCTAAAAAAATCTAAACGACTCTTCCAACTGCTTAAATCCTAAGACCACTACATGATCAAATCAAATCAAGGAATTTGTAAAACAAATTTCCTCATTTGTGTTTATATATGCCGTTTGTGATCTCAAGTGTTGCAAAAAGTTGCAAAAAGTTGCATAGCATTTTGCAACAGTCTATCAATAGAAAAGCCATTTGCTACTTTTTCATTGCATTTATCAAACTAATAATTAAATTTTTTGCTATTATTAATGTTAGGTGAACCTTCCTATAAGAATGACAGGTTTTTACCAGTTTATCAACCATCGCTTACCAGTTCAAATAAGACTGAATTCAGTCAAAATAAAATTACTCCTAGAAGTTCATTCTCTTATGATCCATTCATCAGCTCAGATTCTGAATTTGAAAGAAATACAAGGTTAGAAAGGTTATGGGGCCCAAATCCTGAAAATCACAGAAGTTCATTTGAATCAATTAGTTCACAAGGTATTAGCAGTCAAGGTAGTTCTCCTAAATTTACAATCCCTAATAAGTACCAAGGAGGTATAGCCCAAGCTTTAGGTATGTCATTAGATTCCAAGGTGTTTAAGTTTGGTGTTTTCAAAGACAAAAAGACAGAACATGGTAAAGATTTATCAACTAAATTAACAGGAGAGAATTACTTCAAGAACTCCAAAGAATTTAAACCTAAAAAGAAGCAGATTAATTCACCTAATCAATTATCATTAAAATCAGTTTTGCAAGCTAGTTTTGTCAATGATTTTTACACGAATCATGTTAGTTGGTCTACCTATCGTCCAGATCATGTTTTGTTAGCACTTGGCTATTATGCTTGTTTATGGACTCCAGGAAGTTATAAGATGGTGAAATTAATGAAGTTTGAAAATGCAATTACATGTGTATCGTGTTCCAAAAGTGATTTATTAGCCATAGGTACTTCCAAAGGAGAAATTTATGTAATGGCACAAAGCACGTTGGAAGTGCAAAGTCTGTTTGTTTCTAGAGGTAGTATTCATTCAATTGTGTGGTTTCAGGATAGTAGAAGATTCCTTGCCAGTGACCATACAGGAGATGTGTTATATTTTTTAGCTGATGAAAATCAATTAGACTTACTCCATACGTTCAAGTGTCATGGTCAATTAGTTTGTGGGATAGCAATCAACAAGGATGAAACCCAGTTAGCTTTTGGAAGCAATGATAATACTGTAAGTGTTTGGAATTTACTGCAATTACAAATGAAATATATCTTACCACATAATGCTGCAATTAAAGCAGTTGCTTTTTGTCCTTGGAGTAAATCATTATTAGCTACAGGTGCCGGTTCTAAAGATAGACATATTAGGTTTTGGCATACCGGATCTGGAACTTTATTATCATCATTTTATGCAGAGAGTCAAGTGACTTCGTTACATTGGAATCCTTACACCAAAGAGATAGTTGCAACTTATGGGTTTGGGGCTAATGAATCAACTTTAGCTACTTATAACTACCCAGAAATGACAGTTATCAACCACGTGACTCCTGACATGGAAGTTCGTAGTTTAAGCTCAACTTTATCACCTCAAGGAACTGAAATTTGTGTAGCTATCAATGATCAAACTATTAGAGTTTACAAATTATGGGAATTTAAGAAAATGGCAGTGCCAATAGCAGAGTTTGATAGTTCAATAATTAGATTATTTGAAGGCATGGATATTATTAGTCCCAAAATCAGGTAGTTGCTGTCTTTCGAAAATCTAACTAGTCTATAAGAAAAGTGTTGTACCTAACTTGTCTATATAGTAATATATATATTTTCTAATTATCAGGTCCTTCTTCAAATATATTGCTCTGTCCTATTCTATACAACCGCCAAAAACTCCCTTAATGCCTTGTTTTAATAACACTCTTGGAGTCTTTGGGCAGTTCCACAGCCTCCTCGTCCTCTACAACAACCTATGACAGGACCCTACTGTAAATCATAAAACTTAAAATAGACGTGCGGCTCACGGAAAAGATGCCTTGTGCGATTGTGGCAGTATCACTAAATCCTTAGTGCGTATTACTTCCTCAATATGTCAGGTGCTTTAATTAATAGATCACTTACCACCATCAGAACAGAATTAGAATTCCTTTTCGACTCTGAGGTTATTGATCAAGAATTATATGATAAATTAAAAAATTCTATCCCTGGAAAGTATCAAAATGGTATGCCAAAATGGACTGTAGAAACAGCTGGCATTACCAAGGGAAATCAAATCCAAGAAGTCACGAATGATTTGGCCAATACTAAAATCAGTGAAGAAAGACCACAAACGTATCCAAACGAAAAGGCTGAATACAAAAAACCAGAACCAGAAAAGAAAGCTCCTGCCAAAATTCCCGAAAAGCCATCAAATCTTAAAGCTCCGCTTAGTTATTGTAAGGCCATTTACGATTACAGCCCTCAAGAGCAAAATGATCTTAATTTACACAAAGCTGATAAAATCTGCGTAGTTGAACATTTATCTGAAGACTGGTGGAAAGGTTATAAGAAGGAGACCCCGGATCAAGTCGGTGTTTTCCCATCAAATTATGTTGAAATCATTAGTGCTGAGGAATTCAATAATGAAAGAGGTGGATTGGATGTTCCAGAGAAAGCGGATTATGCCCCACCACAATATCAACCACAAAATAGTGGTCAATATCAAGACAATCAATATCAAAACCATGGTCAATACCAAAATAATGGACAATACAATAACCAATTCAACGGAAATTACGGGCCAAGTCCTCAACATAGTGGTCAAAATTATGGAGGTTATGGACCATCTTATGGTCAACAAGGCCAACAAGTTGGATTCCCACCTTATGACCAACAGCAACAAAATCAACAAGTCCAGCAAGGTCCTCAAGGACAAATGCAACAAATGGGACAAGAGCATCCACATTTAAAGAAATTTGGATCTAAACTTGGTAACAGTATTATCTTTGGAGCAGGTGCCACTATTGGTAGTGATATTGTTAATTCCATTTTCTAGGTAGGTATATAGATTCATTTATGTTTTATGTGAACCACTTAATCTTTAATCCTTACGCTTCATAGATTACGCTTATACTTATAGGTAACTCTTTGACTATATACATTAACAGACTATTTCACTATAAAATAATTTAAAATTGAGATTACTTTCTGTTATCGGTGACGGTGTTCAAAAGTAAAGTATCATTATCTAACATAATTCTGTTTGGAGAATTAGCTAAAATACCGGCAATTTCTCTTGCGGTATCCAATCTCTTTAATTCAACATAATCTTTACTCTTTTTGATAGCTTCACCAATCAATTCAGCAGATTTAGCTTCCCCAGTAGCTTTAACCACCAATTGTTGTTTTTCTTGAATAGCTTTATCAACTATAAAAGCAGCTCTTTGAGCATCTTGTTGAGCAATTTGTTTAGCTTCAACAGCTGCACTGAATTCAGGTGAAAACGTCATGAATGTCAATGATACATCATCTAACAAAAGATTGAATTTCTTAGCACGACGGATTAAATTTTCTTTAACTAATCTACTGACCTTTTCACGTTGAGTGATCAATTGTGAAGCATTGAATTGAGCAACAACTGATTTTAAAACTTCATTGACAATTGATGGTAAAACTTTTTCATCATAATCAACCCCTAAAGTTCTATATATCATTGGGAGTTCTTGAATATCTGGTCTGAATAAAACTCTACAAGTAATATTCACCATTTGCAAATCTTTAGTACCAGTAAGGGATGCAACGTTACGAGGTTTGGCTCTGACATCATATACAATTGGTCTTTGGAACCAAGGCATTACGAAATGTGTTCCTTCAGGGTATATACGGGATTGAACTCCATTTAATCTGGAATATACAATAGCTCTTTGCCCCCCGTCAACATTGAAAAGAGCGTTTTGTGCAACGAATCCAAGTCCCCCTAAAAGTAAAAGTCCACCAACCCCACTGAAGAATACGAATGGGTTTCTTGGTTGACGAGAACCTGTGGTTTTAGTAGCAGCGGCTGCTCTACGTCTTAATTCTTGTTGAAGTTTATTCCAATTCTGATCGTTCATTGAAAATTTTCCGCACAAACCTGACGCTAACAATTTTATTAGTGGAGTAGTGATCATATTTAACAAAGATTTTATGCTATTCTATATTACACTATTAATTCTTAATTTACCCTATAAACATTTATGGTTACTGTTTATGTCTACTCATTATTTGAGGTCAATTCAGGGAAATTTGTACAAGTCTACCCCACTTATGGGATCAACTAGGAACTCCCTCATATACCTCCTTATTATATTCATCAATTCTTCTCTTCCAGTACCTTTTCCTCTCTGTCTGTATAGGATTAACTCTTACTAACTTCTCCAAAACAAACAATACTAACATCACTATAATTGTAACGAAACTTGGGGCAATTAAACCTGCTAATACTCTTTCACTGACCGTACTTTGATAAGGACATTTTGCATATGGTCCTCCCATCACAAAACAACCTGCAACCGTTATATCATTCATATCAATCCATAAAGGAAATGGTGTACCCGATCTGGCCACTTCAGCCAACAATGCCACCATTTCCATGCTCAGTTTAGGTACTCCAAATGAATACCCATCAGGACAGCTTGATGCTTTATATGCATCAAAATATTGTTTATTATCTTCGCCAATCTTCCAGTCTAATGGATCGTCATTTTTCTGACAGACGTAAGGTAATGGTTTATAACAATTGTCGACTTTCCATCCCAGTTGCCATACAGCTAAGCAATTGTCAGCCTGTTGAGTTTCAGTATGTTGATCTCGTTCTGAAACACTAGTGTTGGAATAGTCCAGGTATTCTAACGCTTCTGTGATATTAGAAGTCCATGACCAAAATGATAAAGGTATATAGTGGTCCATCAAATCACCAATATCATCGTCTTCAGTGATCTTCTCTGAAGTATTTAAGATTGGGCTAAACCCACATCTAATCAAACTCTTGTATGTAACATCATGGAAAGATATGTTTCCTATATCATAAACATATCTAAAACTATTATCAGTGGCTAACATTTCGAAAATATCTGGATCTACTGAACTCAAGTTGAATACATTACCAAGACAAGCACTTACTTCTGTTGAATCTATCGACACCATCGACACATTTGCCGATTTCAGGTCGACGAATATCATATCCCTATCAGTACTTGTAAAATTATACACTTTAGCTGGGGTTACTTCATCATGTATTACCATTGTCATGATACGTTTTAAATTCGTATAGAAAAATGTTTCTAACGTGGGGAACCCCAGATTAGTAGAATTATAAAACGATCTGTCGCCACTTTTAGATGCCAAATTCAGTTGATACGTTTCTAAATCTGTAGGGGAGTATAAAACTGTCGCTATATTATGAACAGTATCACTCAAACTTGAATTACCGAACACTGAAGATTTCTGATATATTGAGGTGGTATTGGCCGGTATATCAAGTGCATGCAATCTATATAAAACTTTAACCAAATTCACATTCATGTTTGTGTTTGTGTTACCAAGGTATGTCCCTATGACTTGCATAACATTATCAATAGTGAAACTAGGATCACAATTATATTCTTGGTCTTGCCAATCTAGTTTCACACTACCGGTTGTTTCTGTGATATTGACAGGGAATGGTGCTGGACATAGTTGCCATACATGAGTAAGATTATTCCAATATAAATCAATCACCATAGATCCAATTCCTGTGTTTAAAAGGGATTGTATATCTGTTAATCTCAGTGAGCTATAGCCTTGAGGATTGAATAACACTGAACTAAGTGATATACCGTAGTCCGTTATTTGATTGACAGGTATCTGATATGATATATCACGCTGGGTACGTATGGCTACTTCAGTATCTACTGATAAGGTTGGCCAATTCTCTAGAGAGAATACTAGTGTGGGCCATAGCCATAACCATAGTAGCATCATCATTCGCGTATTTACACAAACAAGAGATCAATCAAGGTGCACAGGGACTGAGACAAAAGAGACAGGAAACAAACAGAGATTTCGAAAAGAGAGGGTAGGATAATCCTAAAACCGTATATTAATTACCTAAACCGTCGCTCAACAAAAAGGAGCGCTATTCAATCAAATAAACCTTCAATTAATCCATAGTCCAATGGCACTGCAGGCCCCACCAAGAAAATGAACCACCATCAATAAGCTAAAATAGGTAAACAGAATACAACTACTTCTGAGTTGTGCAAATCAATTGGATCTAATGAATTAATAGGAGAATCATTAATTGAAACAGGTGACATGTAATTTAACATTAAGTCAAAAGGTGGTTGTTGATTTTCTTGAAATTCATAAGAAAAGGAATCATTACCATGGATTTCTCCTTGATATTCTGATTTGAACAAAGGACTAACATCTACGGAAGCTGGCTCTATTGGAGTAGCTTCTACAGGTGTAACATTAACTGAAGTACTATTTTCAGTGACAGGAGTTTTTGGAATCATATCATCTTCATGATCATCTAATTGTTTAGTAAAAGATTTAGAATCAAATCCAAATTGTGGTATATTATTATTGATAGTTTTTAAACCATCAACTTTCAATCCGTTTGATTCTAAAAGTTTTATCATAATGTCTTGGTTATATTTATAACTTTCAACATTTTGAGTTAACAAATTAATATGATTCTCTAAATGTTCGATATACTTCCTTTTTTTCTCCCTTGAAGCATGAGCAGCCTTACGGTTTCTCATGACTCTTTCATGTTTCCTTTGTTCCTTTTCTTCCTTAGTCTTGGCTCTTTTTCTTGGTGGTAACATTGATTTATTATTCTGCTTAAATTAACTTATTGATTGTATGGTGGCTGAGGAGAAAAAAAAAATTTGCACAGGCTAGCGTGGCCTTTTATACTTTTCTGAGGGGGTGGAATTTCTAAGAGAAAATAAACATTATTTTTAACACCTCACAACTTTAATTGAAATAAGCCTTGGCTAGATGTTTACGGCGGATATAAACATCAAGTTCAGCTAACCTTCTTTGTTTAAGGTCCGTAACCAGTATTGCACTTCCAAGTTAGGGTCTGTTTGTGGATTTTAACAATAGACCCTTTGTTTGTGATGACTTACATATACGCAGTGATGATGAATGACCAAATTTTACACCGTAATTGGTCTGGGATTTCGTATCCTATTTTACCATTTTGGTGGGGTGAATATCTCTTGTAGCTTTATCTAGAGTATTTTGTAGAGTATTTTTTTTTGGCATTCTCATGCTGTTTTATGGCGCTTTTGTGAGTCCTTTCGCAGATCAATAATAATGAAACTGAGGCGAACAAGTCCTTTGAACTCAAGGGTTTCGATTATTTTTCGGTTAATTTACCTTTAGCTTTAGTTTAGTCATCAGATACGAATATAGACTACAATGAATGGTTTCATTCCGTAGTTTTGGTTTACGTCGTAGGCATTCCGTTCTAATTACGGGGTCTTCACTTATACGCATTATTAACTATATACACACCTAAATCTCGCGCAGCATCTTTAACCATTCTATGGATAAGTCTATACTTACGATATCATCCAACGTGGTCCATGGATACGTAGGGAACAAATCAATAACCTTCCCACTTCAAACTCTTAATTGGAATGTTAATATTATTAATACTGTCAATTATAGTAATCATACAGGTTACGGTACCTTCAATGGTACAATGGTAACATCAAAAGTTCTTCAACAATTATTAGATAACGATATAATTACATCCGTGAAATTCGTAATTACGGGGTACTTACCGAATTCCGAAATTATTCAGGTTGTTGAACAATTCCTTAACCAGCATGACCAACCTATCGTATACCTTTTTGACCCAATACTAGGTGATCAAGATTGTTTGTACGTAGATGAAAGTTGTATACAAAGTTATAAGAATCTTTTGAATAATGTGAAAGTTGATATAATTACTCCAAATCAGTTTGAATTGGAGATTTTGACAGATATTAAGATCAAAGATTGGGACAGTTGTATTAGAGCTATAAAGTTAATGCAAACTAAAGTGGAATTCGTAGTTCTTACCAGCGTACAGTTTCCCGACCAGAAAGATTCAATTTACGTATTCGGTTCAACTGACGGAAAAATTCAGTATTTCAAGATTCCCTTGATTGATTGTTATTTTACTGGTGTTGGTGACTTATTTACGGGGATTTTGATAGATAAATTACATAAGAATTATTATAGTCAACTGGGGGTTGATAAAATGTCAGCTTTAATAAAATCCATCAACCAAGTTTTGTACATAATGAGCCAAGTACTCGAATCCACTGCTAAAAATGGGTTGAAATATGGGAAGGCAAGAATGGGAGATTTAAGTATAGGTAAATTTGAGTTGAATATTATAGAGTCTCGGGATGTTTTTGATATAGACCAAGAGAATTTTTCCGTAAATGAAATTTCATAAACAAAGGGTTCAGATACGAGAATTACGTGGAGTTAAGAACGGGGATGTTTTCCCTTGATCGTAATAGTACACATGGGACAAGGAAACGCCAAAATATAGACCAGAATACCATTGAAAACAGATTAAATAAACAATTAGAGTATCATAGAAAATGGAGTAGATAAATTAATATATTTAGGTATAATTCATGACATCGAAAACGAACTTTAACAGTCTAACTTTTACTCTTAAGCACCGTATGATTGGTACTTTTACCTGAGCAGGGTCTCATTGTATTTGTGACATCAAGTCACTCTTGGCATTGGTAGTTCGAATAACAAATTCTATTGACAGTATAATAACGCTTTTTGGAACTTGCTTGAACTTTGAATTTGAATAGCTTTATCTCTTAGTCTAAACTTTTACATGAAGAAGAAGACGGAGAAAACAAAAGTTTGAATCATAACTAACCAATTCAAAGCTCTACCATCAGCTGCGTTATCCAGTATAGTACTTACTGACATAGTGTTTGCAACTTCTTTGTTCAGGGCACTTGAACTTGGGAATAAAGCGTTGTTTAAGTCAACGAATAATCCCATTTTTTGTAAATCATCAATGATTCCCTTGATACCAGGTTCGTATTTCTTCAAAAGACCAGTAACTTGTGGAAGATCACCACCTGATAAAATACCACCAACAAGAGCAGTAATTTCTGATGGGTCAGATAATGCTTTATTAAGAAGACTAGTGATGTTGAGATTCAAATCTAAATGAACATTCTTAACAACGTCAACAATTAAATCACCTGTCATATTAACATACGCAGAATTTGATAAAAAGGTTTGTAAAGTGTAAACCACAAATCCAGTATCATTCAAAGCTACTAAAGTATCATTCAAACCATCATAAAGTAATTGAGAGTTTAATAATCCACCGGCAAGATTTCCAATTAAACTTAAAAGACTTCCTGAATTATCGTCATCATCATCATCGGCTCTCATTTCTAATTCTCTTTTAGATGATTGAGGTTTTAATAATTGTCTACCAATAAGAGTAATAATACCCATATTGGATTCGACCCCTTGGTAAATAATTTTGGAGATATTTGGTCTGAAAGACTCGTCTAATAAAAGACCATCTAAAACGCTAGTAATAAGTCCACTATTTTCAACCAACAGTAATAAAGCAGTAAGGTTAACACCACTAGCAGCACTTTCAGCAATACTCAAAGCAGTAGTTACTAAAGAACTGTTTAAATTACTTGCACCTGAGTTGATTAAATTGGCAGTAGCATTACCTAACAATTCAATAAGATTTGGATGATCAACACCATAATCTAAAGCTGTCCAAATAATACCACTTGAATTTAACAAGTTAATGGCACCTTCAATGGTACTCAAAAGGTCTCTGGTTTGTAAGTCTTGGGAATAGAATTCATCTTGTAATACATCAGTAAAAGTATATAAAACATCGAGTTCATCGTTATTAAATATATCTTCAAGAATAGCTGCTGATAATAAATCATTAGATGCCTCAGTAGACTGTTGTACAGGAATTACTGATGATAACACAGTGGTTATAGTCATAAAAATAGGAATAAGCTTCATGGTTGACTTAGTCCTGTTAATTCAAGATTATAACTCTATTAAAGATGTTTTAGTAAATTGGAAACTTTCCTATAAAACTTTCAAAGTCCACCTTTAGGATACTACAATTACTATTCCTAATTAGGAAGTTTAATTATATCCCGCGCCGCATACGTCTCCACTGTTTGTTTTTAGTGAGTAACTTGCCTAGTTAGGAAAATCATGTTCATTTTTAAAAATTCTCCCTTAAATAAAAGCCTTTCTCACTAATTTTTTTTAACCGAATAGTTTTGCTGATACCTTTAATTATGAAGTTATTTAGTCTTATAGTAGTATTATTCAATATTACCTGGGTTCACGGTTGGATACAAAACCTTGACCCAGCTGGAAGTTTAGAATATCAGCAGCTTATTGATAGTTTAGAATACATTAGTGATAATAGTATTTTTAAAAGAGATGAAGGTAGCACTCTTGATGCTATAATTACTCAAGTTTATAATAGTGGGATTATCACTGATTTATTATATGAAATCGCCAGTAGTGATCAACAAATTGATACCTTAGTCAACTTGACCACTAACTTACTTTCTGGTGGTTCCGTCGACTTATCAGGTCTTAATATCAGTTTAAATACTACCAGTTTATTAGACGGTGTTTTAGATTCAGGTTTGATTCAACTGACTGCATCTTACTTATTAATCAACACAACCAACAACGATATTTTGGCCAATAGAACTGGTTACTTCTTGAGTCATTACCTTTATGTAGGTCAAATCTTGAATAATTTAGGTGCCGGTCAACCTTTAACTGTTCAAATGATTGCTGATACCGTTAAAAACACTAAGAATTTAAATCCAAGAACCAATGGTAGTGAAACTACCTCCAAACAAGCTGTTTTCACTGTTCTTGAAACCAGAGATGATACCGATGGAAGCGCAGAAGCTTTCTTAAATAACCTTATTAATGGAGTTGTTGGTTCAGAATTTGTTTCTACAAGTTTAGATTCTGTATTAAACAGTTTAAACAGAACTGGTATTGTAGGGCCACTTGCTATGGACATTATTCAAAACAATACCATCCTTTCAATGTTCCCTAAATTAATTGGAGGTCTTTATGATAATGGAGTTTTGGATAACTTAGACTTAAATAAGTATTTCCAACAAGCCAAAAAGACCGGAATCCTTAGTGATGGGTTACAATATGTATTAACTGATCCAACTTGGGAACCTCCAATTGCTAGATTATTGGAAACTATGGATAATAATGGGGTTTATAAGGATATTGAAGATGGGTTATATGGGCCAAACTAGTAAGAAAATACTTGGAACATAAAAGTAAATGGAGATGACAAAAATAGGTGGACGAGTTGTTGAATAATACCTTATGTTAATGATATAATACCGTGATATTTCATTACTCTTAATTACTCTAAACTCTCTAAACTCTTTCCACTCTACAGGCTCTAAGTTCCTTTGTGGGAGGTCAAGGAGTAAGGCAACTATCAGATCGCCAATTGGAAGTTGTAGCAATATGGATTCCAGAAATGGCCCTAGCAGAATTTCAGGAGGGAAGGAAAGTATAGACTCGAACATAAAATAACTAAACATGTAAATGACTATCGTAAAACTAACTAATAAGCTCAGAACCCTAATGAACTCATAATACCATAACCTAATAAAATAATAACAACATATGCAATAATACTGGCTGGTACACCTCTGTTGATAAAAGTACCAACACTCAAATATCTAACACCTAATTCATCCGTCATCGAAATCGCCGTCACGTTAGGGAATCCTGAAGTAGGTAATCCCATAGCTCCCGAGGCAACTAACACAGTACCCATAATCAATAAATTGGAGTGGTCTACTGGTAAACTTTCACCAACTTCTTTAACTAATGGTACAATAATTAAAGCAGCGACAGTATGACTAACAAATGTAGCAATTACAAGAACTAAGACTCCAAAAATAATAAGAATAATCCAAACGTTGAAGTCATCAATTCTTCTTTGTAAAGCTTCAGCAACAGTCTTCAATAATCCTGAAGATTTAACCCCTTGACCTAAAGCTTGACCTCCCATAGCTAATAAAACAATGGACCATGGGAAACTGTTCAAATCACTGGTTTTTAATAACCCTGTACCGAAAAAGATAACAATTGGGATGATGGCAATGATACCAGAAGCACCGAATGGAGATTCTAAATCGGTTTCAAAACACCATAATAAAATTGTGGTGACTGTAACTAATAAGATGAAAACTTGTTTGACGGTCCATCTATCTTTAATTGGTTTGAAAGGTTTAATTTTGGTGGCCTTGATATCAAAAGTGAAAATTAATTCTAACCAAATACCAATAGTACCTAAGATAGCAACAGGTAAAGCAACAGCGAACCATTTACCCCAACCTGGGTTTGGTGACATGGCTTGAATAGCGATAACATTTTGAGGTGAAGCAATTGGTGATGCCATACCAGCCATATTGGAAGCCAAGGCAATACCTAAAACCAAAGCTTTGGCAAAAGGTGAATTGGTTGGAATGGTTTTCAAAATTGGTTGAATTAATGAATAACATAAAATTGGTGTAGCAACGTTAGAAATCCACATAGCTAAGAAAAGGGCAATCAACATAACGGTTAATAAGATATATGAAGGTTTAACACCAACAGCTCCTAAAATCCATGAACTGATAATCTTAGCAATGTTATACTTAGATAAAGCGGATGCTAATGCAAAACCACCGATAAGAATTAAGATAACTGAATTCCACATAACTGAAAGAATATAGGAAGCAGCATCAACATGATCCATTAATTTACCATCATCATCTTTCAAAATTCTACATGAAACAACTAAAAGTGGGATTAACATAGCAGTGGTATGTAAAGGTAAAGCTTCAGTAGCCCATAAAATGGCACAAGCTGCTAACAAAGCTAAACATCTACCTTGAGCTCCATCATTGAATGTCTTGATGGTTAACAATAAGATGAATACTACAACTGCGAGTGTTACTTTGAACATTTGCCAACTGAATAAAAATCTTGGTAATTTGATTTGGTATTTACCTAAATGGTAAACTTTTGTGTCCAATGAAAGTAAATCATTGGTATTGATTGAAAAATCTTGTTTCTCTAAATTGATCAAATCTTTCCAAACACTATTACGTTCCCAAATAATATGATCTTTAAGATAACTGTTCAATTCAGTAACAGTGGCATCAACGTTTTTATTGTTATCTAATTTAAAACTGGTACAAACATAACCATTTAAGATCTTGTCTAATTTAGCATTGATTCCTTCAATTTCAGTACTGTTCAAGACGGTTAATTCTAAGAATTCTCCTAATTGATCTTTAATATGATATCCTAAATTTTTATCAAATTTTTTGACGATTTTAGTAGTACCAATTTTATTCAATTCAATAAAAGATTTTAATTCGTTCAATCTGATATAAGTTAATTTACATCTTTGTTTCAAGTTAATGATGTTTTGTAACTTCATATGTTTCTTACTGACTAAAATGTTGGATTCATGTTCGTGTTCTTCATCATCTGAACTATCGATTTCTTCATCTTCTTCAATTTCAGTTGGATTAGAAGTAGTGGTTCTACTGATTTTGTTATCTCTTTGACTTTCAATGAAATTGAATACTTGTTGGTTGTAGTTGATTAAATCAACTACTAATCCATTATACTCTCTGTCAATTTCCTCAGACTTAAGTTTATAAAATTGAGAGATTTTATTGATTTCTTCGACGAATTCCTTAGTGAACTCAAACAAGGGGTTGAATGACTTCTTATCTACCAGCTTGGTTGGAGCTAACTTCAACAAATTGAAGTCAGTGTCACTTTCACTTCCACTGTCTCTTTCGCTGTCTCTACGACGTCTGTGTCTAATTTGTTTTTCATGAACAACATCACTGGCTTTACTGTCAATAGTGGCTGTATCTTCACTATCTAAATATTCAAATAATGAATCTTGGGAAGGCTTGAATTCCCCATTTTCAATTTGTTTCTTTTGTAACAAGTAAATCAGCTTCTTTAACTTGTCGTAATCTACATAATTTCCTTGGTATTCAGGGACTGAATTGAATTTCAAACTTTGATTGAATTTCATTTTGTAGTTGTTGCACTATCGAAGGTCTAATATGTGGTTTAACTTTTTGAAATGACCCTTATCTAATCCTACCTCTAGAAAGTCTACTAGTTCTATCACTTAAACCAAGCTTTATGCTAAGAAAATATTCGTAAAAAGAACGTTAGATGCCAGTATCTGGATGAGGCTAACGATCGTGTGACGAAAATTTTTGTATATGCGATGGAATTTCGGAACCTGAATTTCCAACAATCAATTGATTGGTTAACAAAGTTCTTATTGTGACTTGTAGTTTTGGTTAAAGGTGGAGAGATTCTTTAGTTCGTGGTCAATTTTCACCTTTTATATAGTTTTAGGGTTCATTCTATGTTATTCGGCATAGAGTTCCAAGAGGTCGAACTTGCGCCAAGACTTCACTTTAGTCAAGTATAAGAACTCGGGGTTCAACATATTCGAGATTCATTGTTTTTGTAGTTTTTGATTCCAGTTCTTGGCATATTTTTATATCGTTTTGTTTTGTTAATAATTGAAAAATCGTTTTTCTGGTTCATGTTTTTGTGGTTGATGATGGTTGATGATGGTGTGTTCCTGATAGTGTGTCTGTACCTTAAAGGGCACATATCCTTCGGCTTTATCTCTAAGATAGTTCTTTTTTTCTATAACAGAGCTTAATCTGGCTTTTGAATCTCTAAAATTATGTTTTGAAACGTCCCAAATAAAATCTGTGTCACCCTTATGATATCCCCTATCTTCTCATCTATGCTACACCTCCCATTCTCAACTCAAAGCGAACTCACATTTGCACCCATTCAACACACGGTGCACCTATACTTAATTCCTAAGATACCGCACCACAACTTTCAAACCCACACTGCGATATACCATGTACAAGCTATCATTACAATTATATGGCCATACAAATGATGTTAGAAGTTTAACAACTACTGGAAATAATACAATTGTATCCTGTTCACGTGATGGGACCATTAGGAGATGGGAAATTTCAGGTTCGACCACCAAGAACTCAACTATATTAAATTCATCATCTGGATCATTTATCAACGCCACCTGCTCTTTGAATGAAAATTTAATTGCCAGTGGGGGAAAAGATTGCATAGTGTTTGTGAATGACATCAATGATAATGAAGTCGACGTTGGAACTGTCTCCAACTTAATTGGCCATCAAAATAACATATGTGCTCTTTCAAGTACAGGCCATTTATTAGTTTCGTCAAGTTGGGATGGTACTGCTAAAGTATGGGACTTGTCGACTTTTGAGTTACTTAGAACCTTGGACGTAGGTAATTCCGTATTGGATGCAGTTATCCTTGAAGATGGCAGAATTTTGACTTGTCTGTCAGATAAGTTGATTAGATTGTGGGATGGAGATTCGATTGTTTCTACATTCTCAGGTCATAGCGATGTAGTCAGAAAGCTCTTAGTACTTTCATCCAACACATTTGCATCTTGTTCAAATGATGGGACTATCAAGATTTGGAATTTGGATCAGAAAACCCCAACACATGAACTAATTGGTCATGAATCTTATATTTATGATTTGATTCAACTTCCTAATGGACTTTTAGTAAGTTCAGGGGAAGATAGAAGTATTCGTATATGGAAAGATTTCCAAATCAGTCAATCTATCACTTTACCATGTATATCCAATTGGTGTTTAACTAATATTGATGATGATATTGTGGTTGGCTCTAGTGATAATTTGATCAGAATCTTCACAAATGATAAAGAAAAATTCGCTTCACAACAAGAGATCAAAGAATTTGAAGACCAAGTATCTAACTCAGCAATCTCTGAACAATCAGTTGATTTAAATAAAACTGACGTCCCCGGACCTGAAAGACTAAACAACCCAGGTAAAGAAGGTCAAACTGTAATGATTAAGACTGTCACTGGTACTATTGAAGCTCATCAATGGTCCAACAACAAATGGAATAAGATTGGTGATGTTGTTTCAGCTCTGGCCTCTGGTGATAAAAAGCTGTATCAAGGTAAAGAATATGATTATTTATTTGATGTTGATATTGAAGATGGCAAACCGCCTCTAAAATTACCATATAATGTTAATGAAAATATGTATACTGTAGCTGAGAAATTCTTAGCTGAAAATGAATTGCCTGCTAGTTATTTACAAGAAATTGTAAACTTTTTACAAAAGAACACAGAAGCACATAGTATTACAGAAACCAAATCTGAAGCTGCTACAACAAAGCCAAGTAAACTGCTTGTTATACTCCCTGTGAAAGAACCAATAACGTTCAAAGATGTCAACAATGAACAACTTGTCAAAGGTTTAAATAAATTCAATCAGGCGAATGGAAACCAAATTCCTCATATCCCTAGTGTCTTTGATGTAGGTAGTGCTGAATCTGTTTCTATCATCAAAACAGTTGTCAAGACTATTTTTGGATGGGATGAACCTAGTTTTGTTGTAGGATTTGATATTTTGAGAGTTACAATTCTTAATGTCAGTATGGTGGATTTCATTCAAGATCCAGAATTACCTGAACTTTTATTAGACTTTATTAACAAAGGAGTCAAGTCCAGTAACGTAACTGTCAATATGATGATGATGAAGTTTTTAAGTAATTTGACTACCTCAGTTGGATTCATTCAAATTTATTTAGACCAAGAAGGATCCCAAGTATTATTTGGGCCATTATTAATAGATTTAATTCAATCATTAAGCACCAAAAAAATTGATTCAAATCACAAACATGTCGATCAATATTTAATAAATTTAGCAACGTTTATTTATGATTTATCAGTACTTCAATTAAAGAGAAATATTACAAATAAAGAGTTATCCATGTTCTTTAGCAAAGGGCCAATAACTAGTAATAATGAAGCATTATATAGAAGTTTAATTGCTTATGGGAATTTGAAAACCATGATCCAATTACCTAAATGGGAGTTTAGTACCCCTAATGAATCTAGATTCGATGCATTAGTTGAAGAATTGAATTCCCTTTAAATAGATTAGTATTTTTATTACTATACATTTGACTAAGTTACACCCTATAAAGACGGTAATTTTCAATTGACACGATCTCTAACCATTAGTCGACTCTTTACCACATTTAAGCATTCAATTAACACCCCCTAAAAAAGTTCTGGGACATGATTAATGATTTTTACCATACTATAATAGTTTTCAAAATTGAAGTTATCACTAATACTTGAAATTGAAAAGACCGTGACATTCAAATTATCAAGAACTCTACCAACGATTTCATAATTCTTACTGGTAGTTAATTCTAAATCAGTCAGAAGTGTAGACATTTCAAGTGGAACAGATCCGTTACTATTAAGCACACCATTTGAGCCATCGTATTGTTCTAATTTACCAATCAATCTGATCAATTTACCTTGGTTACTTTGGATTAAAGTCCCATCTATTCTTTTACTTGCAGTATCCATATCGCGTTTGTGTAATCGATGCGCGTTGGTCTTGATATCAGTATCACATAGGTAAGAGTTCACGTGATTCTAATGTTATTAAGACATTATATAAGAGACTATCGATTATCTATATATTATTCTAACATCATTACTTACGCATTACGTAATTCGTTTAAAAATTTATCGGTTTCACCTCTTTCTTGAGCTTTCATTAAACTCTCACCAATTAAGAATCCATCAACACCTTGAGATTTGTAAGTCTTAATATCTTGAGCTCCAGTTATACCTGAAAGAGCTAAAGTGATTATATCATCGCCATGAGATTTGATGTTTTCAACTAAATTGGTAGTAGTGTTTAAATCTACATTAAAATTAGTCAAGTTTCTATTATTAACCCCGATAACCATTGGTTCAGGTCCCTTTAATGAAGCAGCAATTTCAAGTTCTTGGTCGTTATTAATTTCAACTAACGGAATCATTTCCATATTCAAACAATAGTCATACAATTCTTTTAACAATTTTGGTTCTAACATCTTAACAATAAGCAATACAGTATCAGCTCCCGCGAGTCTAGCCTCTAAGATTTGATACTTATTGAAGATGAATTCCTTTCTTAACACAGCTGGACGATTTGGGGTTGTGTCTATAACTTTTCTAATGTTAGATAAATCATCTAATGAACCTTTGAACCATGTTGGTTCGGTTAAGACTGAAATTGCTGAAACTCCTCCTGAAGCATAATTGGCTCCAGTTGATACACTATTAGCTTTGATATTTATGATCCCTTTAGATGGTGATGCTCTTTTGAATTCACTTAATATGATATTGCCTTCGGTTTGCTTGAGTCTCTTGTAGAAATCTATAGCCTTTGGAGCAATTCCTAACTCCAAATAGGCTTGCAATTCAGCAAATGATTTACCTGGGAGGGCTTCAATTGTCTCATAATCTTGTTGACGTTGATTATAAATCTTAGTTAAAATATTTGGAGTATCTGATTTGGTGCTTGACCATTTCCCACCATCTACTGATAAGATGTTGTCAATCATTATATGGCCAGATTCGGTTAAAATGGATTCAGGATGGAATTGAACTCCTTCTATAGCATATTCTTTGTGTCTTACTCCCATAATAATACTTGGATCAGTTTCAGTATTGGCTGTGACTTCTAAACAATCAGGTAAAGACTTAAGAGTACCTGCTAAGGAATGGTATCTAGTAACAGCTACACTTTGTGGGACATTGTTGAACATACCTTTAGAATCATGTTTGATGGTAGTGGTTTTACCATGAACAATTTCTCCTGCAAATGATACTTCACCACCAAATACTTCGAAAATACATTGAAGGCCCATACATACACCAAATATTGGTACTTTTCCGGCGAAATATTTAATTACATCAAGACAAATTCCCAGATCTGTACGAGGATGGCCCGGACCAGGACTAATAAATATAACATCAGGTTTCATTTGTTCTATGGTTGGAATATCAATTTGATCGTTTCTGTGGACTTCTACTGATCCACAGAGTTTCAGCTGATTAAGATATTGATATAAGTTCCAAGTGAACGAATCATAATTATCTATCATAAGTACTTTCTTTCCCGTCATAGTGTTTAATGTGTGTGAAAATTTTCTGAGTCAGAGCGGCGATAAATCTAACATTTTTTAGAGTATCACGTGATTTATCTTAACATTGATAAATTCTTAGACGACTATAGCTGTATTTATAAGAGGTATCGTGATACATAACGTATATGATCTACAATTTTATTGAACTTTCTTTACCTTTTCTGACTCTTTTTCTTTTTCCTGTAAATCACCCAAATCAACCCCAGCTAAAACTATCAGACTAACTAACTCTAAAATCAACATGAATAAACAACTCAACATTGCCAATACATAATTACTGATAGTCGTACCGATATCCAACCATGAACCTTCGGTTTTAACCAAATAGAAGAAGTTCAATGACAAAATATCACAAGTTGCAATAATCAATGTTGAAATTGTAAACTTCTCTATCTTCAACTGGTAATTCATTATTCCCAAACAACTAGATAATAATATATAAGGAATAATAAGTTTCAACATTAGAAGTGCCCCCATTGCAAATGGGTCAAAGATTGGTACTAATCTATAAACGGCATCTAATGAAAATGATGAAATAGATGCAATATTACCAGTACCAAAGAATGCTAATTGTAGATAAAAGAAACCAATAATGGTAACTCTTAAAGTTTGAACCCAATTAGCTTTATTGTACACCTTCAGTTCAATTACTAGCCATTGTAATAAAATCAAACTGTAACCAATATAGAATAACAATTCATATGAAATGGTTAAAATAATAAAGGTTGGAACAAACGTCAAAAAGATAATCAATAATCTTAACTTATAACTTTTGTTGGGTTTTATTCCGTAAAGGACTGGAATAACCACTAAAGAAACAATGAAAAGGACCCATCCAAGGATTTGACAGTATAATGGTAAACCATCTCTATTGTATAAAGATGTAGCACTGATATTAGTAACGATCAACATTAATATAATACAGATTTTTTGACTGACTAAAAGGGTTTTATTGTAAATATCAATTTCCAGGGATAGTTTAACAAGAGATACTAATCCAATGATTAAACTTAACCCACCACCGATATTGATTTGAGTTAAACTTTCGGTTTTGATAGGACTCAAGTCAGTGAAAACTGACATAACACAACAACTAAGGAACCACATTGCCTTATTTAAAATTGGTAATTGACTCCAAAACATTGGATAAATACCAATAAGGATGAAAAGTACAGAAAAGATAATTCTATTAAAGAACCCGTACACTATACTTTCATAGGTTCCAATGAAGCTGATCAACAATAAGTATTTGGTGACATTGTTGATATTTTTGAATAAAACACCAACTCCTGATACCAAGTTTTGATAATTCACCATGATATTGTACCAGAAATATACTGGAAATATTCCATACATATAATAATTGAAAGGTGAGTTTTGGTACCATAATACATACAATAATCCAGCCAAAATGGTTGCAAAGATAACCTTAATACCAGTGGATGAATGTTCTTCGTATTTTTGAATAATAAAAATCTTAAGGAAGATAATGAATGCAAATAAAGTCCAACCAATGAACCCTAAAGTTACAATGGTTCTTAAAAATAACCAATTATAGGTTTGCAAGTAATTAAGCCCTAATAAAGATTGGTTGATTAAAGTTTCACACTTTTCAATGACTACCTTTTCGTCGATTTCATTATAATTTTGTTCTAATTCAGCAATCAATCCTTCAATATCCTTTTTATATTGGAAGATTTGATAATCTTGAAAATGTTTGAACGGCTTGAATGTGAATTGATGTTGGTAAACTTCTTGTTCCTTGACACTGTATTGTTCAACTAGGGCTAGAGCATTATTATAAAGACCTTTGACTTTTAGAATAGGTTCATCTGATAAATAAGATAAAGGTAATTCACCTACGGAATTCTTTGGGTAATTAGTTCCAATCAAATATGCCATCAATGGTGATATGTCAGCTTGCTTAACATCATTACGTACGTATTGATCTAATTCCCAAGTATCGAAATAATCAGCTTCATATCCACTATTAACAGGATCTTGGAATTCTAATTGTGCTGATCCAGCGACTTCTGGTTTATTGATACCTGCACCCCATGCAATTAATGGTGTACGTGTGTTATTAGGATGTCCATCACCATGAGAACCAAAATCTGACATTCCATGATCAGCTGTGAAGATAAATGAAGTTTTATCATCACCAAAGAACTCGTTGATCTTAGGTACCAATTTCAGTAATTCTTGATCAACATAAGCCAAATTATCATAATATTCAGCCAGGAATGGTCTATAAGCATGGCCTGCGGTATCTAATCCTAATAAATGAAGGAAGAACACATTACCTTCTTTATGGAGTTCATTATGAAGAGTTTGATTTGTGGTGGAATTAGTTAAAAGTTCATCAAAGTGTTCAAAAACATATCTATCCAAATCAATACTATTAGATGTGAAATCTTCAAATTCATGGCCATACATATGACAATCAATTTTACCAGGAACAACATTACCTATAGAGAAAATTGGTAAAATATCAGGCAGCCCAAATGAATAAGTATGAGTAGATTGGTTGAAGAAAGAGTCAAAATCAACTGGATTTTCTTTCCATCCTTTTGTAACTGCACTTACATCTTCATAAAAACCTGAAATCAATGCAACATGGCCTGGTCTTGATTCAGTTGGCATTCTGGTATTGGAAATCCCAAATCTTCCTTCACTGGTTATCATTCTTCTTAAAAATGGTGCCAAGTATTGGTCTTCACCAGTTATTGGATGGTGGATCTTTTTGAATGTGGTATCAGCTCTAAGTCCATCACCTACAATTAATACTAAACGTTTAGCTGGAGGGTCCAAATTGGATTTATGTTGATCCATACCATGGACTAATGGTGACACAAAATAGATATCAAAAATCGACCATAAGTAAAACAAATGAAACAATACCCCTACGAATAGAAGTAATTGTCTTTGTGAATTCATTTTTGTGGTTTTGTGGGAGTTGGTAAAAACGACGAGTTGGTGTATTTATGAGACGCAAATTCGCGTATATTAGACCGCGTGTAACCACAATGGTGCAATGAACTTCAGTATGAAAAAGAGTTTCACTGAAGATCATAGCATCAACATTCACCAAGTGGAAAATATTAGAGAAAGAAATTAATGAATTATAACGCAAATGCCCGGTGATACGGTACCAAGCCTGTAAACACTCATGCTCAATAAGATTTTATGCAGCATTTATTATACTAAAAACAAAAAAAATTGGCGGCTCAATAACCTGTCATCATTCACACCTTTGCGTTGTCAATTAGATAAACTGGTAGCTTTGACCCGTACTTCCATAGAATCTACCACTAGCCTTGTGATTGTAAAATTCAATAGCCTTCAATAATTGAGCAGAACCTTCTTCTTGAGTAAGTCTCCCTTCGAATCTGTAATTAGACCTTCTGATAATACCGTAAAAGGCTTCTTGAAGCTGTTCGGCGTAATCAGTGTCTGACGTGTGGGTATTGACCATACCAGGACAAAGAGCTAAAACAGTAAATTTCTCCGAAGCCAACATAGCACCATATTTAGCAGCAGTAAGAGAAAGGGCTGCCTTAGAAATAGAATATGACATGAAGAAATCAATACCAGTATCGACAGTCCAATCAATGCTACCAGCTGAAGATGATATGAAAAACAATTTTTTATCAGTTCCTTTCCTTAATAATGGAATGAAGGTGTTGGCCATGAACATTTGACTATAAACGTTGACATGTATAAACTCGTCAGTCGTAGTCATAAATTTTTGCCAAGCTTCTCTAGTTTCTGACTTTTGAATAGGGGAATCATTGTCCATACCACCAACCATGGCAGCACTAAGAACAACTACATCCAAAGAAGGAACCACTTTTAAAACTTCATCGCGTGCTCTTTCAATGTCATCTTCTGATGAGATATCAGCCGTGATAATATGGAGATTTTCTGATTTGATCTTTTTCAATTCATCAATGTTGGAGGAGGCTCTTACAATTCCGAAAACTTTGGTGTCACCTCTTTCAATAAGTAACTTTGTGACACCTAAACCAAGTCCTCTATTAATACCCGTAATAAGATACGATTTCATTTAGTTTCTTTAGTATCGCATTAGCAGTGATTTCACCTTCTTTTTATAGGTCATGCTTGCAATTATACATCTTGCATGCAATTGGTTATCCTTGATGCTTACAATTAGATATTACAAATAACGTAAAATACCATGATCTGCATTAGGCAATTTTGTCACATGCCTGTATATAACTTACTTTGAGCCTTATCAGGCAAGTTTCTCACATACCTGCATATTTTTGGTTACAAATTGGGTAAAAGTCTCACACATCTAATATTAGATAATAAAAAGGGACTTGACCCATGAAGTAATTTTGGAAACATACAATGCGGACTGTGTTTTCAAGCAGGTCTGTGGTGACCAAAAAAGATAGGAGGTTGTTGCAAATGAGACAGTCACAGAAAAAACTTCGAGGTACTAGAATAGATGAAATTGAAAGTTTAAAAGCAGAAACTGAAATTTTAAAATTAGAGATTGTAGCCCTAAGAGACTCAATCGATGTGATCCTGAATGATCATTATGATGATAAATATATAACCAATCATAATATCAAGGAAATGAATCAAATTTCCAAATACAGAATCGACTTTGATGATACTATCAGTGTGGAAGAATTCTTAAGTGCTAATGATCTCAATGCCAAAAACCTTTTCAGAGGTAGTGAATTTCTACTAGTTGATCTTTGTAAATTTAACATGAAATGTTATGACAAGTTTATAAACAGCGACACAGCCATTCCGCTAGAGCGTCGAAGCTTGAAATTCATAACGATGTATGGGTATTCTTTACCCAATAAATTCTTTAGGCAAATGGAATATGTGATGAACAACAACCGAATACCAAAATGTTGGACGAACAATGATTTCTTGCCACGAAACTTCCTTGGAGTTGTAGAATTGTTGAAACTTTTGGAGGAAAAATTAGACTTGGCAAATTGTAATACGGAGGTGTGCCTTTATGCCTTGAGTCGTTACCTTTTTATAACTCCTTTTGGCCCCGTCTTCACGCCAGATGATATTGATAAGGCAATCAAACTTTCTTTAAATCGTGCGTTGGATGTATATTTCCTAAGTGATTGTATAGCTGCTACTATTAAGGAGATTCCAGAGTCAGTAATTGAATCAATGGGTCATCAACATTAGTCGTTAGTTATTATGCCATTCTGATGAAATTCTGTAGTCACGGGATCTTCCTCATCGGTGAGTAACAGAGCCTTTATAATTCGTATATTCGTTATATATTAGCTTATTAGCCATTATGAGTTTACTTCACGAAAACTATAATCTGGCCTTTCATTTTCCTTAGTTATTACCCAATAATTCCTGCCACTCACTATGTTGTCTATAAGTATCCATTACACCATTAAACAGCACTAAATTCTCTTGAAATCTTTTTATCACATCTAAATCTTGTTCCAAGCACTCCTGGTATACTTTGTATATCTCAGCCTCTTTGTTCACTAGATCGAATAATTCCTTATCTCTACTGGCCCTTTCCATTTGATAAGTTATGATCTTAGTCTTATACTCTAAAAAATCTTGTTGATATTTTTTGATTTCATTGGAATAATCATTCCATACCTCTTTGGTTAGGAATTTGTTTATTACTGGTGTCATTGGTGGCATAGGCGGCATTATTAATTTAACTTTAGGATTAGCATTGAAATCTGTCATATTTACTCGAGTCTGTTGAGGTGCAGAATTAACTGGTGTATGTAAAGTACTGGCTTTTGAATTCCCATTGGAATATTCTGCTACTCTTGTCCTTTTATTTCTTCTAACGCGGCTTTGTGATTCTCTGTTTGGTGATCCTTTATACTTTGGTAAACTTTCCAAAACTTCTTTGAAATTCACATTCCCAATATCAGGCATTAAACTCTCTTCTAAATCTTTGAACAAAAATGATTTGTTGGTATTTTTACGTTGACGTTTGAATATCTCCTGTATGACATATTCCGGTTGGTCAGGTCTGTCATTAGGAACGGGTAATTTTGTGGTTCTTTTACTATCCGTGCTCGAACTACCATTAGGCTCAACATGTGGTTGTTTATTTTCCTTGACATCACTTGATTCTTCTGGATTTGGTTCAGGGGTTGAGTCGGTCTGTTCTGGTTTTTGTTCTGATTCGGGTCTTAGATTTTCTTCTTTTACTTCATATTCTGGTTCTATATGATCATCGGGTAGTGGAATATCTATGTCTTCTTCCATATGTTGACCATTTTCCTCAGTGATTGTTTCTTCCCCTTGTTCTGCTTCTTTATATTGCTCTTCTTTTGTGTCTTCAATTTTTACTTCTTCATCTATCTCTTCATTAACCGGATGCTCTTCTAAAATCTCAACATCGTCACTATCTTTTTCCTCATCTGTTATCACTATGGGATCACCCCTTCTACCCCTATGAGACCTTGTACGTGCAGTAGTACTGAAAACATCTTCATTGAAAGTTCTGAATGGTTGATTCCAATGGGCAGTATAGGCTTGACGTTTCCTTTGATTATATAAATCCTCATTATTCTCTTCAGATCCACTTTTCCGTAATTTTTCTAATTCTTCATCAGCTCTACGTTGAGCCCTCTCCCTCCTTAAGGTTTCTGCTATTATTTCTCGTTCTTTATCCCTTTTTGCCTTCTCTTCGGCTGCCTTTCTCGCCTTTAATTCTGCATCTTTCCTTATCTTTTCCATATTAGCTCTCTTATTTTCTGCAAATCTTTCTTCACTGGTAAATCTGTCAGCATAACGGTCACTAAAGAAACTTGTATAATGGTTGAACGTTTGGAACATAGTTGAACCCCCATAAGAGGTTTTGTAATTGGTTTGATTGCTTACAAATCCCTTATCTAAATCATACTTGTTACGAGACTCATCAGATTTTAAAACTTCATAAGCTTTAGAAATCTCTAAAAATAACGCATGATGGCTAGGATCTTGTGATTTATCAGGATGATACTTTACTGCCAACTTTTTAAATGATTTGGATATTTCATCCTTGGTGGCAGACGGTTCAAGTCCTAATGTTTGATAGTGATTCATCGCACTATTTTGGTGAGAATAGCCGCTCAGTTTATATTGAGATTAAAGATTCAGGATATGTTTGCCCTTTACGGACGAGGTTTTTTTAATCTTTCAGAAACCTTAATAAGGTGTAGGGACATTTAGATGTAGTCATAGAAGTTGTATAAAGATATTAAAGAGCAGAGTAATAAGCCAACAGTACACAGACAGGAGATATAGATCCCAAACAAATTTCCTATTTACATTTACATTACACACTAAAGGTCTTTCCCAAGATATGACAGCTACTCAACAGATAAATTCAAACCACCAATGGTTTCTTCATTCAGTTTCTCTAATAAAATAGAACCATATTTTGGAATTGTTGCCTTGGATGAACTATCAAAATCATAGATCAGTTTAGTATTTTTACCACCATAAACTTTTGGTAAATCTTCCTTAAACCATTGAGTTAAATTTCCATGGTTCAATGGTTTGAACTTGGTTAAAGTTTCTTTGCTGATAATACCAATAGACGCAAAGAACCCGAACACCCAACTCATAATTGATGGAACATTAATAAAGAATTTAGTTGATAATAATTCAGGGTAATTGTCACCGAAAATTTGAATGATTTCTTTAGTAGAGGCTCTCATATTTTTATCAGCCCTAAACATTGAAACATTATTGTAGTCATGGATTTGGACAATCTTACTATTAGTAGGATCTTGGTAATCTAAAAACAGTAATGATTTTTCCATTAATCCTACTCTCCATCTCAAGAACACAGTTCCTTCTTTATTTCCACTACTGTCTCCGAACTTTTCAAATAAAACTTTAGGCAGAACGACATGGCCATATAAATTCCAAGTTCCTACCTTATAGTTAGCTATTGTTTCTTTAGGAAATACAGTAATAACTCCCAATTTATTCAACTCTGCTGGAAATTTCTCATTATAAGCAGCACTCAAGGGTTGGAATATATGCCTCCAGTTTATAGTCTTAGCTATCTTATCAACTGTGATTTCTACATCATATTCATTGGCAATTAAGAACTTTAATAAGATCTCATTACGAATATCTGTCTCAACATGCTCTTGGCCATCTTCGGCAATTCTATACCCGAAGATTTCATCGTAATCTTTATTATCCAACTTGGAGATGATCTTAGGTATTGAATTAATCAATTGTTCGAGCTTTTTGATTTGCTCTGGTTTCAATTCTACAGCTTTACTTGACATATATTATGAACTCAACTGATGGAAAAGATAGTGCGAAGTACGGATCAGGTTATCTTGGCGTAGCTACAAGCCTTCTACTGACTGTGCTCTATTCTATAAATTTACTATGTACTTAATTCTCTCACTTATGTCCTTATTGGTTTAAAAAATGGATCAGTTCTTACCGGGCACGATTTTGAAACTCAATATATCATTTTTGCCCACATCAACAGTATCTTCTTCACCTACTTTCATTCCTCCTACAGTTTCAATGGCTGCTATAGTGACATCTCCCATGATCTTTCTGGCAATCGATATAACTGTGGTTCCTCTTTTAACTAAACTACAGTTCCTGAATACTTCGTGTCCTGAAGAACCTGTAAAGTTATGAATGTTTCTAACAGTGTAAACTGGAATTAAATCTAATCTATCAACTGCAGCTTGTAATAATTGTAAGACTCCAGTGGATCCAAACCTGTAAAGTACTAAGTCACGGATGTTTTCAATTCTGGTGGCCAATTTCTCATCTAATGGTTTCAAATCTGAGTCTGGTAAATCTTCTTTGGTGTCTATGAATTCTGTTCCTGATTCATATTTGATATAATTTTGGTTTGCTAATTTTCTAAGTAAAACTTCGGTTATTGATGATGTCAATACACTTTTAGTATCAGGATATTTCAATATGATTTTACTGACATTTTTATCACTGTCAGGATGATCCATCTTGTTGAGGGCCAACACAGTTGGGAATTTAACATCCATGAAGCATCGTATAACTTTCTCAAGCATTTCGTCATCCCAGTCTTTTAAATCGGGCAAATTAGGAATTAAATCAAGTGCTTTATGAATCAATTGTTTACCTGCATAGTACCCACCCAATTGTTGTCTTAAAGTTTCCACTGTTGTCAGTTTGGTTGCAGTGTGTCTTCTTACTATAGATGGCCATTTGTCTTTCAAATTTCCCAAGATCCATCTAAAAATTTCATCCTGTAACCACTCGATATCTTGTAATGGATCATACCCTCTGGTTGCTTTACCTTCAGCATCAGTGGTTCCACTGACATCCACTATATGAATTAAACAATCAGCTTCTGTTAAATCACTTAAGAATTTGTTACCTAAACCTCTTCCGAGATGTGCATTAGGTACTAACCCTGCAACATCAAGTAGCATAATTGGAACACCTCTTTTCCCTTTACGACAGTACCCGTAAGTTGGTTTACATGATTCTTGAAGTCCATATTGTTGGCACTTACATTCAATCTCTAAATAGCCTGTTGCTTTATTAGGATCAATAGTTGTGAAGGGGAATGCACCTATTTTGGCATTTGCATCTGTTAATGCATTCAATGTGGTTGATTTTCCAGCACTGGGTTTTCCAACTAACCCAATGATCGTTTCTTTACCCATTTAGTTTTCAGTTTGTTACTTTGTTAGAAAATTTCGCACATAGATGAGATTGGAATTATACGAAGGTTTGGGGTTGTGGCTTTATGATTTGGGAGATCAATTTTCTTAATTTTTGCCTGCTTTGCAATCAATGATATTTTTATATGATTATTGACAGCACAGTTAAATTTCAAAGGGCCGTTGTTTGTTAATCATACTTGTTAATAAAATAAAATCACGTGACTTGTTGCGTTTTTGGTAATTATACTTTTAAATTAATAACTAGAGACCCTTGATTCAATTTTAAAATCAACTACCTCCTCTTCTCTCCAACTACTCTCCTTTCCATAACTCACTTAAGCCACCTTACTACAAAACTTTATAGCCCAGATCGTGTCATTATATCGCACTACGTCGCACGGTTTTTTAGATCTCAACAACACAAAATGGCATTGAATATACAAACAGTATTTGGTAACATATTTGGTGGATTTTCCAATGATTTCAAAAAGAAAAACTTCTCCTTATATGGTCAATGGATTAGTTTATTCACAATTATACTTTGTTTTGCCCTTGGAATTGCAAACATCTTCCATGCCTCCTTAGTTATTATCTTTTCAATAATTTGTATTGTACAAGGACTTGTCGTTATATTTGTCGAAATTCCATTCTTATTAAGAATCTGTCCATTGACTGATACTTTCACCAATTTCATTAAGAACTTTGATGAGAATTGGCCTCGTTGTGGATTTTATTTATTAATGAGTGTTATACAATGGTTATCCTTATTAATATCAACTACTAGTTTAATTGCCGTTGCTGTGTTATTTGCTATTTCTTCTGCTTGTTATTGCTTAGCTGCTATTAAACATCAAGAATATTTGAAATCTTCAATTAGTTTTACTGGTAATGATTCTTTAGATGGTCAAGTGGGCGAACATATAGTTAGGAATGTTCTTTAAGTAACGTTGTTTTTTTGTTAGTGTTTTCTTTTCTTGCTCATGTACCTCTGAATAAGTATTTGGTAGTTCAATTGACATTGTATTTACCATTTGTACCATTACATCTCTAATAGACAATCTAAACCATTCATATGAATTGCTTGTTAAGCATGGGTGCACGGGTCTGGTCTATTTGTGTTCAGCTCTCATCGCGAAAACCTATATCTTAGCAGATAGATAACCTGAATAATTCAGTTAATAAGAAACAAAAATAGCACTTAGTGACATAGTACTATTAGACCCTTCAACGTAAACAAGATTTAATCATATAATACCCTGTATATAGATAAATATGAGTAACAATAACGGTGATAGAGATCAAATAGATGCACCATCATTTGACCAAGTGAATGATAACGCTCAAGAATTAGTAGAACTTCGTGGTGGTGGACGTTATTTTGGAGTAATAGATCCTTCAAATGGTGAATCCATAAATGCCAAACAAAATTTGGGTCCTATATGTGCCAACTGTCATAAAAGGGGTCATATGAGGGCAAAATGTAAGACAGTTGTATGTCATAAATGTGGTGTAGTAGGAGACCATTACGAAGCCCAATGTCCTACTACATTAGTATGTGCTAGATGTGGAGAAAAGGGGCACATGGCCATGAATTGTAAGAATAAAGTTAAAAAGAAACAGTACTGTAAAACATGTGACTTATTCAATCATAATGATGATAACTGTCCTAATATTTGGAGGAGTTATTTATTAATAAATTCTAAAGAACCATCAGATGCTGTGCCTGGTCTTCCTATAATTTACTGCTACAACTGTGGAAGTGATCAACATTATGGTGATGATTGTAAAGAGATGAGGACATCAAGAATACCTAATGTAAATGGTAGTGCATTTAGTGGTAATAATCTACCAAGCGTTTTACGTAAAATATATTTCGGAAAAATTCATGATAATAAATTACCATCAAAACCTCCGTCTAGGCCTAAAAGTTATGGTCAAGATTTAGATGATTTATTCAAAAGAATCAATAAGAGAGGAAATAGTAATAGTAATAATAATAACTACGGTAGCTTTAAATCTAGAAACAACAACTATGGTAATAACTATGGTAGCAACTATGGTAATAACTATGGTAACAACTACGGTAACAATTATAACAATAATTACAACAATTATAACAATATTAATAACTATAAAGAACCAACGAGGTCAGGAAATTTAGGACCAAAATTTAAAAGAAAAGATGGTGGTAATAGCGGACAAGGTCGCGGTAATGGAAATGGACCAAATGGCAGTAAATCGCGCCCTTCTAAGCCGGGTAAAAATGTTCCTACTAGATCAGGAATTCTCAAAAGATAGTCCGATACGCAAAACTAAACGGCACTGCATCGCTACGTCATTGCATTTTTTTCAAGATTCATTTGTAATCATTGATACAAGGGTCCATTGTTATCAAATACGGTAAAAAGGTTCCTTTTGAAGTATCAGTGCTATTGTATATAATATCAATTGAATTAGGATCATGTCTTTCCATTATCCAATTGGTAAGAACCCTCAGTACTCAAAAACAAGACAAGATATTACAAATGAGTTTGGGGATTACACATTAATAGCTACCATAGGAGTTTTAATAGGGATCACAATCATAAATACTTTCATCAAGCATGGGGTTTACATACATAAGAATGTTTTTGAAACATTAAACAATTCCGAAAATTCAAGAATAATGAGATGCCTCAAACGGTTGGTTTTTTATATATTTTTCCATTTATCCACCATAGTCCAACTTATAATATGGGGTTCTATATTAACAACATTATCACTTGTAAATATCAATAATGGTGATTTAATATATCTAGCTAAACGTCTAGGTAAAGTAGCAAATACATGTTTACCTACAATTTTATTCTTATCATTAAGGCCTAGTCCCTTACCCCACACTTTATACCTATCATTGATTCCTGTTCATAAATGGTTAAGTAGGTTGGTGATATTCCAATCCATATTACATACTGCATTATATTTGGGATTTTTTCTGAAAAATGATACTTGGCCCAAAGCTATCAAACGAGATAATCTTTATGGATGGTCAGCTTTATTTGGATTCGTGGTAATTTTTATAACATCAATCCTGGATTTCAGAAACAGATTTTACAAAGTGTTCTACACCCTCCATTATTCTACTACTTGGATCATTGTTGTTGCCCTACAATTACATGTCAGACCAAATAAACCAACAATCTTAACATTTGTAAATTTACTCATCCTAGTCGGTCAGATCTTTTATCGTATGAAGTTGACTAGCTTATCGAATTCGCAAGAATTAAAGATCAATGATGTTTCACCAAGTCTTCTATTGGTTGAGTTCCCTCGTCATTTAATACTGAAACCAGGTTTAAACCCCGGTTCTCATATCAGAATTGCTTTATACAGTAAGAACTTTTTCAAGCGTTGGTTCAATCATTTGGTTCCTAATTACCACCCTTATACCTTAGTGAGTTTACCTAACGATTTTAAACAGAAACTTATAATCAAAAAAGGTCAATTCCAATTCCGTTCTCGAGACCAGTATCTTATCACAGGTAGTTACGATGCCAAGCTTCTTTTCATAGATAATCTGACTAGTCAATTCCAAATCAGTAAGTTGACCGTCAATACCAAGAGAATTTTAATTGTTATAGGAGGGTCTGCTATATCTTTTGCTTTACCTATTGTAAGAGTAATGAATTATCATGGGATCCCCATCAAAATTGTTTGGGTTATCAAAGACTTTAGAGATATAGCTATCTTACAATATTTTTCTTATATTCATGGACCAGATTTTGAAATTTTTGTAACGGGTGATGATTTAGTTGATTCATCTTATGGTACATTTGCCACTGAATCTATAGAACAATCTGAAGCAGAAATCGGTTTACCAAATGAAACATCAAATTTGCTCAAAAAGAAAAGTAAATTCTTTGAAGATGAAGATGTTGATATTGAAACCCAAGTTGGTGATGAATTTGACGATGATGAAGGCGATTGTATTAGACCTGATCTTGAAAGCATTAGACCTGATTTGGCTATAACAGATGTTGAAAGTGTTCATTCTCACCAAAGTATCAGTTCACATCAAAGTATGTCTCATGAAAGTACTCCATTGAGTAAAAGATCGTCTGTATCAAATGAATTATTTTTACCTAAGCTCAAATCAACAAATAACCTTACCAAAAACTATTTGAATAATTACTTAGATACGATAGGCCAACTTAATCTTGTCAATAGAATTTATAAAGGAAGACCTTTGTTGAATCATCGTTATTATAATTGGTGTTTACATGACGGTTTCACCCAGTGTAGTGGACCTGTGGCTATCAATGGGGATATGGTATGTTGTAAAGATCTTCCCAGAAATAATATCGTAGAAGGTGATGCTACTAAAGTTTGGGTGGTGGCTGCTGGTCCAAAAGGGTTGGTTAATAATGTCAAAGTTTGGGCCAACGAGAACGGTTTGAAATTTCATGATGAGGCCTTTTATACTTAATATTTATATATTTATTATACGTTCCTTCATAAAATACATTATTTGTCCATTGGCTTATCTTATGATCAGCTTTTATTTTGCTCAATCCTTGTGCTCTATATGTTGGCTTTGCTCCCTCCTTGTTAATGCCCTTTACCTTGAAAGTATAGTTCTCTCTTCAATTCTTTCTCAACTGCCAAATGATGAGTGATTTCCTTCTTCTTAATCTCTGTAGTATAGAAAATTCCTGAAAACATCCATGTAACTATATATCCGATCTTGTAAGGAGTTCTAAAAAAGTATTGGTTGAGACCTCTATTATATCTGTAGTTGATGAAAGCTCCTGAAACGACACCTATTAATAGACCGTTCAACATACCCACCATCCCAGAACGGAACAATTGTTGGTTCAACTCATTTAATTGTTCTTTATTTAGTTGTGGCATGTTTGGGTATATTGTGCACAAGATAAATTGATTTTAGCAAGAGCGGACAGAGAGCGGATCTGCCAACTAGCCATTTGTGGAGCAAATCGGCTTCTAGGAAAAATCGGTTTAGTGCAAAAACCGAATGATTTTTTATTAAGGCTAGAGTGAAAGTCCCCATGCAATTCTGAATATGTCATGCTGTTTATATTATTACTATATCTCTATAATTACATTGAAAGTGCTACATACTTACAGTAAAATCTATTTGTCCAGTATTTTGCAACCATTTATCATTACTATTAACACTCCATTCGTCACCATTACCAAACTTGACGAAATTAATCTGATCTACTTTAGGGAATACATTTACTCTAGCTAAAGATACCACTCTTAATCTGGGCAAAACTTTACCCTTTAGATAATTTTGGTCTATAAGTGAAATCAATAAGTTTTCTGTTATAGCATCATCCACGGTGTATGGGAATTTGCTTATCTTAAGAGCAGTATTCAACTGATCAAATGTTAAAGTAGAAGGTTTACCTAAGATATGCCAAGTATTGTGGAATAAATTTCTGATGATAAGAATAAGAGCCTTGGATTCAAGCACTATGTAAAGATTCAACTTTTTCAATAATGTGAAATTGAATTGAATCAATTTATTAAATTGAGCTGAATCTCCCAGTTTCACTGCTCTGTACAATTGTTGATAAACTGTCATGAATTTGGGGGTTTTGCTGAAATAAGTCTCATTTAAAAATTGAAAGTTTGGCCTTTTTCCTATAAGAATACCAACAGGCACTAGCAATTGAATGATTTTGGCAATATTCGAATTATCAACAATTACAGGACTGTTTATCAAACACCAGTTCAAATGTTGGTATCCATCTATCAATTGATTCTTGATCAAATAGAATTTAGCTAAATAATACCTGTAAGCCAATACTTCGAATTTATCATATTTACTGACATCTAGATTCAAACTATTAACATTTGTGAAAACATTCCTACATAACAAAGGATTGTTGATCTGGAAGTATACTTGACATAGTTTATTACCTATGAAAAGAAGAATTGTCAGCTTCATTATATTATCTTCATTAGTCTGTGATCTTATATTATTGAAGATCCTCAACAATATGCCTGCTAACCATGATAATCTTGGTTTAAGCTTGTTTTCCTTATAATAGAATTGTAAATCGAGACTTTTGGCCATGGGAAGGATAAAAGTTATTGTTGATTTGATAGTCTTACTTAAACACCATCCTCTGTGTTGATTGAAAGCAGCACTCAAATCTTCGAGAAACTTTCCATAGAGATCAAATGAATCTGATACTGACCATGGGTTAAATTGATTACAAAGTCGTATGAAACTACCTATAGCCTCGTTGAATGCCAACCATTCATTATCAAATGGTGCTAATTTTTCAATCTGATCATTTATAGTGGATAAAATACCTGGATCTTCTTTGTAAAGATGTAGAATCGTCTGATTTGTTGTAGGATTCAAGTCAAATAATTCGTTCCACGCATCTAGTTGAGCTTTGGGCCGTAATTTAGACGTTCTATCTATATTCTTGAGGAACTGGTTCATTAGTACATCGCGAATTTGTACTTTGTGTCAGACGCTATAATGGATTTTGCAAAGAAGATAGAGGTACGGTTACTACCGCCCACCCTAGAGCCAACTGAGTTCTTCTCCCAGCTTAAGCTGTATATTACATTGAACCAATTACAAAAATCATACTATGTCAAAGGAAGGCTTCCAAGAACCCCATATGAAGGTCCTAAATATTCAAAAGCCTATTTGTACTTCAAAAATAGAGCATCTTCCACAGATTTTGTAATGCAGATAAGAGGGAAATCATTCACTGATGAAAACGATGACTCTATTGTACCAGAAGTGGGCAATAGTTTGTATAGGAAAATGATTGATATATCCGAAAAGTCAACCGATAATAAAGTTTCGTCAGAAGCATCTGAAATACCCACTGAGACCATGGCAGAGAATAAAAAGGGACCTGATAATAACAAAGATACTATTGAACAAGATGAAATCTACAAGTCATTTGTTAAAGCATTAGAATCAGGTGATAAATTTAATTTGGATCAAGAAATACGGGCCATTAATCAACAGAATAAGAAGCAGAGATCCCAACAAATAAAGGATAAGCATAAAGATAAACTTGCAAAGAAGCTTCAAAAGGAGAAAAAGAGTCAAAGGAAGAAAGTAATTGAAGATAAAAAGAGTTCTAAAAGCGAAGCAGAAAAGGAACAAAAGCCAAAACGGGATACACAGAGAAGGAAGAAGCAAGAAAAGGGACCCAATTCTAAACCTTCTGCTCCTGTAGATTCAAAGTCAAAAGATACTAAACTGAAAAGTTCAAGGGACCTCGAGGAACCAAAACCTTTTAAAGAATCTAGATCATCAACTTCCAAACTTAAAGAGCATAAAACCCCTAAAAAACCAACAGAAAATAAACTCACAAATGGAGACGAGGGAAAAGATAAGAAACAACCTAGGGCCAGAAGAACAAATGCAGACACTGATAAAGCAAGCAGAGACAGTTCGACATCCAGTAGGAGCAACCCGAATGATAACCCAAAGAAAGTAAACACAAACAGTACCAAACCACTTAAACGTAAACCAAGAGATTCGAAACCTAAGGACCAAAATCTAAAGAACAAAGATACAAAAGAAAAGGATACCCCTAAAAAGAAAAGCTCTCCGGCAAAGGAAGATCATCGTGCATACCTACCTGTGAAACTTGTGTAGTTAATATAGACACAAATTCCGAATTGTGAGTACTTGTACTGTACTAAACATGAGATGCGAAAAACCCCGAGTATAATGATACGCTTGAGCCAAATACGGAAGAATGTTCTAAGAGTGGCAAACCGTACAATTCACTTTGAAACTAGCTCTATCAAAACTATGGATGCTATTTTAGATATTCTTCAACCTAAGTTCACCGATTCCCCAGCTACACACTATGGTAAAGAAGTTTTTGAATATTCATTAATACGATACTTGAATTCTAAACAGGTTATAACTAGTGATTCTAGGCTTTGGTATGGTATAATAGATAAATATCGGGAATTTCTTCATGAAAGTATAAAAGATTACGATGCCTGGTGTCAAGACAATGAGAGTAGTTCGAGTTTCATAACGATCGGTGAAAAGTTCGTAACTAACCATATGGGTACAATTCAATCGTTAGATAAACCCCTTAAACAACTAGTGCATCTTCCTTCCAAAGAATACGAATTCAACTTCCCTCCCATCATGGTTCCAGCAGCATACAGATTTGACCCACATACTCCATATTGTTTCAACAAAGCCTTCAACAAAACTCAATTGGATATTCTCACTTATATTCCCAACAACGAATTCATTGTAAATAATTTGATAGTTAACTATCAGAATCGAAAATCTATACCTGTCACTCCCTATCCATTGATAGATAGTTTAATGAAAGCACAAGTATATGAAGGTGAACTTCTATACACTATTCTAATAAAAAAAATCATTCACCAAAATCCTGAATTAAATACACCTCAGATTGTAAATAACTTTTTGGTACACAGCAAGCATATAAAGACAATCATAAGCCACGAATCGAAATTCTTAGAAAGAATTCTATCGTTCAAACATGCTGGTCTTAAACCGTATCGCATACTTTTACAAAATACAGAGTTGGATCCTCACTGTATGATAGATAAGTTCCATCAGTTCTTAGTCCTACATTTCAAATACGGAAATGGACAGTTGATCAAACGATTTACTGACTTAATGTATCATTTCAAAAAGAATCCTGATGATATGGAATTACTTTACGATAGAGCAATTACAGGATTTGGTTCGCTATTCAAACCAGATTTCCCCAAAGTTGACTGGAAGAAGATAGTTTGACATTCATGTATATTAGTCTATAGATGCGTCATAATGCTCTTTAATGGATTATTCCATTTACTTTACCATTAACTCTTTTCTGGAAATCCACTTCTGATAGGTTGATGAAATTAACTCCATTGTCTAATACTGCCAATATGACAGATCTGCCTGTAACAGTTTTAGGTTTATCGTATTTTGGCCTTTTGTGGTCAGTCGATTCATCTATGTGTACGTAATTTAATTGGTTGAATAGATGATGGATATCTTTTATATCAGGAAACTCCTCAACTATACAAATATGAAAGTCTGGTATGGGTAATGACTTCTTAGAAAACTTTACTCGAGGTTTCCATACATTGAAATGTATCTTCAAACCACCGGTCGTCTTTTGATTCAAACTTTCATAAGTATAGTAGCTCGGTATGAGAATAAGGTTTTTTAGTATAGCATTATATGACATGTTGTGCTGATGCTTAAAGTCTTGAAATCCTAATTCGTAAATCTTAGTTTTATTGTTGATGAAACGTATTACAGAGTTCCAGACCCCGCTTGAATCATTTTCCTGTTGTGGTTTGAAGTACTTATAGGGTTGAACTAGATATCCCAAACGCTTAAGGTAACTGAATACCTGATATTGCTTCATTTCAAGACTATTGAAGAAGCTATAAAGATGTTGCAAATTCAACATATAAAGTTCACTCATATTAAATTGAGTTATGAAACCATTAAGATAATGGATAAATTTTTCACTTTTCAAATATATTACCATACTTCCTCTTTCCAAAAGATACAACAGTTCCAATTTATTTAATATGACTGTAGGCTTACTATTAAAGATACCACCATTGATCCCAAAATCTCGGAAAAAATTACCTCTTACATCTAAAATTAAAGTTTCTTCCTTCTCTGGTATGTAAACCCCCTGTAAAAGATTCTTTTCGTGCAATTTAGTGTCAAAAGACAAAATATCATAAAGTACACTCTGTGCTTCCTTCAATTTATCAGCTTGAAAGTCTGTATTGTCAGGCTCGAAATCTTTTTCTCCTACCTTAACTGATGTGGTATTCGAATTGTTACTCTTGTTTTTAGCTAGCTTGTCTTTCAAGAACTTATAATCAAGAAGGTCATCATCCTCCACCAAAGCAGAGAAATCATCCTCCATAGTCATCGCGATCTTACCACCACAGAAAGCCTATTTTCAGTGTGCGTGCTGTGATCTAACACCACTATAGCATATAGCATAATGCCACTAACATATGACACATTAGTATGTTTTCCAAAATTTACATTATTCATGATTCCGTGAAAGATTTGATTACTAATAATTTAGGCTGAAGCATTGTTCAATGACATGATGTTCAATTTAATAAAATCCCAAGCTTTGGATGATCTATCAAATTTCAAAGGATTTCAAAAAACCACTAATAGTCCTATAATGATACAACCCCATGGTGGATCCACTGATATCTATAAACAAGATAAATCTAAGTTGAAAACAAATGATACAGCTAAATACTTTACTTGTGAAAATTGTGGGCGTAATATTTCTGGAGGTAGATTTGCCCAACATATAAATAAGTGTTTAGAGAGGAAGAGATAGTGTGTAAATACTGAGTTGAATCGAGAATTTTGTCTACCCATGCATGTCACAAAGTGATTTTTATAATTAAAAAGTTCGAAAAAGTGGCAACCCCAAAAGCATTAACTATAGTTTAATATGAATATAGACTGGTCTAGTATAACTTCTTTATTCGCTTTTTTATTATAAATATAATGATACACTGATAACCAAGATCATAGTGTTCTCTGCTCTTACTACCAATAGTGTATATTCTAAAAATCAGTCATTGAATGTGAGGGACTACAGCCTTCCCCAGAAAGTGAGACTCAAAGGGTTCAAGATGCTTTTAGATTTATCAATTGATTCACTTGAAAATATTTGCAATTACTTACAACCCAAAGATATGGTTCAGGTATGGTTAACTTGTCATGCACTCTACGATCAATTGCAAACTCCTAAAGTCTATCAAATATTGTATATCAAATTATTCCATGGCAATCCTATTGGGCTGAATTGGATCAATAGATTTAAATCAAGAACTTCACCTACCAAACTTTTTACATGGGGATCAACAGACTTAGGAAGATTGGGTTACTTAATCAAGGAGGTGCCTGCTGACAAACTAACTGTCAACAGAAATGTTTTCAAACCTAATAACTTATCTAATTTCAACGGTATCGTTATCAGGGATTTGAAATCAAATGGTTTTAGTTTTCAAATTTTGACTAATCAAGGTATTTACTTCACTGGTAATGATTACAGAAAGTATCATGAGTTGACTGCTCCAGGACCTACTTCAAAAGATCATCGTCAATCCTTACCATTGTCATCTCCTGTGGGAGTTTTTCCACCCTTAAGGGGTAGAGTTGGGGGAGGTCCAAGAATTTTACCCGTCAGTCAACCAAGGCAACCAACAAATCCTAATCTTACTAGACCGCCTAACGAAATACCTGAATTAAGAGAATTTAATTCTAACTCTACTCCTCCACCTTCCAAAAATATCGAATCTAGTTTTGTTACCAAGGTACAGGTTCCAACTGAGGATATAGCTACTATGGAGTCAGGACGTCAACATTTCGTGATTCTAGATGGCCAAGGTAATATATATACCTTAGATACAGGTAATACTTCTTACAAAGCTATCAAGTTGAACTTCAATCACAAAGAAAAGGTTTATGCTTCCAAAATCAAATGTGGGTGGAATTTATCCTCATACTATGGGGATAATGAGCTTATCATATGGTATTCTAGAGAGCCTCTTAACGAAGAGGATGTTAATGATAACAAATTTGAATCAGATGCAAATTACTGGATCATACCTGACCGTGATCATGAGATCTTGGATTGGTACTTGGGCAATGATTTTATAATTTTGATCAAAACTTCGGGTGTCTATGGAAGAACGATTGACACCTTACATTATTTCCATGAAATCAAAGGACACTCTGTCTTGGATGGCTTCTACCATTTGCAAAGTTTCGAAGACTGGTTAACTGAATATAATGATAAAAATTTCAATAATGATAACAGTAATCCAAAATATTTTACAAAAATTGTAGGTTGTTTCAGCAATTTTGCAATTTTCACAAATGATCAAAAAATTGTTCTAGGAAATAGGGAATTTGTAGAACCGGACTCAGAAAGAAACGTAGAGTTGGTTGATTTGGAGGATATTGTCGAGTTAGAGTTGGGTGATTATCATTATTTAGCGTTAAATTCTAAAGGTGATTTATTCAGTTGGGGAGTAGAATCAAATAATTGTGGATGTTTAGGATTAGGAGACAACGAAGCTAAACTACAAGAGGGTAGGAATTACAAAGTTAAAGATCCTCAAGTCATAGAAGGGAAATGGATTGTAATCACGGCCAGTGGTTGGCATTCAGGGGGTATTCAATTAAGCGATTAGTCTAGATTTGATTTAATCCGGCTAAAATGGGTGTTAGAATTTTACTACGGACATAGTCGGCGATCATTCAAATACGTTAATATGAAAATTGTTCCCTAATAGTATTATAATTAAACGATAAACGATAATAAGTGACCCTACGACTTCGCCTTCGACATGACTTTGTGCACCTATTTGAGCATCTTCTATTTGTGTGTGTTATCAGCAAGAAAAGTCCGAGCTGTCACGGAACGAGAACCACTAAAATGTAATTCGTACTATAATATGCACCTCGATGCACCATGTAATGGTGATTATTTTCTATGATTTCTATAGTATATATATACTGATTGTTATTCTCGATAATTATTTCACCATCTATACGTTAATACTACGTTACTTATTATAAATTTCAATACTTAACAACCTGACATATATCCGGGTAACCAGAAAAATTCTCAGTCATTTAAACGAGTGAGTACAAAATAATATTAGATATAAATACAAAGAAAAAGGACAACAATAAAGTTTTTATACCCTTGTCTTATAATTACTGATTAATTGAAATCATAAACAATAGAATAAAGTAGTAAATAACTTAATAAGTTTATCAATTCAACCTTTAAGAACAGAAGAAATCATATCTCCTGAACAGAATGCCAGATAAATTTCCAAGTGTAGGAGATATTGACGTTAATAAACTTAGTCCTAGTCATACAAGACATAGACGTTCATCATCAATAATCCAACATTTAGAACCTGATAACCAAGACACAAAAATCGATCAACAATTAAACCCTAATGTTAATGCAGATTGGGTTCATTCCAAAGGAGCATGGCTTATCCATTTTGTAATTATTTTCATATTGAAAGTAATCTTCAATTTCGTCACATTATTTGATAATAATTGGAAATGGACCTTAACTAACTTAATTTATTGCATTGGAAGTTACATAATGTTCCATCAAGTAAAAGGCACTCCCTTTGAATTCAACAGTGGAGCTTATGATAATTTAACAATGTGGGAACAAATCGATAATGGTGATCAATATACTCCAACCAAGAAATTTTTGATGAGTGTACCAATTTTTTTATTCCTTATAAGTACTCATTATACCAATTACAACTTGAATTTATTCATATTAAATGGGATTAGTTGCTTATGTGTGGTCGTCCCAAAATTGGCCATAAGTCATAGATTAAGGGTCACTTTATATTAAATAACTTCCTAATAATATTTTAGGATTCACATTAATTTCATCTCTTTGTTGGTTCCTGATCTTGTAGAGATTAGATGAATCAATGAGTTCTTGTATGATAAGGGCTATAGAGATTATTTTAATGTTTCAATCATAATGTATAGAATTAATGAATAACTTATTCAACGGAGGGTATCAGAGATATATTCCACTAATCGTTCCCTCTTTAATCTCCCCGTATATGTGAATTTGCAATCACAGTTTCATTAGTGAACCACGCATTATCACTTTAATCAGCATCTCAAAAATCTTTCGGTAAGATGACCTAAATACAGATGTTTCTGGTCTGTGACTATGAATGCTTAAATATTAATTGCCTTTTTACATAAACCAGGTGTGATACACATCCTAGGGAACGATATATCCCCTTCATTTTGCAGCCACTAGTATAAGGTACAATTGTGAAGGAGAAAAGAAATGCTACCTCTCAGATATTAGATTATCTTACTCATTGACAAGTACAAGAATTTAATTGATAAATGGTATATGAAGCGTACAATATGTGTGTAATTTGATAGGAATATGCTTCTTTACCCCTGACTCGTTTTTTAACTCCAATTCGCATTAATTACTAAATTAATTTCTTATAAATTACTCCAGAATTCATTTTTATCGAAATCCAGTAATTGAATAGTCAATCAATTAACAAAACTTTTAAAATGTCATATAGTTTAAGTGCCAACCATCAAAAATTAACTGAAGGTCATTTAGCTGACCTTGATCCTGAAGTTGATGGAATCATCAAGGATGAAATCGAAAGACAAAGACATTCGATTGTTTTAATTGCATCAGAGAATTTCACCACCACTTCAGTTTTTGATGCTTTAGGAACTCCAATGTGTAACAAATACTCTGAAGGTTATCCAGGTGCTCGTTATTATGGTGGTAATGAGCATATTGACCGTATGGAAATCTTATGTCAAGAAAGAGCTTTAAAAGCTTTTGGTGTCACTAGTGACAATTGGGGAGTCAACGTTCAAACCTTAAGTGGTTCTCCAGCTAATTTGCAAGTTTATCAAGCTTTAATGAAACCACATGAACGTTTGATGGGTCTTGATTTACCTCATGGTGGTCATTTATCCCACGGTTACCAAACTGATCAACGTAAAATCAGTGCAGTTTCTACCTATTTCGAGACTATGCCTTACAGAGTTGACTTGGATACTGGTCTCATTGATTATGATATGTTAGAAAAGACAGCTTTACTTTTCAGACCAAAAATTCTTGTTGCCGGAACATCTGCATACTGTAGATTAATCGATTATCAAAGAATGAGAGAAATCGCTGATAAAGTTGGTGCTTATTTAGTTGTTGATATGGCCCATATCAGTGGTTTGATTGCTGCTGGTGTCATCCCATCTCCTTTCAAATATGCTGATGTTGTTACCACCACCACTCATAAATCTTTAAGAGGTCCTCGTGGTGCTATGATCTTCTTTAGAAGAGGTGTCAGATCGGTTAACCCAAAGACTGGTGAAGAAGTCTTATACGATTTAGAGAACCCAATTAACTTTTCAGTTTTCCCAGGTCACCAAGGTGGTCCACATAACCATACCATTGCTGCTTTAGCCACTGCCTTAAAACAAGCTAACACCCCAGAATTTAAAGAATATCAAGAACAAGTTTTAAAGAACGCTAAACTGTTAGAAACCGAATTCATCAAAAAGGGTTACAAATTAGTTTCCGATGGTACTGATTCCCATATGGTCTTGGTCTCATTAAAGGACAAGAAAATTGATGGTGCTAGAGTTGAAACTATCTGTGAAAACATAAACATTGCATTAAATAAAAATTCTATTCCTGGTGACAAATCTGCTTTAGTTCCAGGTGGTATTAGAATTGGTGCCCCTGCTATGACCACTAGAGGTTTAGGCGAAGAAGATTTTGCTAAGATTGTAAGTTACATCGATAAAGCTGTCACAATTGCCAAACAAATTCAAGAAGATTTACCAAAACTGGCCAACAAGTTAAAGGACTTCAAAGCCGCTGTCACCGGTGACAATAAAGATTTAGCTGCTTTGAAAGAAGAAATTAGTCAATGGGCTGGTGCTTTCCCTTTGGCCACTTAGGCCCTATTTAACTGAAATTCATGTTTTCATCAACTGTTAACAAAAATTCAATCTGAAATTTCAAAGCGTTTACCAACGCCCTATTTCTCAACTAAATAGTATTACTAAATACATGTTTTATTTTCTATACCACTAAATAACTCAAATAAGACCATGTTTCTTGAAAAATGCATCCAACTCATCTTTGGAGCTCATGGTTTTCAAATCGCTTTCATCAAAATGTTCTCCGTTGAAGAAGATAGCTGGAACCCAACTTCTTCCTACTATTTCAGCGAAACCAGCTTGTAATTTGGCTGCTTCAGTTTGGTCTTTATATTTATCTAATTCAATCACATGAACTTTGGAATTTACATTGTACTTATCCCAGATTTTGTAAACATAGTGACAATCAGGACACCATGATTTTGAAATCATCAAATACTTGTTATCTTTAATTAATTGTTTGGCAGTAGCAGTATAGTTAGTCATAGTCAAACTTCTTGAGAAAATTCAGAATTCGAGACTATAGATCTCTCATTGCGGATATATATTACCAAATTGGGAATATGCGTTTTTTAAATAAGTGGTAGGTTCATCGCAACCAATATATTCCTAATTGATTTTATCCAGTGTTATGTAGGAGAAATGAGGCAACCAACGAGCATCCTTCATCAGAGCAAGATCTGCAACCAACAATTCCAGTTCTTCTAAGCATTGTCTGAGTCAGTTGATGCCAGGTTACTATATGGTTCAGTAGAATAAAGTAGTACGTTTCAGTTTTTCCGATATTCATAATTATTCCGAAATTTATAGTATAATCAGTTGATGCGAATGTCGTGAAGTTAGTTGGGGTCATTGACATCTTATCATGCGATCATGGTTTACTTTGTAAATTTAGACAGTGAATCTCAATTTCTTCGAATAGCAATTAAGCTCTTCCTTAAATACAGTGAATAATCTCTAAAACGCAAGGAACAAATTTTACAACCAGCAGCAAATTAATTCTTTCCTATTGTCTCGGAGGGACTTACAGATTAAGCCTACCCCAATACAGTTAATCCCAAAAACATTTCACACCTCCATTAACAAGAAAACATCGTGGCGACATTTAAAAGTCACATAGTGTATATTTTGAATTCGCTCTTGTTTCTTTAAAATTCGTACTTGCCATATATATAAATCGTTGGGAGTGGTAAGTCAATTCGTATGATAAAATAATAAAATTCGCCAATATCATTTGAAATTTCTGTATCTGTGGTATATTAATTCTTATGAGGAAATCAAAAAATTCTGGCTCTCTCTATCTTGAATTCTAAAATGTAAAAATCAGTATTCGCATACCCTCTAAATTGAATGTACACCGAAGAGAAAGGCAAATTCTCATGGCCCTCTCCTTAAATTCGTACAGCCTGCGGTACAAATTCGTGCCAGATTTTTTAAAAATTCGTTCACACCCCTAAATTAAAATAGCGAAAGTTTCAATTAGTTCAAGAAATGGAATATAGATTTGTATTTGACGATGGGGATAATAACCTCGTAAACGAAAAAGGTGATCCTGTTGTAGATGATATTGATATGTCTGATTGCCTCCCTTTAGATACTTTGACCAATTTGACGAAGTACTGTGAAATTGAACGTGAACGTGAACGTGAACGGGAAGTTGATACTGCCCAACATCATATGCAACCACCCTTCTAACATATTTCAACTTTGATAAATAATATCTTAGGTATATTCGAGACATTCAATACCCTTGGAAATATACTAATCATGAGGAGGTTGGTTCGTCCTTGTTGTATTCCTTTGTATCTTTATCCTTCTTGACAAACCGTAAGTATAATCCGCTACTGACCCCGTGACCAGTAAAACAATTGACAGTAAAATCAATGACTAAGAACGAAAAAGGAAATATATAAATAGGGTGGATGTATTTGTCAAGTACTTTTGAAAAGTTTTTCATGTTGTGATAGTTTTATTTGATTTCACCAGTTGGAAATATGTTCTAAATTCCCCCCTTGCTATCCAACCTTTTCGCTTTTACATCTCCATGTAGGTCGCATTATTTTAAAATAATATAAAATCATGAGTTCGTTTATGTAGGAATGGTGTATTGTTAACCAATTGAATCAAGCGGGTGATGTTAAGGTTTATAATCATACGATTTTATTGGATACTAACATGAAGATTTAATTCAGAAATGAGATAAGAATATACACTAAAAATAAACATAATAGAAGTCAAATCAAAGTGATATATTTAATCAACATATGACAACATAACCAAAGGAATGAATGGTATATTATAGTAGATGAGTGTATAAAAACATTAGTCTCTATAAACTCTGATTCAAGAATCATTCAATTAAAGGGATTATTCCAAATTTACGGGGGAAAATTATTTTTTAATAGCATGAAATACTCTTTACGAGAAATTGGCATATTTAACCGGGAACCATTTATAAGCTTTCGCACCTTACCAGTCTACTGCACATTATAAATTCTAAATTGTATAAATTGGGTCTGCAATAATCTAAGTCATTATGAATTTATTTGCAAGAATTTTAGACAAGAATGCAAAGCATTTCATTACCATTCCATTTTATTTTTTGCTTTTTGACTTTGTTGCTAATTCTGCAACCGGCTCGAGCATTAGTACCCAGGTACACGGATGGCTTGTACGAAACCATCGAAAAAAAAAAATATGGAGGAAAAGACAGGGAACTATAGTGTAATCGAATTACCTGTACAAAAATTACCTGATGATGTGAAGAGTTTCCAATTGCCTAACTGGCTTGATGATTGGAATGAATTGGAATATGGTTTGTTATCAGGAGATTTGAGAGGTGTTCCGGCTTATGGTGATGAAACGAATATTACTATTAAAGCTGCCGCCTATGCTTACGCCCATGCGACGGGTGATTGGGGTGATTCAGATCTTTCTAAAAGAGGATTAAATGAATCACACGTGGACTTATTGCTAGCTTTTTGGGAGACAGGTGAAGATCTCGTAGAAGAACCGAACTTAAGTAAATGAACTTGGGCCTGTTTCAGCAGAGTAACACATTGTGTAAAAAATAATAGACATGCTATTGGTGCTGTTACTTTGAATGCTATGCTGAATGTTATTGTGGGCGGTTGTTCTTATTGGTATAATACGGGTGCTTCATCTCTTTGCATTTATGACCAAGACGGACATAGAGGATGCTGGTCGTGGAGTGGTGGTTGGCATTCAATGCTAGGATGTACCCTCAAAGCAGGGTTGGACTCTATTGCTGAAGACTTCGGCACGTCTAGTACATACAGCTGCTACTGTCCAAAGGCTCTACAAGAAGGGTACAAAAAAAGATCTTGGTATAAAGACCAGTTTTGCGTTAGCAACAGGCCAAACGGATGTGGCACCCCTGCACACCAGGAGACACATAGTAAAAGATTTAATTATGATGTTTCTGGGTATGCATGGTGTTCTACCTGAGACAAGCTTGTGGTACTTATTTACCAAAATATCTTATTTTTCACCCAAGAGTAAGGTTGAACATAGCTAATCACGTTTTATAGAAAATATATATTGTTGATTTCTCAAAGAAAATCTTGGCCTAAGTGAGTAATACATGAATGAACTGACTATCGGGTTGGTGCTTGACGGTAAGTTAATCAAAGAAATCAAGTAGGATAAGTATGATGCGTTACTGCTTTACTATCCGCAGCCCACTGAGGTTTTTTCATACTAATTTTGTTAGCGTTTTCACCGACCTACAATTTGGTTTCTTAACTATGGGGTTTCACTTTATACCTTTTTTTTTGCTTTTTGTCCACTTTCTTGGGCATCCCCGATAGGGGTGCCCTCTATTTTGTCTCTTTCCAAATATTTTCTTTCTCATTTTCGTCTGCAAAAAATTATCACCACTTTACTATTTTGCTTATCGCATCTCTATATTCTTATTATATTTCACGGAGGCTGCAAATTCTGTTCCACTTGAATATATACAAAATTCCATCAAGCACTCTGTCAACTGCCTCTCTGACTGCTTAGAAAGAAAACCTCTTTAAGAACGAATTGTGTGAATTTTGGGTGTGAATTCGTTTTCTTCATGCCACGATATATTTCATTTCAGAATACGAATTTATTTTATTGGTAGTCCGTATTGATTTTGTTTTCCAATGCGACTAATTTGATTTTCTACTGCGAATTCTTACTCTAGAGGGCGAGAATTCTGTACATTTTGGTTTCGAATTTTTTATTCCGCCTTAGCGTAATCTCTTTATATTGAATACATATTTTTTAAATTATATAGTGCTTTCTCTCATTTTCTCTCACGAATAATTTTTATAGTAACAACGAAATATTCAAATTTACAGTGCCCATTTTTAAATTGCAGCCGTGAATTATTAAACTGTGCTGAGCGAATTTTAGACAGTAATGGAACGACATCCTGTTAATGTAGGTGCGGTTTGTAAGTGGGATTAACTGTACCATCACGCTACTTGGCCGCACCCCATATTTGTCTCCATTTAAATGTCGTAAACTAAAAAAATATAAATGGGAAGAATCTACTGAGGTCCGAACTTCGAAACATTTAATTGTTTGCAGATCAAATTTTGAAAGAGGATTTCTTACAAATTACGGACTACAAAAAGCTCAGAAACTTGAAATCAGATATGGATCCAGAATTAAAGAAGGTTGTCGACAAGGTTGTACAAGAATATGCCATCACTGATGACTTCTTGGTTAAAGCAACTGAAAAATTCATTGAGTGTATGGATGAAGGATTAAAAACCCCAAAACCTTCAAGAGAACATTTACCTATGATTCCAACATTTGTCACTGATATCCCCACCGGTAAAGAGAAGGGATTATACTTAGCTGGTGACTTGGGTGGTACTAATTTCAGAGTATGTTCAATTGAACTTTTTGGTGAACATAAATTTGAATTAAAGCAATCAAAATATAGAATTCCATTGGACTTAATGGCCAATTCCACTGGTGACGAATTATTCAGCTACCTTGCTGGAAAGGTAGGCAGCTTTTTAGAAGAACACCATGGCGATCTTGGTGTCAAATTGAATTTAGGTTTCACTTTCTCATTCCCAGTAGAACAGACTGCTCTTAATAGAGGTAAATTAATCCGATGGACTAAAGGTTTCGACTTGCCTGATTGTGTTGATAAAGATATTGTTGAATTGTTCCAAAATCACTTAGACTTGTTGAAATTAGATGTCAATGTTGTTGCGTTAGCGAATGACACTGTTGGAACTCTATTATCAAGAGCTTATTCTAACAACCCTAAAGAGAGCAATGCTAATACTATTATTGGTGCTATTTTCGGTACTGGTACCAACGGTGCTTATTTCGAAACTTTCGAAAACATTCCTAAATTTGACAAGTCCAAAGTTGATTCTACCAAGAAAGGTATGGTTATCAATACTGAATGGGGTTCATTTGACAACACTTTGGAAATTTTACCAAATACAACTTATGATCAAAGGCTTGATAAACAAACAGCCAACCCTGGTTATCATTTGTTTGAAAAGAGAATCAGTGGTATGTTTTTAGGTGAATTATTGAGAATTACTTTATTCGAACTTTTCACTGCTGGCCATATCTTTGTAGATCTTTACAAGTCGAGGGGGGGTTCCTTACCTCATAGGTTAGCTGAACCTTGGCAATTGGATGCTGAAGTTTTAAGTTACTTAGAAATAGATGACTCCACTGATTTGAAAATGTCAGAATTAGTTTTACAAAATCACTTGAGATTACCAACTACAAAACAAGAGAGATTAGTCATTCAAGCATTGACCAAAGCAATTAGCCATAGAGCAGCTTACTTGTCAGCCATTCCATTGGCTGCTATCACAAAGAGAGTTGCTCCTCAATATCAGGATGATTCCAAAGATTTTGAATTTGGTCTTGACGGTTCAGTGATCGAGTTTTATCCAGGTTTCAGAGCCAAAGTATTGAGAGCCATTGAGATTATTGATCCTTTGAAAGGCACAAATAAGAAAATATATTTGAAAATTGCCAAAGATGGTAGTGGAGTTGGTGCTGCTCTTTGTGCTAGTACCGCTCATGTTTAACGTTGCTTCCGTAAATAAGAATAAACGAAATCAATATGCCCATCTATATTTACCGTAGTCCATAGTTAAATAATTAGGGACTAAACAATACGAGTTTTCCAAACCTGTTATCTGAGTAACTCTTCATACCTTTAAACAAACCCACACCATATCTATCTTCAGAAAATTGCAGACACTATCACCTTCCACAACATGAAAAGTTCAATCTTACAATAAATGGACTTGCATTAAATAGATAGGACTGAACGAGAATAGAGCTTGCACAACCACATGCTTTTGACAAGCAACTGGTGTGCAGCTCCCATAATCAATCAACATAACTCCCCTTGTAGGTCATCTATGTTTAAATTCTGATAATATATATGAATAATGAACTTAAAGCAGCCTCGACTTACTTGAAATCAGGGCCAGATTCTAACTTAATTTATGGAGTATCTTCAATGTACTTGGTTATTACTTTTAGGTTTCGTAGCTTCTTATTTGGCTTCTTGTTCTCCTTCCTTTTTCCTACCAAAATTTTCAATGAAATAATATAATCTTGATGTGGGTTGTTTCATAAATTTATTTCATAAATTTATCAAAAGTATCTTGTTCTTTAATTTGTCCATGACACGTAAATTATTGACAATAATTATTATACAAATATTTTTTTAACGAAAATTCCACTTGAAAAATCTAATAAATCATTAGGAGGTTGTTGGGCATCAATAATGTGTCTACCAACAGGGTTACCGAAGGCTCATGATGCAACCCCAATAAGATGAACAACAGTTGTGGCACGACCTCCGTGACCCAACATGTTTTTATGCCTTTTGAGCCTCTAACAACAATAACTTTTTCATAAAGTAGAGACCTTTTCACAAATTAGAGATTGACAAGAAATCACTAGTAATTAAATAAAGCCATAGTTATGTATGAGATGATGTTTTACTAAGCCTATTTAACATGGCATAACTAAACTCTGTCGAGCCACAGTAACCGAATTAATACCAACTTAATACAGAACCAACAAATCCAAGTTCCCCTATTAAAATCGAATAGAGTTCATTGAAAGCAGAACACAATTGCAATGCGAATGAACCAAAAGTGATTTACATCCACCAAAAGTATAATAAAATCCTGTTCTCACTATTATAATCACACATTAAAGTGATGATAGTAAAGAGAAAAAAGCTCTAGTTCCAAAATGCTACCAATACTACCATCAAATCAAACGCATAAAACCGGTAAATCAACAATATACGACTCTACCAGGATACGCATTACTGCAAAACAAAACTAACTAACCTCGCCATGTGGAACACGCCTAACACCAGTGTTTCCTCAGCACACATCCAATCCACAGCAAATTGAGGACAAACCCATCTAGAAATAAAAAAAACCAAAAAAATCAAAAACAAGCACGATTCTCCTCAGAATTTCTACAAAATAAATGAATACCATTTTACATAATAAAAAAAAGAGTTAACCAAAAAAACCTAACGTAAAAAAAATCCAAAATAAATAGAGAGAAAACACACAAGAAAGCCCCAAAAAGACAACCTATTCTCATCCAACACAAGCCAACAAAGGGCAAACAGTACAACAGGTTAATCGGCACACCTGTTACAGTGTGTACCGACGCAAAACCTCAGATATTTCCAAAAATGAAGTCGTTTGCAGAGATCAAAAACTCCATAAGCTCATCTCAACTCTCTTAAAAACCAGGCATTCTTCGTCATAACCTTACAGAACCTCAACCATTCATACAGTACACACAAGAAGCATAATAAAACATCAACGTAACAGAAAAACAGCCAAAAATTTTGACCATAGCGAAGTTCAACACGGACATTCCAATGCTTGAATAATATTACGAATTTAAGACCAAATGATCACCTTATGCAACATCCAAGAACAAATCTCCCAACTGTCTCCACGACAAAAAGAGAACGCGGAATTCTTATAAAGATCTATGTATAACCAAAGAACCTCTAAACAAAGACTTGACGACAAACATGTGTATTTTCAAGCAAAAAACCAAACAACAAGCGAACCACCGAAAACCAAGGTATTTAAATTCACGTACAGGAAATTTAAGCCGAAAATATAACATGTGATCAACTCGTATTAAAGAAGCCATCGACATTCATCACAGCTTGTGACTAATATCTTCTGCCTTTTTCGGCTGGAAGATTCTCCTTCAATTATCTAGAATCGCCCTGCGAATCCATACAGTAAATAATACAAAACATATAAATGAGATGAATTGCTATGCTCAGCTCAGTAACACTTATTTACAGCTCAATATTTTAAGTCTTTCATGAAATCTAAAAACTTGTTAGTATTCAGTTTGTACTTATTCTCTATACTATTCACGGCTGTTTCTTGCAATAAGGCCAACTTCTTGCATACAAAATATTACTTACTTACTTTAAAATTAGTCCATAGCAATTGTCACGCAATGCTCATTCAATTAAAATTTCGATTTTAGGTGGTTAAACCTGGGGATCGTTCACAAAGAGATGCCAAGATACCACCGCTCACACCGGTTTCACTTATATTTGAGGAGATAGGGGTCTTCTTGATTCTATTTTAAAGAACCGAGATTGGCTTATTCCGGTGCCTGTAATACACGCACGCATCTCGTGGTTTTGATGTTGATTTTTTTTATATGATGGCTGCAATTATTCCAATATTTAGGGTACGCTGGCGACGGAATATTTTTTGCCAGCTTCGCTATGTTAGCCAAGCCAAATTGAGTCTACATTGGTCATATTTGCTTTAGTGAGTTTTTGGTGGAAATTGTTTTTGTAACATTCTTGCTTTGCGTCAGAATGTTTTCTAATAGTGGTGGTAGAGTCTCACGGATGATTTTCATATTTTGAGAATATGATGTATATATGGCATTCCTGCGTATATATGGCATTCCTGGTTCAAAAGCTATTCATGATTGTTATTTTTGGTTAAAATGTCGTTTGTAGGAAACGACGACATTGTCGGACACCAACTGTTTTACAATAGTTCTCTGATTATTGTGAAGGGTATCCCCTCCTTCTCAGCATCAGTGTGTATAACATGCCAAGTTATATGTATAGAGATACCCCAGGCAGTGACAGAAAAAGATGACGAACTTTTTGTATTCTAATATTATTCATGGATTCCCACAAATACCCAAAGTTTTGATACTCGCTGTAACAACCTATTGAGGGTGGGGGTAGCCCTTTGGGGAATACCGTTGCAGAAATATATATGTTGGCAAGGCTTCTCCATGGGATGAGCATCTTGAGCCTATACTGTTTCTAATATCGATGGGCTCTGAGGATTATTCGTTACAAAGTCTGAGGGATGAATCAAATAGAACGACGGATCTCAAGCTTCAAGGATTATGAGTACCTGTTAATTTTTACGACCATCTTCCATCAGGCAATTGAAGATTATTGCTATATTCTTAAAAGTGAGGTGTATTCCCGAGAAGATACCATACGGTTGAGCCCAATAAATAACGGTTCTGAGAGATCAAAGAGAGGCTTTTGTGATAACCCAATCCTAAAGTGATTGTCATTAGTGTTAAGAATGTAACTAGGAAGATGAATGACATCTCGAAATTACAGCTATTTTTCAGGGAGAAGATACAACGTTATTCGAGATGCCAGAAGGATATTGAAAATTAAGAGACAGTTTAGAGATATGGTATGAGTTTTTGCTTCTTCGCTGAAGACAACTCTACCAATATACCGCTGTATTGTCTGAGGTTGCAACAAATCTGACTAAGCACTGCTTGGCACATGTCTTGAACTATTTTCGGTGAATTCATGATGATTATACTCTCTCTATCATTGGTTTCATTTTCTTACCTGCAGATGCCTATTTAAACAATCCACAATCCATCCACTTTGAAAAATTTAGCATCATTCGTTTCAATTCTTTACGTCTTGTTATGATGACCTGGATTTCTCATACGGTAGTATGTCTCCTATTATTTTGAACAAAATTTGAAAATTTTCATTTAGAAGTTTAAAGTTAGGCATGTTTTGACTCTTTAGGTTGACTGTATAGGACAAATTTACGATTAGTATTAAAAAAAAATGAAAACTATATCATGGGCAATTATGAAATTGTGGACTGTAAAATTCAATTTCGGGACTAATAGGAGATGAACTAGAACTTAATGAAGTTTTGCAATATCCCAAGATTTTTCAGATTGTTCTTTTAGTCAGATCACTATTCATCCCTAATTTGTTAGGTGGTGCGGCTATGACCTGTTCAAGATGGGTGCAAAATAGCAAAACTCCTTTTAGGGGATGTACATGTGACTAGTATTCACTACACCAGGGTGTAGCTTATTTCTCTGATTGTTTTAGTCATCATCTCAATACCCAAATTTGAACGGACCTTACATTCTGGTCAGAATTCTTAAACCTTATTTGTTTTCTTCAATTTATTAATATCTATAAATCTGTAATTTTTGCAAGAATGGCAAAAACATGAAATTTTTAGCATAAAGTCTTTTGTACAAGTGTGTGTCAAGCATCAAAGCAGTCTGTTATATATGACTTATGGTAAGGGGAATTCGTTCTACTGTCAAAACTGTGTATTAGTATGGGCTTCACTGTATATAGAGATAAACGTGATCTACTGATACTAATTGTTTAAAACGGACTAATCACATGGAAAAATGGGGTATTGATAATAGAGATTGTTCATTGCCTATTCAATAATTAGAATATGAGAGATTCTCCCCGACTTCACTTGGGAAAATGATTCCCCAATATGATTATGCACACTGGAAACACAACTTGCGTCAAATTTTCTGAAGTGCCTTAACAAAATTTTTATTAACTTCATCTTTACTCGTGAACAATAGAACACAGAACAATCTGCTAATTCTTCATCTCAGGTTTACAATAAATTCAGTGATACTATAGAATGGGCTGCAAATATTATTGTTTGTTTATATATTATAACAATTACCAAAATGTTACGTACTAACTATTATTCTTCATACTATGGAGCTTATAATTTTGACATAGCAGCAACATCAGTGGATTGAACGTGATCTTCATCTTCTTCAATTTGTTGTTGTAAAGCATCAGTAGAAACTTTTTCATCTTCAACAACTAAATTGATTTGTAATTTTTTGATACCGAAACCAACTGGGATAAATTGATGAGCACCCCAAACCAAACCATCTTGTTCAATAGCTTTAACATTGGCTAATAATTGATCTAAATCAGTTTCATCATCCCATGGTTTAACATCTAAGGTAACTAAGGATTTAGCAGCTGGTTTTGGACCTTTAGCAGCTTTTCTAGCAGCGTAATCAGCTAATCTTTGTGCCTTTAATTTCTCAGCTTCTTCATCAACTTCTTCGTCATCAGAACCGAATAAATCAACATCATCATCATCTTCTTCAGCAGCAACAGCTTTTGAAGCAGCTGGGGCATTACCGGCTGGTAAAGTTGAAAATTCTGGAGTGAATGAGTAGATGTGGTTTAACCATTTGGTTAATTGAGGATATTCTTTTTGGAAAGCTTTGTAGGTGGTAACATCAGCTTGAGTAGCTTTTGAACTAAATTAGTTAGTAAGAATTCAAATTGATCACAGTATAATCTTTGCGTCCCTTTTAATTCAATTGATCGTAAGACGATCAACTTGTGGAATAATTTGAAAAAATCAGATATGTTTATTTACATCTTCTTTGTCACTCATTCGGTGGGTCTTAAGCACCTCATAAACACGGACCAAAGATAACGATCATCATTGTTTTTCTTATTGTTCATCTTAGTTCCATGCCTTGAAATATGATCTTTCATACCAAAACAATAAAAACACTTTAATACTAATAGGGAAAGCAATTGACAACTGCATTGAAGTATAATTGTTTAGACATACCCATCGATGTAAGATTTATCAGCTAAGAAATCGTTTAAAGCTTTGATTGATTCAATTTTGGAGAAATCAGAAAATGACATTGTGTAATAAAGTAATGAAAAATTTTCAGCGTTTCGCTCGAAGAGATATTTTATTAGACTTCGCACCGGTTTGAAAATTACCAAGGCAACATGTGTGAGACTCATTAAAAATAAAAATATTAACATAGTTAAAGGAAGGCGCGCGTAAATGTGAGTACCCTTTTGCAACCATCATCTTGTTCTACTAGTTAATGGTCAAATAAAGAATTGCATGTCAGTAAAAACTATATATTATGAATTGATCTAAATAAGAAGAAATGAGGGATTTAGACTTATTCAAACTTCCAAAAGTTACATTCAAAGGAAGCATAACATCTAAACTCATTGCTTAAACCATTCTTGTGTTCAGGGTAGAAGCTTGTAACCTTGGTTTCTGGGTAATTATGTTTCACGACATCTCCCATTCTTTCACCTGTCGATGAAATTAATTTGAATTGTAAAGCACCACTCTTGGTCTTTGCAGTATGATCCTTAACTAACAAATTTCGGGCAGCAATAGCTGATTTATCTTGACATTCTTTTTCTAAAAATGGTGGATCAATCAACAATCTGTGACATTTGTTTTTCAATACTTCAGGTATTTCATCTGGTTTGTTGTAATCATATTGGAAGAAATTCTTCCCACCTAACACTTTGAATCTGTTATCAAATTCTAATAAGTATATGAGCTGAGTGGGTATTTCCTTTGGTTCGAAGTTCTTGATTGCAGCATAAACTGCAGGGGCACTGGCTATTACCACGACTGTATCTTCGTCCGCATCCTCGAGAAGTGCCTTACCTAGTATTTTAGATGTCTCATCACTATACCAGAATTGACTTAATTGCCAATCTTCTTGAAACATATCGATCAGGATTTTCTGTTCTTTATTGGCTTCAAACTCCTTTTCACTTTGATCGTATAGGGATTGAAATTGTTCTAGCCTTTGTTTCTCTTCTTGTTTGAAAGCCGTTAAAGCTGCTAATGCATGACTGGATAAGGTGATTTCGTCATCAGAATCCATTTTTTTGTTTTTCTTGAAACTTTTGTTTGAGGCTTGATGAGTGCTTTCAAAGAGAATATTCAGGAAACCACTCTCTATCAGCAAATGGTAGCTCTAATTAGTATAAAAGAAGATGAGAAAAATAGAATCTCGAAAAGTCTTTGGGACATTTACCACGACACGCGCACTAGTACACAAAGAAAAGGGTTAGATAAGTACTCATATATAATTAGGTCAGAATCAACTAAAAATAATGATAAATTGTAGCCCTAAAGAGTTGATACTATTCATATTAGAGAAGGTAGCATTCTCAGGTAACCTTGGATTGTCCATGAACGAATTATGGGAATTATGCGAAGGTAAATCGCCCAAAATAGATCAATTTACTAAACAAATCATTTGGAAGTGGCTATTCTTTGGCCCTTTGAGTAAAGATAAGCTTTTTCTTTGGTCCGACAACAGCACATTAGATCCAATTGAGGACTATGAAGAGTTTAGCAACAGTCTCACTAATATGAACAACATAAGAATCTTTCCCACGCTTACAACTCAATGGGAATATTTAGTGGGAAATGATGTTTCAGAACAATTTAAGGCTTCAATTGGAAAATTTCCCTTCGAATTATTGGTAGAAATAGCCAAATACGGTACAAAAGGTATTAAAACCAGTGATTTGTCAAGAGCTACAGGTCAAGATCCAAGGTCTACTACACCAAGATTAAAGAAACTAGAAGAATTCAATTTGATTATCAAGACAAATTTCTATGATAAGGAATCTAGTCAGCATACCAGTCTTTGCATTCACAGAAGGTTTGCTGCTGATAATCATACTGATCTAAGTTCACTAGCATATGATGAGTTTAAAATCACCAGAGACTATGAAAAAGTAAAGCGTATTGTAATAGAAAAAGTAAAGCAAGCTCCCAACCAAATTAGAGCAATTGTGGATTTAAGAAATGAATTAAAGTTAGACAATGATTCCTCATCACATAGGTTTTTCAAAGCCATCACCAAGTCCCTTTGCTCCAAAGGCCACCTCAGTAAGATTATGGCAAAACAAGATGAAGAAAAGCCGGCAATAGTCTGTGTAAAATTCCTCAACGATTTAACAAGTAATGGTGATAACGAAGATCTCATTGATATGTTTGATGAACAAGATGATGACCAAGATGAAGAATTGGAGATTCCATTGTATTCAAACTTATTTCCTATTACCAATCAAATTCACCAGCAAATTCTTTCAGATAGCAATGGATTGAGTTCAATGAGTATTTCGAAACACTTAACAGGCATGCATGATCATCGTCCTATAACGAGACTACTCGACGTGATAACTTCCACCGTTTCTGAAAATGGTAAGGATAAAAGCCTAAAGAAGGTCAAGGATCTCTATGATGGTAAGCAAATTTCCAGAAGTTATGATTATGAAGGGAAATTCAAGTACTATAGATACTTCAGCAAGAACGATGTTTCAATAAGTGACCAATCGAAGGTAGATTCAAAGACATGTGTTTTATCACAATTGAACAAGAAGCATCATGTTTCGATTGGTAAAATCATAAACGGTACCTTATCAGGTAACAAAAAGAGAAAGACAGAGGATTCTCCTGAACCTATCAAGAAGAGGAAACCCACTAGGAAGGCTAAAAAGTTAAACGAGGAGCTTGACTTGTCTACACTCGATGATGATTCCATGCTAATGAATCACGTATCAAGTACCAAGGAAAATGAGAATGATAAGGATTTCAAAGAACCAAACGAAAAGGAAGTAAAGGAGAAGGAAACTAAGGAAAAGGAGAAAGTTCGTCTGTTGCCCCTCAACTTTCAACCAGGACAGAAACAGACAACAGCAAATAAGAACACGATAACTGTTTCACTCAAGGCCACAAAAAGACGTGATGCTTTGATCGAAATCATTAAATCTGAAGGTGGTGTTACTTTCACCTCAGCAAATTTACGTAGAAAACTAGATCTGAGATTAGGAAATTCCTATGCTACTGATAGAAAAACTTTAGTCAGAGACATAGCTGGTTTAATTCATGATGGCCTTTTAGAATCAGAAGATATCCATACGATCAAAACTGGACAGCCCATCACTAGAAAATTATTGATTTTGTCTGATGCAAGACCATCAGATGAAAAAATCGCAGAAGCTAGGTATCAGAGTGAAGTTACAACAGGTACTGAGAATGTAGCTTACAGGAATTACTATAATGACTTACCCACTGTTTCAGATAATGTAACAATATTCGTACCAAAAACGAGTAGGAGATTAGGTAACCTCTCTGGTGGAGATGGTACAGCTGAAAGGAAAAGTACCACCACCAAGAGAGTCAGAATCAAGCAAGAGGGTGAAGCTAGTTCTTTGTCAAGAAAAGGCAAGGCTAAGATTTCAATTGAAAGTATTGGTGGAGATTCAAACATTAAACAAGAAAGTGGATTTGACTCACTCCTTAATTCCAAAATTAAGACTCGTAAAGCTGGTAAGCGTAAACGCTTACTGGCTCCTAGTAATGGAAGGAAGTCAAGAGTTTTGAAAGTCTCCGAACGAGAAGCCACAAAAATGTACAGGATGTTTATCATCACTCGTACCTTCAAGAGGAGTTTCGATTATGAAAGACTTGCAACCTTCTTCGAAGGATTTAGTGTAAGAGATATTCAGCAAAAATGGGCAAACCTTAGGAAAGAAAGAGGAGGCTTAGAGGGAGTTACAAAGAATATTTCAAGATTTGAAAAAATAGTCCTCAAGGCTGTAGAACAGGGGAAAGTAGAACAGAAACATTTAGATCCTATCGATTTCGATTTCTTTATTGAATTATGGGAGAATCTGGATGTTCGAGCTTCTAAAGTTCAAAAAAGGTTATACTTCAATCTGTACGAAAATTATAAGGATTTTAATGTAATTGTAACTCAAGAAAACCCAGTGGTTCTCTCTGATCAATTGCAACTCATATCCATGATACAGAAAGAAGAAATATTGTCCAACACCCCATTCTTTTTCAAGGAAAACGACGAGTTGCAAGTTGATGAAGAGGAGGATAAAATCAGGACCTCTCTTAGATCACTCGCTAACGAGAATAACTTCTCAAAGCCAATATTGGAGAAAGTGTTTGGTTTAGATAACACTATGTTGGTAACTCAAGTGGTACAATCCATGGTAAATGAACGTGAAGCAACGTTGTTTGATAATGTTTTCAGGTTTACAGAGAAATTTCAAAATGCTTTCATTCCTTCTAAATATATCAACCAGTTTCACCAAAGTTTCAACTTTTTCAACAACTTATCATCAGTTGTAGAGAAATCATATAATTCGGGAATAATTCTATCACAAGGGATTAATGACAGTCATATGATGGCAATATTGAGTTTGGTCTCAGATTATAGTATTTCAGTCTTTCACGTAGACAGACCCTATAAATTCCAAGGTTATGAATCTAGGCTCATAGATAAAGCCAAGTTGGACTGTGAAGTGATTATCCAAGGTGATAATATTGACCTGTCACCATTCAAACATGTACCAGTACCTACTGGAAAAATTTCTTCACATGTTTGGTTCAAGTCGGATGCTTCAATAGACACCAATATATGGTCTAGGATTGTAGTTTCCTTGATTTGGTATATATCTTTTCATCCTGGTATACCCAAAAATCAATTATACTATAAATTTAGATCCGGGTTGACTTTGTACGATTTGAATAGTGTCCTTCAATGGTTACTTGATAGCACCTATGTCGTTAGAGGTGAATATGATGATTATTGGGTAAGCTCACAATGGTTTACCGTCATTGGTTAAGTGCCCAATGTGTATAATATTTAGGTAGTTTTATTGTAATGTACTTTAAATAGGATCAGCGCGGGTTACTAAAATCTCAAAAAAAAAAATCATCTCATCTCACAGTTATCATGGGTCTTGCAGGTACAAAAGTAAAACAAAGGTTTGGATTAGATCCTAGAAATACCAACTGGTCAAATGATACGAATAGGTTTGGCCATCAGTATTTGGAAAAGTTGGGCTGGAAACCAGGAAAAGGCTTGGGATTAGTTCAACATGCCATTACGTCTCATGTCAAAGTTTCTATTAAAGATGATAATGCAGGATTAGGAGCTAAATTGAAAAAGAAGAGTAATGATCCACTCGATGATGATGACACACACGGATTAGATGCATTCCAAAGAATTTTGGGTAGATTGAATGGTAACGAAGCTGCTATAGATAAGGAACTAGATAGAAAGAGAAAAGAGAAAATTATTAATGGAAAATTAGGTATTCAATTTATCAAGGGTGACGTCTTGAAAAGTACTTGGGATAGTGACACAAAGACTTTGAAAGAGGACCAGGAACCTAAAAAAAGGAAAAGAAATGAAGAAATTTCCAAAACATCCAAAAAGCCGAAGAGGACCAAGATAGATGAGGATAAAAAGACCACAGAAACAGACGAAAACAAAGAACAGAAAGATAAGAAAGATAAGAAAGATAAGAGGGATAAGAAAGATAAGAAGGATAAGAAAGAAAAGAAGGATAATAAGGATAGGAAGAAAGAAAAGAAAGAGCCTAAGGACAAGAAGGATAAGGCCAAAAAAGAAAAGAAAGAAAAGAAAGAAAAGAAAGAAAAGAAAGAAAAGAAAGATAAAATAGAGAAGGAAAAGAGTGTAAGTACATCTTTGGAACCTGTTAGTGGAGAGAAACCTATTGCAACTAGATTATCAGCTCGTTCTAGATACATCAAACAAAAAAGAGCATCAGTAATGGATCAAAAATTACTTAATGAAATATTCATGATTACGAAATAGATATAGATTAATAAAATATAATACTAAAACTATTAACCTCTTATACAAGAAAAGTCTAGTCAAATAAGACAAAAGTAGCTCCACCAACGAATGAAGTAACAAGAGCACTTAAACCTATTAATTGACCAACTGACCACAGACCTACGGTAACAGCAGAAGAATCTTTGGATCCTGAAGAATCAGAGCCTGAAGAACTAGTAGATTTAGAACTTGAACCAGAACCAGAACCTGATGAGCCACTAGATTGAGCTTTACAAGTGGATTCTGATTTAGCACTCTTATTAATTGAGGCAGAACCTTTAAAGTCACAAGCTGAGGAGTTTTCATCTTGATCTTTGTAGTATTCGTTCAAGACATAAGACAATCTATCTTTGTCAGAACAGAATGAATAATCACCGTAAGTACCATTACTACCATCAGCGGAGATACCATCACAACTGATCTTAGAGCAAATAAAACCGAATAAATCACCATAGTCTTCTTCATCAACATCATCAGCAAGAACACACAGTAAACTAGAAGCCATACATTCACAAACTGATTCGTCAGGTGTAGGTGGTAATGAAGTAGCAGCATCCCAGGTTTCAGCAGAAGTAGGACATTCCAAAGTTTCAGTTGATTGAGCACTTGAAGCTTGAGCTAATGAAGGAGTAATAGCGTTCATTTCTGATGAATAATATTTGAAATCCTCTAAGGTCTTGACATCGTCACCATCAACAGAGACTAATCCATAATCATTAGCCTCTTGGAAATACATATAGACAATACCACCCGACCACACATCAGTCATTTTATCGCCGAAGATAGTACCGATTTCACTGAATTTTCTAGGTTGGACAGCATTACAACCATATTCAGAAAAGAAGATTGGAATGGTCAAATTTTCATATTGTTTGGTACTAGCTTCATAACCGGATGAAGAAAAGGAAGAATCACCACACCATTCATACATATTAATACCGAAAAAATCAGCTCTCTCATCTAAATCACCACAAGCAAAGTAATCGGCTAATGCAACTCTGATCTCATCATCATCATTTGATGAATAACCGACTGGAATACTTCTATATTTTTTATCTGAGATATACTTTTTCATATCTCTGACAGCGGCTTTAACGAAAGCTGAGGCATCAGTGTTACTCTTATTGTTAGTAACTTCATTACCTGCAAAGAAACCTAAAGTGTTAGAATAATTGGCAAACATGTCAACGACTTCAGTATATCTTTTATATAAATCAAGGTTCCATTCTGGAGAATTTCTGTTAATTGAAACTTGTGGTTCAGATAAATCAGCAATGATATAGATACCGGCATCAGCGAATGTTTTCATACATTCATCATGGTCTAAACTGGTGTTAACAGCATATACTCTCAAAGCATTAGTGTTGGATTCTTGGAAATATTTGACATCTCTCTTACAAGCATCTGGATCAGCCAATGGATCATTGATAGTATCTTTATCAACTGATCCGTTAGCAGTGTTTTGCTGATAAGCGATACCTCTGATTAAAAATTGGGTACCATTATCAGCATAATAAAACTTATTACCAATAACTTCAACTTCTGGAACATCAGAAGCAATAGCTACTTGGAAAATGCTTAAAAAAAATAAGAAAACGAATGAAATATGATTTTTGAACATCTTACAATTTAAAAAAATACAGATCTTAATTGCAAATAAAGCAGGTGTCAATATTCTTATATTAAAAATTTTTCAAGAGGGATTTGCATACTATATAGTCTATCAAAACTCGAAACACGAAAAATTGCTTTATTTACCAATAGAATAAGTAGGCTATAAAAACTAAACAGACCAAAGATTGTAACCAGTATAGAGTTTGATTCAAAAGGTACGGCAATGTACAGTACAACTTCCTAATGTGCAGGAATCTATCAGGGCTTTCAATCCAGGAAACGGGAAAAAAATGCAACATTTTTTCATTAGGTTAAAATCGTTAATTGCTATAAATAAATTGGCGTGGCGATCGTCCACCTTTGATATAAAATTATTCTTAAAATTAGTGACGTGCCAAGTGATAAATGCAGGGGTATAGTTAAATTATGTGCTTACTCATTAAGCCCTTTTGGGTGGCGCCAGAAAATAATCTCGGTTATTATCTACTTATGCTACAACAAACCTGGTCCAATGTTAGATCTACTATAGTTTTTCGATTAGTGGTCACATTCATCTGTTATGATCTATGGTATGCAAAAGGAGAACACTGCCAATATTTCTGAAATTTAATTACATAAGCTAATTGATTATCTAATAGGGTGCGTATCTGTTTTTGACGAAATAACTATATAAAGGAAGATAGAATAACCGAAGTAAATTAGATCGATAAGAGGCTTGTGAACCTGATTCCACCTAATTATTATCAAAATAATATGGTGATCAGTTGGAACCATTTTTTCACAAATCGTGAACTACCTCTCAAAAGACTTCTTAATAAATTTTCTCTTTGTGTTACTCACATTTCTGCGTGAGGTAAATAGGAAACCAAAGGTTGCAAAATTTCAAATTGTAAAAGCCACAAACATAAATTACACAAAATGAATATAATTTTAATATTTGCATTGGCTTTTGGAGTTGCATGTAAACTTTCTGAATATGGTAGTTACGTCAACCCACATCCCAGGCCTTATGAGAGATGTGAAGCATCAGATTTGGTCAAACTCTCAAATTGTTGTAATGATGTTTTAAGCAAATTAGATGATTGTAAATCTAACGATTTAGCTTGTGAGTGCTGTGCTTTACAGCTGATAAGTCAAGAGTGTTATAATTTGTGTCCAGGGAATCCTTCCAATAATTTTTTGTTCCAGTTGTACAATGACTGTAAAAGCTTGAATGACATTAATGCATGTTCATTACCTTTTAAGAAATATGACGAGTTACCCAAAAAGTTTAGTTCACAAGAGGAGAAAGCCGGAAGTTCCGTAATTGTAAAGTCCAAGTTGTCATCTACAAAAGATTCTCAAGAAGCGTTGAATGAATTCGAAGCATCGGACCAAAACCATGTAGAGAAAGAATTGGCACAATCTGCTTCTAATAAAGAGGTATCTGAACTGATTGTGATCAAAGATCATATTGGTATAACTAATTCTACCATGAGCTCAATCACAACATCATCTTCTAAGAACTTGAACTTGTATATGTCATGTTGTGTTGCATTATCTGTTATAATTTTGATTAATTTAGTTTTATAAAATTATATTACTTATTCACTATTTACTTTCGTCCATCCAATCGATGGTATATTGAATACCACGGGTGAGGTTCACGGCTGGCTTGTAACCTAATAATTCTTTTGCTCTGGTGATGTTATGGTAACGACTAGCTGAAGCTACTTTAACTCTGAATACGGTTAAACCTTCCTTACCAGTGAACTTAGCGATGTTTTGACTTATGAAACCAATAACTAAACCTAAAGTACGATTTATTACGAAGTTCTTTTCAGCAACATAACCGTCTACTTTCCAAACAGTACGAGCTAAAGACCAAAAGTAGGTTGGCTCATCATTGGTAATAAAGAAAGTTTGTCCTCCTAAGACTTTAGCTTGTTCGGGTTCTAAAATTTGTTTAGCAGCTAAAACATGAGCATCAGCAACATTACCAACGAAAGTCCAATCGAAAAGGTTATTATTATCACCGATTTGGAATTTATATTGGCCAGCCTTTGCAACTTGACGTAAACCTGGAACTAATTGACGATCACCGGGTCCGAAAATACCAGCAGGTCTTAAACATACAGTTAACAAGTTGTCACCATTGGCTTTCATGACTGCACGTTCAGCGATCTCTTTGGTTTCATTATAACCATCCATATGAACTTTTGGATATGGCCACAGTTCGTTAGCATTAACAATATCCTGACCATTGAAAATAACACCAGCTGATGATGTATAAACCAAACCTTTGATATGGAGTTTTTGTGCAACCTTGATAAGATTTAAAGTACCTTCTACATTAACTTTATGATAGATAGCCTGCGATTGTCCATGGATTGGAGAGGCAGAATGTACTATAACATCACATCCACTGGCAAGAATGGCTTTGGAAACGTCTTCTTCAGACGTTAAATCTCCTTGATGGAAGGTAACTTCGCTTCTATCAAAAGTGAAATAACTTGAAAGTTTTTCAGGGATATCACGGATATCAAAGACATGGATCTTTGTTTGTGGGCAGTGCTTGGAAAATTGTTCAATGAGATGAAGTCCCAAGAAACCTGCACCTCCTATAAGAAGGATAGAATTAAGTTCTGACATAGATCGTTTGAGTCGTATACGTTTTTTTCGCGATCTGGAAAAATATTCTGGCAGGTAGTGTGATAAAATGTAACTGGTGCGGATCTATATATAATTACAAAATGCTATACATTAAAGGTGAAGCTGCTTTTGAACAATTCAACTTTGGAGTTATCTAAGTCAACTACTTGAGGTTTCAAAATAGGGAATTTGAATGATGAATCAGAATTCATGGTTGCTGCAAGTACAGGATCCACTACAGCTGGAGGAGGAGTGGGTTTGAAATCAGATTTGAAAGTTGTGGTTGATAAGGTTGGCTTGAATTGGAAAGTTGGCTTGTTTTCGGCTGGCTTGGTTTCTGATGGTCTGGATTGAGTTAAGTTGGCATCAATCGGTTTAGTTTCAACCGGTATAGATCCAGCTGACTTAACTTCAGTAGGTTCGCATTCAACTGGTTTAGAACTGAACCCTGATGATGGTTCAATCGAATCAGGCTTTATTAATTCTTTGACAGGTTCATCACTTGGCAATTCTTTGATCTCTAAGTTATTCTCCTTACTCTCATTAGTGATTGGTCCATTACTTGAGACCTTAGAAATAGGAGCTGAAGAATCACTGATGGTTTCGATTTTGGGCTCTGATTTTTCGACTAATTTGTCAGGATTAAATGATCCGGTATCGGCAGGAGTAGTCATTGAACTGGTTGAAGAATCTGGAATATCCGCTGATTTATCAAACATTATAGTTGAATTTATAACTCCAGCATTCAAAGTATTAGATTTACGATTGCTGACATAAGGATTTGAAAATTGTTGAATGAAATTTGCACTGGAGTCCTTCTTGGATTCATCTAAAACCGATAATAATGTAGACGCAGCTTTATTCATTGGCTTAGCTGACGAAGTTGACGTATCCATCAATGATCTATCAAAGCTCGGATCTTTTATACGTTTGTTGGGTGTCATGTTAGGTGCTTTAATCTTAGTTCTATATGGAGAAGGTAATCCTGAAAACTGATATACTCTTTTGATTGAAGGAACATCTTTGGACCTAGAACTGGTTACATTGTGACGTAGTGGTTTATACTCTGGAGTAGCAAATTTCCTTGGACTGGAACTTTTACTCAACACCTTCTGATTAGTTGGAGTAGCTTCAAATGTTGAATTATTTTGTTTGATAGGACTAACTGAAAATGTACCAGGCATGACGAAATCTTTTTTATGAGATTGTGATAATAATGAAATGACTCCTTCGTATTCAATAGCACTCAATGGGGTATTACCTTTTTGTTGGAAGAATTCTGATAATAATACATTCGGAGTTTTATTGTTCTCAACTAAGGGCTTCAGTTTAGGGGTTGCTATGATTTGTTGAGAAATTTCTTGGAATGATGGTTCATTAGCTATTGATTGTGGATTAGGTTGTTCTTTAGTTTGTGATGAATTGGATACATTGCTTATAGGCTTCTCATCGATTGTACTTTCATTTGATGAAGTTGCGTTTGGATTCCAAATAGATCCACTTATGAACCTTCTCACTCTAGTCAACAAATTCCTATTAGGTTTTTGTTTCTTGTAAATCTTTCTATTATCCATGATGGTTAATATATATAGTCAATCCAACCGATTGCTGATGAATTGAATTTTCCACTAGAAAAAATGCGATGCGACATGTCTCCATACAAACGCGGTTTACAGTCTTCTCTTGTATACAAATACTAGTTAAACGATTCAAGAACTTTCAATTATTCAACAGGAATAACTTGTACATAGATCCTAGAGATAAAAAGTCTTTTAAAAAAATCACTCACCCCAGAATTCATAATCTGCATATTTTGAATTGCATTCGGATCACATATTATTGATATTAAAGGTGCAGGTCACTATATAATGATATGACGACCTACATATCAGATTCTGAAGAAGAGGACTACATTCCAATATCTTCTATCTCCATAAGTAAATTTAAGGTATATTTAGATAATCTAGAAGATACCATTAAATCAACGGTGATAGAGAGATTGAATGGATCCAAGTATAAAAGACTTCTAGAGCGAGCCACAACGCCAGATCAAGTTCCCGAAACAGATGATATCAAGGAGAATACTGAAATAGAAACAGCTTTACTGTCCTTGATACCATTATCCAATCTGAGGCGTGGGCTCAGGAAGAGGAATTTTGCCAGTACCCATCCGTATTTAGCAGATCAAGCTCATTGGTTAGACCTAGCAAGTATTGATTACCTTAATGATATTTATGAACAAAACCAGGATCTTCTGTCCATGTTGAAGATGTTGAACCAGCAGTACTTGAAACGAAAAACCAAATATCCTAACGAAGAGAGATACAAATCGAAGAGTTTCTATAAGTTCCTTGGTAGATCCAACCCGAATAATATGATGTACATAGATAATCCAAGTCAACTGTCACAATATGAGGATAAACAAGACATAGAGCCAGAAGTTGCATTGAATGCACACGCTAGTGATTCAAATTATGAATCAGACGATTCCATAAAAGTTCATAGACATCATATTGGAATGGTTCATGATTCAGATGAGGATGGTTATAGATCTGATGCTAGTATAGAATCTAATGAGTCTTCGATTTCTTTGATTGACATGAACCAGAGCAATTCAAGTTTCAATGAGAGCTTTGAAGACAATCAGCTTGTCAGAGTAGGCGGAAGGTATAGAAAAGAGAAATCGGTTTTGAAGGGTGTGCTCCCCGAATCAGCTAAACGTTTGGACATATATAAAGGCAAAAAATCGCTGTCCAAGAAGAGAATCGTACCTCAAGAGAAAAGAAGAGGATTGGCTGTAAAGAAGATGAAGACAGGAAGGTCCTTTATAAGTGAAGCTGACTTGTATAATGATATTGTGGATAATCAATTTGAAGAAAGTGACCATTACGTTCCATTTGCCGAGTCTAATATCAATAAAGTAGTGGATAATGCTTTGGTTGAAAGTTCAGTATTTGATTCCAAATATAATGATTATATTAGCGAAAGTGAATCAGACAGCTTTGAACCTGCTGCGGAAATGCAATATCAACTGAAAATAGATGATGATATATTTACTACTTATATTCACAGGGCTTCTTATGAGCAAAGGGAAATCAATCCAGATTTGGTGAGATCAACAGCTAAGCGATTACGTCATGGTTCAAATACGAGATGGAAGACATTAAGAAGTAAGCCATATAAACCTCGAGGGCCAAGAACTAATAGCGGTTTAGGGGCCAATCTCTCCTCTGTACACAAGAGAAACAAGGTCAATAAAGTGGCAAGTAAGCCAGTAAGTGCACCATATAACAGAGGTCAAAAGAAAATAGGTAGTTATTATGGAAGCTCCAATAGAGGTGCTATCACTCATCATGGTCTTGGATCCAGAAATGTAATCCTAGAGGATGATAATGAAACTGATGACAATGAATCAGAGAAAGCCAAAAAACAAAACAAGGATAAATTTAAGAACAGGAAGAAAGATCAACAACTTTTTCAATATCAACCAGACTTGAGGAATTTTTATTTTAAAAGAAACCCTGTTTCGAGTACTACAGTATTCGAAGAAGACAGCAGCAGAAAATATATCAATCTCAATAAGTATTCCACCAAGAACAGAATTGAACCGTTTAACAAAGCTCCCACAATTTATGGGATTGATTTGGGTAAGCTTTCTAGCTTGAACGAATCATATTTGCAATTTGAAGTTCCGAATTCATCGATGACCACATTGGGTGAAGTAACATACACCTTTGATCTAGTAAATAAGCAAGAATCAATCGCACATAGTTGTAGTTTATTGCTTAAAATGGCAAAGTTAGTTAATGATGATTCCATTCAAAGCTCAACAATTCTTGAAATTGTAGAATCTTGTAAAGTCTTGATATATTGGTACTTGACAATACAAGAATTTCCAGGAGAAAACGAATGGAAATACTTGAGAATCATTTTGAACAGCTCAATTAAGAGAAGTGCTAAGATATTAGATACCACCATCATAAATTTGATAGTTTTATTCTTTATATTCTGGAAACTTGATGAGAGGTATAATATGGAAAGTAATATTGAAAAAGAGTTTACCTCATATTGTGGATATTACTGGAAACAGTTGTTTGACAAATTGAGCAATGAAGAAGAAGTGCCAGTAGAGTGTGAAGAATCATTCGAATTTATTTGGAATTTGCTCAAGTTTGATAACTTATTATTTTGGAAATCTATAGATGTTTCACTTGATCAAGATGGAGGTAAATCAATGTTTTTAGAAGGTATTTTCTTTGTAGCTAATAAGTTGGAGCCAAAGCATTGCAATTGGTCAAGCTTTTACAAATTATATGACTTAAATGACACAGATAACGTCAAATTTCACAAAGACTTTTTAGACGTCTGTTTTCTATTGAATCAAAGGAAATCTTGGCCATTGCAAGAAAAGTTAATCTTGAAGCTTTATTCAAACATCACCAAACACAAATTTTTCAATTTTAAAGACGAACCTTTGCCACTACACAGTCTCTCAAGGGTTTACACGTTCAATGATATACCTGATACAACATTTTTTGAGTGTTTCTTACAGTTTCTTTATTACTACTTCTCAGGATTAGAGACTGTAAATTCAGCTAAGAAGTTAGCAACTAAAATATTGATTTCTAGTCAGTTCCAATACGAGAAGGGAAGGAAGCATCAAGTTGCGTTTATGAATAGGTTCAATTTCATAATACTTTTAGCACAGGTTTCCAATATTGATCAAACTAACCTGGTTTCACACTTAGTGAAACTGATTATCGAAAGCGAAGACATTGATATATACCTGTTATGTATTAAACAATGGAAAACATATAATGAAATTATGTTATCCAAAGAAAACCCTCGATTACTAACAGAATGTTTTGGATTGTTCATTGATAAGATTTCACAGTTGTATATGAAAGTTCCGGGCATGACGAAGATTTTAGTACAATTGAATCTTTGTATGGTTAGTACGTTCTGTCTTGAAACAGATACCCAGCCCGAAGTAAGCTTACAATTTTTGAAAGTTTTTGAAACTCTCAACTTGAGAAACTTCAATGATGATATATCATCAAAGTTGATCAACATGTTAGTATTATCATGCGAGAAACTAAATTACCATAAGAATCTCGAACAAGATTTTCTTAAGACCTTGACATATAAGGTAACTTCGTTTTTGAGTTACCAAATGGGAAGATTCCCAATGCAAAGTCGAGTTGAAGAAATTAAGTTGACTACAGTAATTGAAAAGTGTATTTCAGTGTTGGCCGTTCTTACCAACCAAACCGGTAATTGGAATAAACTTCTTCTACAAGATTTCCCTTACTTAGGTAACTCATACCTGAGAGAGAAGTTTGTGTTATATCTTTTCATTAGAATCTTAGAATTTGATAGATTGTACCACCATGAAGCTAGTATAATTGAGACTGTTCTTAGGCAATTAATCAAGGTCAACATGTCGAACTATAGTGTTCAAATTATCAACACCTTGAAACAAAATAATCACTTCTTGACCAATTTCAAGAATTTCAATAGAACAATATCTGAGGTAGAATTGATGACCAATAAAACTCAAATAATATTGAATATGCTTTCGAATATGAAGGACACATCATTGCTGAATGAAACTAAAAACTCCATTATTCTCAAGTTAGTAGAAAGTTTGAATGAAGAATACGATAAGTGTTTCATGTCTACAAGGTTCGTGGAAGGATGTAAGAAGATCGTTATGTTCCTACAAGTTCAATTCCCTGAAATATCAGCTCATGACACGTACAATGAGATGGCCAATAAGTTGAATATCACGCCTATGTCTGTCAACCAATTGAGGTGGAAGAATTTACCAGAAATAGAGCAATTATCATTCCTTCACAAAGAGTTTGTGTCAAGTATTATCTACAAAAAAGATCCAGTTGAATTACTAGATCAATATTCTAATGATAGGTTCATTCCTATCTTTCATTTGGTTAGTATTTACTTGAAGGAAATTATTCAAGGACAAGTTGAATTATGGATGTTGTTATCGATCTTATTGGATTATATCATGGCAAAGATGAATGATCTCAAAGTCGATGTTTCTGATCATGAATTCGGTAAGTTCATTTTAATGTTAGTGGATATGACAGCAATTTTTGAGTCACGATCTGTAAGCAGGTTCAGCGATGTTTTAAGAAATTATCAACTCAGATCAATAATTCAGATATGTCATATTTTAAAAGTCAGTTATGTAGTTTATGACGGTTTCAGAGACCAGGAGATTGTAGAACAGATTATTCAACAACAATTGATGGACTTTAATCTACCGACATTTAAGAAACTCAATGAACTTTCAAAACCTTATTCTCATTATATTTTATATGAGATATCAAACAATTCCAAGGACTTATCAGGTTTAGTTAGCGAATTGACTATGCCACAATTAGAGAAATATAACACGACTAATGGGTTTAGAGAATTAGAAAGATTGGTTGGAGGTACTGAAGTTAATCTGAAACTATTAGATTTTGATTTCGATTTCTGAGCCCATCAAATTTTAGCATACGATACAATGTATATCTATATATACCTTTAAGTTATTATACAATTTATATTAATATATACAAATACATTTAATCTAATCCCTTTTGACTTCTGATTAATTTTATCTCAGACTCCAATTTATCACTTCCTCTCTTTATATCCAAAAGAGTTACAACGGCTCTTAATAATTCATCATATTTTGACATAGTCTTTCTGGTTGGCATAACCGGTTTCCAAGAAGTACCTGCAGCAGTGGCGATGTCTAATTCTTCCAAAACACTGTTAACAGATTTTAAAACCGATTGACGTTGTTGTAAACCAGGGAGCCTTTGAGTTGAACGAAGTACCACTCCTGGTGTTAACTTTTCATTAGCATGATAATGAAGACCAAACGCTTCTTCATCTTTAAGGGTGAGACGTTTCATTAATAACTTCTGTACGGCCAGCAATTCTTGTTTATTACCAGCTTGTTGGTTTTGTTTTATCAAACCTGATAAGTAATGCTGTAAATGGGTTTGGAAACTACGTTCCTTACGAACCGATGATGATGCGGAAATTGGAATGGTTGGTGGGATTGGTGGATCACTATGAGCACTTTGTTGTAATTGACGTCTTTTATGATTTTTATCCATAATCATAAGATTATTGTATAAGTTAGCAATACCTTGTGATGATTGATACTGTTGAACTGATTGTGATGATTGTGGATAATCTAACAAGGTTAAAAGATTAGATCTCTCTTGTAACATTTTCTTAGCAGCCAATTCAAATCTTCTAGCTTCGATAACTAAGGACTCTTCTTCAGCGATTTCAGCTGGGGTTCTCTTAAGAAGTCTTTCCAAATACTCTTTACGTTCAACTTCTTTAGATTTATTGAACTTACTTAATGATTCAATCAATTGTGGGTTACTATTCGAGTCATTAGCATAGATGTACTTACAAATTCTGTAGAATTGTTCCTTCATTTCTTCTTGAGTGTGACTGTATTGATACCTATCATTGATAATGTGCCATTTTAATTCAAATGCTTTACATAATTCAAACAAATATTTGGTTTCTTCGTATGACCACGTATCTTCAATTGGTTCATCTTCTTCATCTTCTTCATCTTCTTCGTCTTCCTCATCATCATCCTCTTCAGCTTCTTCTTCTACATCTGTAAACTTTCTCTTTTTATCATCAGTTGCTTTATCCTTTTCTTTCTCTTTATTTTCCTTCTTCTCCATTTCTCTTTTCTTGGCCAATTCTTTCCTTTTCCTTTCTTTGGCCAACTGTTTCTCCCTCTTTCTTTGTGCTTTTCTCTCCTGGATTTCTTCTTCTCTTATATCTTCCATAAACTTATGGTATGTTTCTTCATCTACAAACTCTGGAATATCAACATTTGCATTGTACTTTTTGAAAGAATATGTTTGTTGGGTTTGGTCTAATAACTCTTTGGCACCTCTTACCCAATGATGTAAAACTGGTCCTCCATCTTTTGGGGTGAATTCTTGTCTGGTCCACGGCGTAGCTTTGACTTTCCAATCTTTGACTTGAGTTGGATTCACCTGTACGGCAGGGGTGTTTGGACCTAAAAGATTATACAATTCACGCGCCATACCTGTCTGACGAGGTTGTGGGGCGTCAGTCTTTTGCTTCTTAGCAACAGGGGTACTATCCCTCTGGATGTTAAGAACATCAAGAATATCGTTAGTGGACATATTGACACTGTATTTACTAAGAATTTTCAGATTTGGTCGCGAACATAGTCAAGTGATTTACACGTGATTTACACGTGTAAATAAACACATAACCACACCAAAAGAGCTAAAGGAGATAATACTTTTATATATGCTATGTTGTCATTGAAAGGTTATGCGATGTAATGGAATAAATTCCTATTCTCATCATCTCTTTTCAAATACTCTTTATCTATCAAATCCTCAAGTTGTCTCTTAATGAGTATATTACTAGGGATAAACCTCGATTGCAATTGCTTGACAATATCCAGAACCAAATCTCTATGTACAATGGATTGTCTTGATTTCAAAATTCTTACGATGGCAGCGTTGACTTCGTGCTTTCTGCCTTCAGTTATATTGGATTCAATTTCCTCCATTTCTTCTTCATTTGAAGATTTCTTAGGTTTACCAGATGATGAAGCAGAAACTGTTAAAACTTTGACTTTTATAGATGGAGATTTAAACTTGTCGTTCAATTCAAAAACATCATCCTCATTAACATCCTTTGACATAGGGGTTTTAATCAAAAGTCTCAGCCTTGGTGCAACCGCTATAGATTGTAAATGACGCTTTAAGTCTTGTTCAGGAATACCTGTAAGTTCTTTGATTTCATTATACGTTAATTTCCTCTTATCTATAAAAGGCAGTTTATAATCAGAGTCATATGCTCCTTTAGTAGATGGACCAAATAATAACATAATTATACCGGCATAAGTTGACAAATTAATCTCATAAGTCTTTGATGGGTAAGTAATTTTCAAATCTATGGATCCAAACTTTGGACTCCAGTATAAGGATTTGTTATCATTTTTCTTACCACTGCTCCAGAATTGTTCAAATTGAGTCATTGTGTCTTTCATGTACCTAGGCCATATGAATTCACCCTCATTGGCTTCATTTGACTTTCCCAGTAATTTCTTGTAATCTTTAGTCATGGAGTTTGGCCAGTAAGAAACATTACAAATCTTCAAATCCATTTCAACGATCGATTCATCAGCTGCTTGTAATGAGTGACGTTTCCAATCATCAGTTATATCCTTAGACAGTTTGATATCAAAATTCATCTTGATGATATTATCCAAAGAAGCTGTCCCTAATTCTTCCAGCAATTTCGATATGATCAACTCTTCAATATCCACACCTAAATTGGATGAGTTGAAACCTTTAGAATTAAGAAACCTCTTGGCAAAGTGATTTTTATAATAAGCCTCAAATGCGTCTTTATCATTAATAAATCTTAAGAATTGAACAGACTTATCGAGGAAATCATCAACCAATCCAATTGAATCGCTTTGCTTTTTCTTTTTATCATTTGAAGGTTTGATATTTTGGGAAGGTTTAACAAATTGTTTGATGTTATAATCCATATAGACTGATAATAATTCACTTGGATTCACTATTATTAAATCTCTATTTTCAGGTCTTTGCTTGAACTTTGAGGAAATATTCACGAATTCTTTGATAGCGGCCGTGATGTACTGTTCCATTGAATAGTCATGATTGAATGCCTCCTTGACAAGGGTCGAAAATTGAGCTTTGTAATTGAGTATTAACTCTATCCATTGAATTGAGAATGTTGGTGAGTTCAAACTAAATTTCTTACCTTCTTTTGAATCAGTTTCCTGTGCTTTAATGAGCGATGGGAATTGTTTACCTTCATCTATAATCAATTCTTTAATACGCATCTTTAATAACTCCACATTGGTATCGATTTTATAGTTCAAATTGTAAAGGATCTTTAGGTATGCTAATTGTTCTGACCCAAGATCACCACCCGACAAGACTGATTGTTTTATTAGCTGGATCCAATGTTCTAAACCTTCTTGTAATGACAAAACGTTACGTAATTGATTCTTTATAAGTATATTGTTCATCAAATCAACAAGCTTGGGTTTTGTAGTATCGGGTAAATAGAAATTGATCCTATTGATTTCATCAATTATGAATTGATTTGTCTCCAAAAGATATCTATAACTATTACTATGAGACAAGAAATCCTCTGCCAAATCATTAAAGAATATCTCTGATGTAGATATGAATATTGGTTCGAAGAATTTCTGGTAGAAATTCTCTACCACATTCAAATCGGTCAAATTATTCGTCTCATGCAATAACTCAAACATTTCTATAACCTTCTTGATATCAAGTTTGGTTGAGATTATGTTTCCTCTACGATTCTTTGCAATTTCTTGAATGAGGATATTGATTATTTGAGTCCCGAGTTCGTTATCATTATACTTTATCACATAATCTTTAAACAATTGTATCCCCAAATCATATATCAAAAGTTTATTATTTTCTTTAATATAAACCCTATTCAAGTACATTAAAACATCACTAATGAATTTCATGGACTGCAAATGTTCATTCCATTCTTGAAGAACTGATTTGAATATAAATGCCTCGTTATCAGGTTGCTGAATGGTGAATAATGATAACAATTCTTGTCTCTTTTGAAGTAAATGATCTTGTATTAACTTCTTAACGTTATCATAAAGTCTACCACCAAATTTATGCAACACTAAATTATATGCTTTACGATACAACTGTTCATATGATAAATTTGATACGTTTTTATTTTGAATTTGAATTATAGCACTGCTTAAGGTCTCCCATGATTTGTCAAAGTCAAACGGTTGATTTACGATTGAACTGCTAATGGACTTTCTTGGAGGTTTGATTTTTGTACTTCTACTACCTGGAGGTAGCATATTGACTGTGATATTAATTGACGGTGTCCGGGATATAAGGTGATAAAATGGATTCGTTTAGAACACTTTAATGATAACAATTATACTTTTATACAGTACTGTAGGCAATACTACTGAATAATCGCGAGGTCGCGTAGGGCCCAAACTAAACATTAGTAAAATGTCGCACTTCCAATCTTCGCGATATATGTCTCTCATGCCAGATGTCATCTCCTCCTTTAGTCCCACAGTTGTAGTCCGCCCGATTCCGGAGCGCCGGCCCTGTTTCGGAGTAATTTTCCTTACTAAACCAAATGATTAGATTGGAGAATATCGTTCATATAAAAGTCTCACAAATTCCTTGATCTACTAACAAACTAAAATGGTTAGTGCTGCCAAAACCCTTTATGATAAGGTTTTCGAAAGTCATATTGTCCACAAAGATGAAAGTGGATCATACTTACTTTATATCGATAGACATTTAGTCCATGAAGTCACATCACCTCAAGCTTTTGAAGGATTGAAAAACGCTGGTCGTAAAGTTAGAAGAGTTGATTGTACCCTTGCCACTGTTGATCACAACATTCCAACCACTCCACGTACTAACTTCAAAGACCTTGATAGTTTCATTGAACAAGAAGATTCGAAATTACAAGTTAAAACTTTAGAAGAAAATGTTAAAGATTTCGGGGTCACTTACTTCGGAATGTCCGATGACAGACAAGGTATTGTTCATGTTGTAGGACCTGAACAAGGTTTTACTTTACCAGGTACCACTGTTGTTTGTGGTGATTCCCATACTTCAACCCATGGTGCTTTTGGTTCATTAGCCTTTGGTATTGGTACTTCAGAAGTTGAACATGTTTTAGCTACTCAAACCATTATTCAAGCCAAGCTGAAAAATATGAGAATTGATATTCAAGGTGAACTCAGTGAAGGTATAACTTCTAAAGATTTAGTTTTACATGTCATTGGTGTCATTGGAACTGCTGGTGGTACTGGATGTGTCATTGAGTTTGCTGGTAAGGCCATCGAAGATTTATCAATGGAAGCTCGTATGTCAATTTGTAATATGGCTATTGAAGCTGGTGCTCGTGCTGGTATGATCAAACCTGATGATACTACCTTTGATTATATTAAGGGTAGACCATTAGCTCCAAAAGGTGCTGAATGGGATAAAGCCGTTAAATATTGGAAAACTTTACACAGTGACGAAGGTGCTCATTTTGATTATGATATTAAGATCAAAGCTTCTGATATTGTTCCAACTATAACATGGGGTAACTCTCCACAAGATGCTTTACCAATCACTGCCTCAGTTCCAGATCCTTCTAAAGTTGATGACCCAATCAAAAAATCAGGTATGGAAAGAGCTCTTAAATACCAAGGTTTAACACCAAATACCCCATTACAAGAAATAAAAATCGATAAAGCATTCATTGGTTCATGTACCAATTCCAGAATTGAAGATTTAAGAGCCGCTGCTAAAGTTGCTAAAGGTCATTACAAAGCTGATAATGTTAAGGAAGTTCTTATTGTTCCAGGTTCTGGTCTTATCAAACACCAAGCTGAAAAGGAAGGTCTTGATAAGATTTTTGAAGCTGCTGGTTTCAAATGGAGAGAAGCTGGTTGTTCTATGTGTCTTGGTATGAATCCAGATATCTTAGATCCAGAAGAAAGATGTGCCAGTACTTCCAACAGAAATTTCGAAGGTAGACAAGGTGCTAGATCTAGAACTCATTTAATGTCACCCGCTATGGCCGCAGCCGCTGCTATTAAAGGTCATTTCACTGATATCAGAGAATTTGATTATGTTAACACCGATGAACCAGCTATCACCATTCAACAAGATGAAGATCAAGAATTACAAGATGCTGTTTATGACCACGAAAAACAACCTTTAGTCGATGAAGATAATAAAGATGATAAAATTAATGATATACCACAAGACACTAAGAGACAAAAAACTGAAGCTGCTTCAACTCCAAGTACTGCCGGTGCGATGGATAAGTTTACTGTTCTTACTGGTATAACCGCACCATTGGATAAAGCAAATGTTGATACTGATGCCATTATTCCCAAACAATTCTTGAAGACCATCAAACGTACTGGATTAAAAGCTGGTTTATTCTATGAATCTAGATTCGTTAAAAAAGATGGTAAAGATGTTGAAACAGATTTCGTTCTTAATGTTGAACCATACAGAGCTGCTGATATCCTTTTAGTCACTGGTGATAACTTTGGATGTGGTTCTTCAAGAGAACATGCTCCATGGGCTTTGAAAGATTTTGGTATCAAGTGTATGATTGCTCCATCATTCGGTGATATTTTCTACAATAACTCATGTAAGAATGGTTTATTACCTATCAGAATCCCACAAGCTGATATCTTGGAAAAGTTATATCCATTAGCCGTTGCTGGTAAAAAACTAACTGTTGATTTACCAAAGCAAGAAATCAGGAATGGTGAAACTGATGAAGTTTTAATCGAACATTTTGAAATCGAAGAATTCAGAAAACATTGTTTAGTTAATGGTTTAGATGATATTGGTTTAACTTTACAAAAGGAAAAATATATTGTTGAATATGAAGCTTTAAGAAGAGATATCTATTCCTTCTTAGAAGGTGGATCTAAATTGATTAAACCAATTAAAGGTGCTAAAAAGAGTGTTTATGGACTTAAAGCTCAAGAATGGTAATGTTTGTAGAAATATATTTATTTATGTGATATTTGCTCTAAGTCTATTTTGTTTTTTTTTATTTTTCTGTTGAGGTCCTTTTGTGTTTCTTTGGCCTTGGTTGGTTGCAAATCGCACTATGTCTTGTACAGTTGTTGGAGCAGGGGTTATAGGTCTTACAACTGCTTTAGTTCTTTGTGAAAACGGTTACAAGGTCAATATAATTGCAAAGCATTTACCCAATGAATTAAACTCGGAGTATACATCACCATGGGCTGGGGCCCATTTTAGACCTTTTCCAAGTAAGAATCATCAAGACCAAATCGAACTGCAAATGACTAGAATCACCCAAAACTATTTCCGTAAACTTAGTAAATCCGATCCCCATAGTTCCATAAGGTTCGTTGAAGGTATAGAGTATTTTGAGAACCCTGATGAACTTTATTCCACTCTTGCAAAAGGCTACACAGAAGAAATGGAGAACTTTCGTACTATAGAGAGCTTACCTCCTGGTACTAAGTTGGGAACGGCTTATACCTCTTGGGTTTTGAACCCACCCCATTTTCTTCAGTACTTACAGAACAAGATGGTGTTCCAATACGGGGTCACATTCACACAACAGGAAGTAAGCAGTCTCCGTGAAGTATCAAAGAAATTTCCAGGCAATATAATTATCAATTGTAGTGGTAGGGGACTCCAATATGATGGAGGTTATGATCCAAAAATCTTTTTGATTCGTGGCCAGACTTTATTGCTTAGAGTAGAACCCGATTGTCCTTATTTGCACAAGACCATTACACATCAACTGAGGGAAGGATTGTGGACATTTGTCATTCCCAGACCATTAGATGGTGGCGTGATCTTAGGTGGAACTAAACAAATAGACGTGGAAGATCCTAATCCTAGACAAGAGGATACCCAAGAATTAATTACCCGTGGTAAGGTTCTTTACCCGGAATTATTCATCGATGGAAATGTCGATATTCGTCGTGTGAACGTTGGGTTCAGACCAGCTCGTGACGGTGGTGTGCGTACAGATATTGAACAAGTTGATGGTGTCACTATAGTACACGCTTATGGAGCTGGTGGTATGGGTTACGAATTATCGTATGGAATGGGTATGAAGGTTTTAAATTTATTAAGAGGATTACAGAAGTTATAACGAAGTACACAAAAAAGGTAAACAAACACAACAGAAACCTAATACACTTATGAATTGAATACTTACTCTATAATTCTTATACTACACCACGTAAGTCTAATCTCACACTTTATTCCCGACTAATCGGTTCTATCTGACATCACCTGTTTAACAGGTTCTGTGTCATGAACATATAATTTGTGTTCTTGTATATATCTAATAACCGAATTCGGTAAAAGATACTGCACCGACATACCTCTTCTGATGAACAACCTAATCTTTGTGGAAGAAATATCGTTATAGATCAATTGCTTAATTACTAGAACATTTTTACTATGTTCATACATAATATCGTGTGACAAAAGGAAACTTCTAACATCGGAACCTGTTCTTTCAACGATCAAACATCCATATTTACCTAAAATATGATGCAAATCTTGATCAGCCCAAACATCTGGTTCACCCATTGATTCAATTAAGTCACCTCCTGCTAATAACATGATCTTAACACCACGTTTAACACCATTTTTACCTATAATTCCACCACGTTTGATATTAACCTCTTCATTGAAATGATCTAATACTAAAGCTGTCCTAGTGTACTTCGGTTGTAAACTTTCCCAAGCATCCACCATAAGCCAACTACTAGTTCTCTCACATGCCAATTCACACATTCTAACTCTATGATGAGCTGGTGCTAATCCTTGCTTCTTATAATTCGAACTCACAGGACTGTAATAACCTCCGATTACTTCGAATCTAGTCTGTTCGTTGATAGCGTCCAAGGCCATTTCAAACATACGTAAATGTAAATATGTGATTGGACTGAAAGATCCACATGCTACAATAACAAGAGGATATTTGGAGTCATCATTCAATTTGGTGGCTAATCTATGAGTAGGGAACTCATAGTCAGCTAAATTTTTTGCTTGACGTTGGATACCATGAGGAACTTCTTCCAAGTCTGCTATTTGATTGGACTTGACACTGGCAGTTGGTGGTAATATTGGTGGCTTTTCTTTTGGGTTGTCATCATCAGATGAAGAATTGGAGTCAATGAGTTCTGTGTGTTTGATAGGAATCAGTGAATGTATAACATTAAGGTTGGTTGTTGACATCGAAGGATGTGGTGGTGGGGCATCTACTGGCTCTCCCATATCTGCCAATACTAACGGTTGGATTGGGGCATTGTTTGGAATCTCCGAAGATGGTGCTGTTGGTTCAATGTTAGGATTCAATGAAGGTGGTTTGAAGTTTGGATCATTTGTGGGATCCATGGTTGTAAGTTATTTTTCACTTGCTTAAAGGTTTTCAACTTGTAGCTAATGATACTAAAAAAATTATAATTCCGAGGTCTTTTTGTAGACAGTAGGTATTAAAAACTTACTGTATATTTAAATTTGTCGAGGATAACCTTTAAATAACCTTAGTTGAATTATGTGGCCTAAAATTGTGGGATTGATTGACTTTTTATTCCGTCCGCAATACCAAAGTCCGAGTGCGCTACACAATACCTTTATGAGATCACCGGTGTTAAGTTTCGATTTAGAGTGAAGAGGGGACTTTTATGGAGTAGAGGAGTGGTTGTTATGATCGGTTACACAATTGCCAACACTTTTATCCTGTTTGTGGCTTCAAGAGTTATATGTCATTTACAATTGGCCCATATTTCCCTCGCACTATTAGGCTTGTGACTCTTAACCCTTATTCTCAACCTTAATATTTTTAGACTTGCACATTTTTAGCCTTTTCTATTCCAATTTAATCTAAGATTTATGCTTCTAAGTGGGCGAAGGTATGGAATTATATAATTCGAGACTTGTTGACTACTTTCTAGAATCTTATTGTTACAATTTCTTGGAAGATTTGATAGAATTATGTTGAATTGATTTTGGGAAATAAATATTACTAGATATCGCCCTAGATCTGGGTCGAGATCTCCGAAAATTACCGAGATGCCTGTTTCTTTATAGGTCACAAAAATGGATTTGCCTGAAAATCTGGTCACAGTGGCCGAGTGGTTTTAAGGCGATGCCCTGCTATGTATTTATCTTGCGGTTAGGCATTGGGAATTTCCTGCGCAGGTTCGAATCCTGTCTGTGACGCCATATTTTTTTTGCACCCACTCACGAAAAACCTCAAATTACCTGTCAATAATTAATATCTATTAACTAATAAATACTATAAATAATAAGATCACACTTGTTCATGTACATTCTCAACATTCTTAACAACGTCTTTCTCGTTACTACCATTACTATCAGTAGAATCAACATTTCTAAGTGAAGTAATCTCTGAATGAACCGTTAATTCTCTGTGGAATCTTTCTGGACCAAAGAATGTAATTATAGCAGTATAAGAAAAGACTGCAGCACAGAAGATACACATAACTTTGGCATAATTATAACCTGGGGTTCCTAACGCAGTTGTGATTGGGAAATTTTCACCCAATCTGGATTCAATAGTACTAGAAGCACTACTACACAAATTACCCAATTGATAAACCACACCACTAAGGAACGATCTATGATTAGAATTAACCAATTCTAATAAATGTTGTGGGATAATACCCCAACAGCCCATCACACAGAAATTCAAGAAGAAATAACCACCAATAATGGTGGATTCCTTATTAACCATAAACCCTGGGTAAAGGAAGGCACCTGCCAAAATACTGAAGGTTATAATACTCAATCTTCTACCCAAAAGCTCAGATAATTGCCCAACAACAATACCTCCACACATAGCACCCAAATTGACTACTACTAAAATAACAGTTCTAGCATCTTCACTGAGTCCATATTGATTTTTAAGTAATGTGGGATATAAATCTTGAGTTCCATGTGACATGAAGTTAAAACCTGACATTAATAATACAAGATAAATAAATAACACCCATTCGGTTTTGATAGTAGTTAAAATAGACTTATCAAAATATTTACCAAGACCAGCCACTGGTTTTTGATTTTGTTTTAAAATTCTTCTCTGTTCCTTAAGTTTGATGAAGGTCTTGGTTTCAGGTAAACACAATCTCCAAATGATTAAAAGGATAGGTACACCAGAAGTAAACCAAAATAATGATCTCCAACCCTCACCCTTTTTATAAGTACCCTGAAAAGCTCTATAAAATACAGTAGCTAAGAGGAACCCGAAATTATAACCAGGAAGAAATAAACCTGAAAGAATTGAACGTGCTCTTGTAGGCTGATCTTCTAAGGAATTTACTGAACAAATTGGATAGAAAGCCCCCATAAAGAACCCGAAACAAGCTCTAATTCCTAAGAATTGGGCATATGTTTGAGCAAACCCTGTACCAATTTCAATGGCCACGAACGCTACACAAACTGCAATATAAGTCCATTTTCTACCATAATAATCACATAAAATACCAAATACAGCAGCCCCTAAAGATCTGAACATCAAAACCAAAGTAATTCCCCAAGTAACTTCAGTAATACTGACACCTAACAGCGCAGCGATATCTGAAGCAGCAGCACTAACACAAAAAAAATCCATCGAATCAACGGTCCAGCCGAAAAATCCTACGAAATAGAATGAATAATCCATAGCAGTCATTTCTTTTAACCCTGGAATAGGATTAATGGTCTCCCATACTGATAATTCAGATCTTCTTATTGGAATATCGAATAATGTAGTTACTCTTGTTCCTAAGTAATGAGTGATACTACTTAAGGATAAGTCAGGTTTTTCATTGAAGATTTGCTTCTTAGCAAACTCTTCCTGTTCAATCATGATTAAAAAATCGGTTAGATTAATTAGAGGGTCGTAAAGGAGTTTTTATATCATTTCCCGAAATGTGGGGTCAACTAATTTCCCGGAGTTATTAACTTAGAGCAACCTTTATGAACCCAGGATTTTGGGGATTTTGTAATTGAAAGAATGGGATCATGAACAAAGGAGTGGTGGGGTTATATTGCCAAGGTTCATGATTGGACCAGACCGTTCAATTTCAATTATTGAAAAAACTCCCGGTAATTCTTCCCCCCGTATAAGGTTTTATTGTTCTACGTTTGTGGTGCGTTTTGTGGGGAGATTCGAGGGTGTTGGGGGAGCGATTTGTAATTCAAACGTAAAAGGTAAGTTCCACCAGGGTTGGCAACCCCTTTTTGGTAAAGCCTTGTACATTAGTGGGGTATACCCCCACGAATCTTATATTTTTCGTATCTTGAGTTTGGGTGAAAAACAATAGCCCAAGAATCTAAGTCATTATGCACGGAAATGTACCTGCCACTTGAGCACACAATTAAGAGTGCAGGAAGGCCTATGCTTCAAGAGCCAGAGTCATTTTATGTTAAATAATTCAAGTTGTTTGGATATGCTTTTTCCTAAATAACATTAACCTGTGAGTCTTGTGTCAAAATATCGGTACAGATATTAATCTTGAGTTTTTGCGGTGTACGGATGTTCTATCAGTTCCTCAGATTTGTTTCCTAAAATCTTCGATAAGTAGCATAACTTTCCTAACATAGCACAATGGTGTATTCCTACAGGTATATGTATGCAGCTATGTTGGTGAGATTTTTAAGTTCCAATATAACTTTGTTTCAACTTTACAATACAAGAAATCAACATGCAACTTTTTGAAACCACTGAAGCTGTGGATCCATATAGACCCAGATCATTTCACATCTTTATCGAAGATGACGAAACCATTGACGCAGACGATGAGTCAGGCTTTGGATCGGAGGGTTATGAATCAAGTAATCTGTTATCACCACAACTGGGTAATTCTGATACGAGTTATTATACAGCGGAAGAGCATAATTACGATTATACTACCAGACCTGTGGGACACATATTCCCATTAACCCCACCACCAACTCCCTTCATGCAACCTTATAATTCAGATGATGAAGAGGTACCAGAGAAACTTTCACCTGAGTATGAAGAAGAAAATGACGAAGTTATTGGTCAAGCAGATCAAGATAATAAAGCTGATCAATCTGATCAATCTGACGATGAACCCTTACCAGCAAGACAAGAAGAGTCAGAGGTCGACAAATCAATTCATGAAATTGTTTGCAAAATTATCAAATGTATTGATAACTTCTCAAGAAAATCAAAATAACTTTTATTATAACAATTTTAATATCTAACAAAAACCTTTAATATGTAACAATAATTTTCAGTACAACTTTTGATATGAAACAATAACTTTTAATGTCAATATATAATCTACTCAAAATCTTCATACTTCTCTAATCTATCTTCAGCTTTATCTTCATCATCGATCTTGACACCACCACTTACAGAGAATTGTCCTCCGGCACCGATCAAATTAATATCATGATGTTTAGTAGCAGTGTTGAAAATTTTAGTTGGGGCTTCAACATCTTCATCCAATGGTCCTAAACCTGGTCCGTAAGTGTCAGCGAACCCCCATGCGAATACTATACCATCTTCAGTTACTGCAAAAGAATGATGGGATCCACAACCTACAGTTTTACATTTGATTTGGTCAGATCCTGTTATAACTCTAGTTGGAGTTGGAACAGCTCTTACATTACCATGTTGATCTTTGAACGTTGAAGAAGGTAATTTGTCTTTTGGAATACCGATTTCTTTCATATCATAACGACCCCATCCCCATACATGTCCATTACCATCTAAAGCTAAAGTATGATGTTCACCAGCCACAATTTGAACAATGTCTAAGTTAGATAATTGTGGAATAAGAGTTGGTTTGGTAATCAATGATCCATCTTCTAATTCTCCTTGAGCATTAGTTAAAGCACATTGACCATATTGATTTAATCCCCAAGCGTAAACTTGATTATCATGATCAATGGCAAAACAATGGAAATCACCACTGGCAATATACTTGATATTATATAATCCAAATTGTTGAGGTTCTAAAGCTCTGTATCTGTGTCTTTCTAAAATTTTTCTACCCAATTGAAATTGTTGACCATTACCCCAGGCATAAACAATCCCTTTGGAGTCTAATGCTAGAATATGATCTTTTCCACTAGCTAATTGGACGATATTCTTTAATTCTTTCATCTTTAACGGGGTTTTTTGGATACTTATTTCATCTCTCAAGAATCCTAATAAACCTTCGTTATTACGGAAACATCCCCATGCATAAACATCACCAGATGATGTTAAAACTGCACTTAAATTGTCAGTGGCACAAAGCTGAACAATAGTCTCATTTGATGGCAAACCTTCTACTTTTGCAGGAGTAGATTCAGCTTCATTCAAATCTCCATCTTCATCATCTGAATCAGCATCCATATCTTTAAGTTTTTCTTTGGCTTTAGAAGTATCTCTACCTAAAACACCACTATCATTACCACCCCAAGACCAGACTTTATTATTCAGGTCTAAAGCTAAGGTATGGATACCACCAACAGAAAAGTCCACAATACCACCACCAACTCTATCGGGGGTTAAGAAAGGGTTTAATCTTGGTCTTTTGACTTCTTTATTCTTAGAACTTGGTCCTAAACCTAATTCACAAATCGATCCAGTCCCCCATACAAATACATCCAATTTAGTCAGTTTTGGTTGAGGGAAAGAATTGATTTCAGGTAATTTGGAATATGAGTGAAGAACCTTTGAACTTGTGGATTTGACTCTTTTAGCAGTTCCATTTGTTTCTGGAGTGGCCTTTCTCTTTCTATCTAACGCTACCATGTTGTTGATTTCCGCGATGATCTGAGTCCTAGTAGCGATGAAATGGCAAGCGAGCAATTGCGTTACACAAATAGAGATCGAATTTTAGCACCGTACACAAACAGAATTTCTACTATCATTTATTCGTCATACACATCGTATAAACATTTTATTAATTATTTAAAGAATGAGAATGTGGTGCATTATACCCTTCTCTTTTATGTTTCCATTTATTAATGGTTTGAACAAAGAACCTAGCAGAACTTTGAATCAAGTAACCCATTGAACCAACGGCTCTGATCATTGATAAGAATGCAACCATCCAAAGAATGAAGGCCAAGTAAATGTTTTGTTTGGTTTGACCAGCTTCGTAGACTTGAAGCATTGTCATAATAAATACCAAGTTACATAATAACCAAATCAACACAACTCTTGTTCTTACATCTTTAGCATAATCTTCACCATCAATAACTTGTGGACCAGCATTGGTTCCCAAAACTTTCTTACTGGATCTCTTGGCTCTGATATTATATAAAGTTTCCAAATAAATTTCGTCAATGTCAACTTCCAATACAACAGCTTCGAATTCACCTTCTTCATTCTTCTCAATGATATATTGATTAGATAAATCTTCCTTTGGATTATTATCACCTTTAGTACCCCAAGAAACATCATGGGTGTTACAGAAGGCAAAAATTTGTAAAGTACAAGTATATGAAGGAATCATAAGGAAATATTGAACTGAACAAGTGATCATATGCCATGGGTCCATGTATAAGAACGACATCAAAGTATACAATCCATAAGTTGATAACAATGATACCACAATACTGATAAACACATAATTTGATGAATCTCCTATACCGAAATCTTTAATAGATTTAGCCACAAAGAAGAACCCAACAATCAATGCATATAATGCACAAACCGTCAATAATAAAATTAAAGTCTTAAAAATCGTCTTAGACCCTTGAGGTCTATTACCAATAGATACAATGAATAATGATGTCAACACCCCTATACAAAGATAATTGAATATGGTGAAGATCCAGAATCCTCCATTATGGCCGATTTCCAGGATTAATGAACCAGTTAAAAAGTAAAATGTTAAGTAAAAGTTGGATAAGGAAAAGAATGAAAATAACAATACAATGGATTGGTAAAAGAATTCAACATGAAGCCAGAACTTTCTGCCAAAAGAATGATCAGTATACCAAACTTGTTTGAATTTACCTAATGAATACAAAGCGGCGAAGAATGCACCATTAATCCATCTTCTTCTTTGTGATAAGAATTCTGGGATGGATTCAGGTACATCAGTTTCAGCTGTTGCTGATTTAACAAATTTCAATACCCAATTCTCATTTCTTTTGGCTACTAATTCCCAACATAAGATTCTATCTTCAGCTAAGTACATATTAGCTTCGAAGAAATTGGTTTTGGTATTTGAATGGTTTTTGGAGGTATTCAATAAATCTTCACCTTTAAAATAAGATGCTAAAGGTCCTGTACCATCAGCATGGTTGGTTAAGGCAATATACCTATAGGCAGATAAAGCACCTGGTAAAACTGAAATGTACCCAAATAAAGATTCCAAAGGTTTATCTAAAATATTTGACATTTTATATTCGAAGTTTTGGGATGCTACTAAAGGATTAGTTAAGTTGACCCAGGCTTTACCCTTCATAGCTTTGATTTCACCAGCTGCTCCTGCAACATTTGAATCTCTATCGAAAGCTTTCCATAAGTTATAAATAGCATGATTATCTGGTTTTGTACCAACATCCAACAAGATTACAACGTTAGGATCTAAGATAGGACAGAAGGCATTGAAAAGCCATCTATGACTGTTAATTTTCTTTTGGTTTCTTTCTTTCAAACAGAAAAGGACTTGAACTGGAGCTAGAGATTTTTCATCACCTTTGAACTTCAATTTTTCATCAATGGAAATTTGGGTTGTGTATTCGAAAATATGGGCATTGACTTTTTTATTGTTAACGTAGGGTCTGGCTAAATTACCTTGATAACAGCCAGTAGCAGTTAATAATTCTAAAACGGAATCATTGACTTTGTTTCTACCATCTGCAACAATAACAACTTGAACTTTCTTCCAACTTTCTTTACCCCAAACCGATGATTTGTTTCTTGTACATAAATGAGCAATGTTTTTCATAACTGAATGCATGGTTCTGGAGAAAGCATATTCATCTTCGTTATACATAGTGATACAAATGACCAACTCAGTTTCTCTATTATATTTAGCAGCTCTCAATGAGAACCCATCTCTGATATAATCATCTGGTTCTGATGTACAAGCAGTATATGTCATATTGGTAAATTCCCCGAATGGTGATTCGGTTCTGGTTAACACTTTTCTTAATTCTTCTGGGACTGGGTTCTCCAATACTAAATTTCCCGATTTACCATCAACTAATCTGACTTTACGTTTAGTTATGGTTTTATCAGCATTTGGATGGTAACCACTCTTAATGTTATGCATCATATCAGAATCAATAGATGCACCGAAATATTGACTTTCACCACCAGAACCAACAGATTCAGGGGCTTGGGAATGATATGCTGTAGAATCAGAGTATAAACTTCTGGCTTCTAAATCTTGTTGTTTTTGATAGGCATCATAATCATAATCATCTTTTACTGTACTGGTATCACTTTCGTTTTTCTCGTCATATGGGTTGGCTTCAGCATAAGTTTCTGGTGAAAAAATGGGCTGTGGAGGTTCTAGGAATCTTTCACTTCTATGACTATTACCTGATTTACCAAATTGTGATCTTCTTGGTGATCCTGTTAAATCGATAGAATCGTCACTATCGTCTTCAATTGATACTCCAGTTTCACGCTGACGTTTAGGCAGTTCTCTTGATGTAAATTGTGCTCTTGCAGTTTGTCCACCAGGGCTTAATTGAGTTGGAATTCCTGAAGGCGTTGGTTGTAAATTAGGGGTATTATTCAATAACACTTTATTAAGATTACCTCCGATTCTTCCACTTCTAGTGAAGATATCTGGAGATCTCAGTGGTGTTGTGGATTGGGGAAATGGCATAAACTCGTCATCTTCATCATCAATTTCCTCAGGTTTATACCTTCTAGGTGAGTTACGTTCAGTAAAGGCAGCATTAGGATACGCTGGTTTATCAAATGGGTTATCGTCGAATGGATTACTCATCGTGTAGGGTATAAATTATTTGGGTATCTCAAACACTCGATAATGAAAAACACAAACAACTGAGGTGTTCTAAGATAAAAGTAAATGGTGTTTATTTATGTTTTGTTTGCAACCATTTTGAGTAAGAGTGCGACACGCGACGTTAATTGTTGCAAATGTGACATTATGGAGATGCACGACTTCTATAATTAGGTTAATTTATAGTTCAATTTAACTAGTGATCAAGGTTCCTTTGCTAGATCTCTAATAGATCAGCTCGATCCTTAACAAGATTTTAAATTGTTCATATAACACGACATTCTGACTACTTCAGGTGTTTACTGCACCAGTGCGCAAATTGCGAAGGTTTAATAATATGAATGAAGATTCAAGGGTCAACTCCTCGTCTCAGATATCGAGTGTAGGGTTCAATAATCTTAAGAAACTCAACACCAATTCATCTATTTCCACTAATAGTTCAGTATCGTCATCAAAGCCTAATCCACTCACGCGACTTTTCACTAGAAATCGGTCAAATACAACATTAGGAGAACCCGCATCAGATGAAGAAACTGCAAAAGAAGATGAAAAGCCTATAGAAAAGGGAGTTTTCAGACTTTCAAAATCCATGAAGAGAAGACCTAAGAAGGATCTCACTATTCAAACTGAATTGTTCAAAGATCCTGGTACTCATAGTAATAGAAAGACTTCAGTGAATTCTCCAGTAGCATCATTCCAGAACTTCTTTCAAAGGTCAGCACCTGTTCCTTCAAGTTCAATCAGCTCCATACATGAATATGAAGAACCTGTACGATCAACCATCACCTTATCATCTAACAATTCCAATTCTAAGATAACTGACCCTAATATAGTAAAGGTATTTAAATTCACAGATCCTATAAATTCGTTAGCTGAAGATGATGTAGAAGATCTTGAAAGTTACAAGAAGATGTTCCTCCCAGCAGATCAATACATAAGGCTGAAACTTGCAAATAGTCCTACTAATTCAGAGAATGACGATTTACATGATGAAAAGTTCTGGAATCATCTTTTAACCTTAGTAAAGCCGGTAATACTATCAAGTCAACAGAAGAAATTGACCAATAATCTCAAGGCTTCTCAATTAATAATGACGCAAGAAGGTATTTCTTCTTACGTGCGTGACAATTATACCAAAGGACTCAAGTTCGATGACGAAGAAAGTAATGAATTATTATCCAGAGAAGTCGCTCAGGATTTGGCCAGTTTCTTTAATAAAGTAATCATACTTTTCTCTAAAGATTTCAAGTTCCAAAACGGTGAAGAAAATGTATGGTTAAGACTCAATCAATTATGGTTGTATTTCAGGAATAAAATATATTTCTTCTTAGTAGACTGTTTTTGTTCTATTAAGGAAATCAACGGGATGTTTATAGACTTAGAAAGTCTTTTACTTGACTGTTTCAAAAAGATAGTGGTGTTACCATTTCTCGATTCTATAGATGCACAAACCGATCAAGAGTTTTTGAAAACTTACAAAAATGGGAAATTGTTATCGAACATGTTACAGTGTTTTGGGCTAATCAATTCATACCAAAAGTTTGATGATGATACATTTTCTAGTAGTTTATTATGGCTAACAAGTATTTAACGATTATCAATGTATATAATTCTATTGTCTCACAATTTCAATCTCAAAACCAAACTCACTATCTACCGCGTCAATCGCCATGCTGATACCTTCACACTTGAAGCAGCATTTGATGCCTTCAGAGATAAACTTCATGGCAGAAAATGAATACATACAAATTCTTCCAAGATATTCTATGAAATCTATCCAACTTATTGGGGTATGTACACGGTTTTAGTGCTTATTATCAGCAATGAATAATACTAACAGTTTAGACTAAAATACCTAATCTACGAGCTTTAAGACGTGAAAAAGTCCCTTTATGGGTAGCACTTATCCTTAAATCACAAGCCAAATGTAATATAATACCACCGGACTGGCTAAACTTAACGTATCTAAGAGAGAAATATGATGAAGAAGTGAAAAATCCTCTCAAATTTAGTGAATTGCCATGGAATTGGATTGAAACCAGTAAAATGTTATTATCCAAAGCGGCAGATGATTTATCAGACCCTTCACATCAATTAAGATCGATTATACAAGATCTAAGAGAAATCAGAATGGTTAAATCCAAAAAAGGGTTCAGCGAATTGAATGAAAGTAATGTTACCCTTACAGGTCTTTCGTTATTAGAAATCAATGAAATAAGGCCATTCGTTTTGGGAGTTATGAACAAATTAAGAGAATTGCATGATGTTGTAGGAAATAGCAAAGATGATGACGACGACGATGATGACGACGATGATGAAGACGATATGGATTAGTCTGTATAATTTATGATTCTATGCAATCCACGCCCTGTCAACACTTCACAAACTGTACCTATATCACAATATAAGATTAATTTATAATACATAAGTTTAATAGAGCTCTTCAGTACGTTGTGTGAAAATCGAAATCCGGGCGGCTTGTGTAACCCAATGTTTCTATGTAATCGCAGATTTCTGCCAATTTCTGCCAATTTCTTTAATCAACTTCTTCTGACTGCGAATGAGTAAGAACCTTACCAAACAATTGATATCGAACATAGAAGCTACAAGACTTCAAACTTCCAATAAGAGAAACTTGATATTATCCATTCTCAAATCTACTGCCACAAAAAGAGAAACTAGAAATTACTTGGATAAATATCAAAATCAATTTGCTTACGAAGAATCCAATAAGAACTTTCAGAGGAATGTATTTATAAATCGATTCCTTCAAGCCAAGAACCCCTTTGGTAACATTTACGATGAAAATTATAACAAATTGGCCAAGATTCCATTGAGAATTGCCATTTTCAAATTCGAATTTAAGGCTATTGAGCCAGAATATTGGGAAGGAATTCAAGAGACTTTCAAAAGGTTAATTGATTTAGGAATAAGTCCTATAATTATCATGGACTATGATTTCTGTAAGAATAACAATTTCAAGCATAATGAGTTATTAATGGATAACGAAGGTAGTAGAATGTTAAACCTTATGAAAGGTGTGAACCCCAGGCTAATAAGGAACCTATTCAAGACTAGTGATGGGATGTTGGAAATAAATAACTTGGGTCAATTGTTGATACCTTTGTATCAAAATTTTGTGCCAATCATTCAACCAATTGTTAATGATGTAACCAATTCTACTCAATTATTGGGTAAATCGGATGATATTTTGTTATCCACATGTAAGTCTTTATTGACCACTAAGAACTCGCTATCTATTGAGAAAGTTATTTTGATTGATAAGAATGGTGGTATACCATCAATTGAAAGAAACCAAACCAGTCATGTGTTTATAAACTTATCACAAGAATATTCAGATTTGATATCTGAACTTTATATTGGATTCTTAGAACCTAACATAAGAGATTTGCATGTAAGAAATCTAGAGTTAATCAATGAAACCTTGAATAGTATAAATTCTATCACCAATAATGATGAAACGACCGGTATTATCACAACTCCTTACATCACTTCAATCAATAATGATAATTTGAATCCTCTTATTTATAATGTTTTGACAGATAGACCTATTATTTCATCATCATTACCACTGTCATTCAAAAGAACTCCAACCTTATCGACATCGATCTTGAAAAAGGGAATAGATGTTACAGTATTGGAGCCTCGTAATTACGATAAACCATTCACGTTCAAAAACCTTGTTCAGGATAAAATGATTGATCAGGATAAACTTGTGGAATTGATTGATGATTCATTTGGCAAACCATTAGATGTGGAAGCTTATATAGAAAGAATTAATGAATCATTATCTACTATAATTATTATTGGAGATTATGATGGAGGTGCCATAATTACCAAAGAAGTATGGGATGGTGAAGAAGTCACTTACCTTGATAAATTTGCCATAGCCCAAAAAAATCAAGGGTTACCTGGTTTGGCAGATATTATCTTCAAATTGATCGTACAAAGTAATCCAGATGAATTGATATGGAGATCTAGAAAAAACAATCCAGTGAATAAATGGTATTTCGAAAGATCTATAGGCTCCATAGCCAAGGCTGATTCCAATTGGAAAGTATTCTATACTGGAGATATTTTCAATAAAGCCATGAATACAAAGAAAAAGAGAGGACAAGTGAATATCAATGAAAAATTGGAGTTATATGGCAATATTTGTGAAAACATTCCACCATCTTTTCCCTGATTTGCACGACACATTTGCATATTTATAGAACGAAAATATATTTATAGAGTAAATATTTATACATTTTAGGTAATTTTTGGTTTCCCCGACGAAATCCGTAGCGCAACCATCTGATGAGATCTCTTCCCCGTATAAAATATATATAGCGCAACATCGATATACGATTGCGAAAATATGACTCCACAACTCAGACAAAGACTGTCAGTAATGACAGATAAAGTCAATTACGACTCAAACATCGGGTCCACGGATGAACAAGATCACAATTCTGTCAAACAAAATATCGATGAAACTATTGACAAAATCAAATTGAGCTTTTTTCATGAACTTGATGAATGGCAGAAGGATAACCATTTCATTAAATCAGGGTACGTTAAGGAGACTAATTCTTATAAAAGAAGCTTTGGATCATTGTTTTACATTCATAATGAAACAGGGAATATCTATAGTCATTTGTTACCATCAATGGTGGTTATTGGATCAATTCTTTATTATATAAATAAGGTATTGATCGATGTACCACTTTGGGCTCAATTGAATTTCTTACAATTTGGTTTAGCATGTACACTGTGTCTTTTAATGTCATCAATATTCCATTGTTTGAAATCCCATTCCCATAAAGTCAGTAAATTCGGTAATCAATTGGATTATTTCGGTATAATCATTTTGATTACCTGTTCATTGATTTCCATTATGATGTTTGCTTATTATGATGAACCAAAGATCAAGTTTACATTCATTGGAATCTTCTTGGCGCTTGGATCCATTTGTACTGTATTAACACTTGACTCTAAGTTTTCATCTGCTAAATATAGACCTATTAGATCAACTATGTTTATATTATTCGGGTTATCTGGTGCTTTACCTGTTGTTACATGTATGTATCAATTTGGTTATGAAGTCACCAAAGAACGTGCATCTTTAGATTGGCTTATATTAGAAGGATTTTTTTACATTTCTGGGGCTGTTTTATATGCTGCAAGAATTCCTGAAAGATTCACTCATAGTGAAGATGATGAACAAACTTTATTGAATAATCCTACAGCTGGTGCCTTTGATATTTGGGGTCATTCTCATCAAATTTTTCATGTTTTTGTGGTCATTGCTGCATTTTGTCATTGGAAAGGGTTAGTAGGTTGTTATTTGTATATGGTTAATAATTTAATGTGAATATAAATTTCGGAGTTTCTCACTCAAATAACAAACCCATAATGAATCATTTAATTATAGTTCCATGCCACGGAATCTGGGTCGGCGAAAATCAGGGTAAGGTGAGTGGAGATGAACAGCTGGAATGGCATTTAGTTTCTTTCCAATTAAAGGGTAAAGATCATTTGTGTTTCAAGCAACATCTCCTTGATTCTGCATCTTTACTTGATGAACAATCAGTTATAATAATATCAGGAGGTAAAACCAAGAAGGAGATAGAATTGAGTGAAGCACAATCTTACTACAACTTATTGAAGCAAGTATCACCAGATGTTAAGCAATCATCAGTCTTATTGGAAGAATATGCTAGAGATTCTTTTGAAAACGTCATATTCCTGTTGGCTAGATTCTATGAGAAATATAACCTGTACCCTAAATATATAACGGTTGTAGGTTTCGAATTCAAACGCAGTAGGTTTCTTACTAATCATCTACAACAAGCATTAGGATGGGATATTGATACCGTGAAGTATATTGGTAATGCACCAACCCCCGAGTCCAATCATGAAGAATATTTCAAAGATCTCGTACTGAGTGAATATAATTTTGCTGTAAAGTTCTTCGAACAAGACTGGTATGGCTGTAAGGATCCTTTATTAAAAAAGAAAGGATCGAGAAATCCATTCAATCAAAAACATTCATATGATCAAACCAATCCCCAATTGGCTGAATTCTTCAAGGCAGTGGATCAAAAATTAGATAATGAAGCCATAAAGAGAACATTGCCCTGGTAGAATCACGAGAGTAAAATCTAGAGTCACAGAAAAGACACTTATAGAAACTAAATAGAATAATAAATAACTATTACACTTTATACATTTTTTTTCACCATAGTCGATTTATGGTTTTTTGTTTAAAGCTCTTCTGGCTTGAACAGCTTTAGATAATTTGGTTAACATATCAACGGTAGTTTCCCAACTAACACAACCATCAGTGATTGACACACCGTATTTCAAAGAAGATTTATCAGCATTAGCAGCTGGCATGCTTTGTTTACCTTCATTAATATGGGATTCAATCATAACACCAATGATTTTATCTTCACCTTTTGAGATTTGTTCAGCAACAGAGTCCAAGACTTTTGGTTGATTTCTGTAATCTTTTTGTGAGTTATCATGGGAACAATCAACCATTAATTTGATTGAAGGATCAGTTGATTTAGCAATAGCTTCTTTGGCAGCAGCAACTGATTCAGCATCGTAATTGGTGATTTTCTTACCACCTCTTAATATGATGAAACAGTTATCGTTACCTTTAGTAGTAGTAATAGCAGCCATACCGTTCTTGGTTACACCCATGAAATGGTGACCTTTAGAAGAGGCTTGGACAGCATCTAAAGCAACACCTAAGTTACCATCAGTACCGTTTTTGAAACCAATTGGGAATGATAAACCAGAAGCTAATTCTCTATGTAATTGGGATTCAGTGGTTCTAGCACCAATGGCTCCGAAACTTAAGAAATCGCTAAAGTATTGTGGTGAAATAGTATCTAACATTTCTGAACCAATTGGTAATTCAGCCTTTTCGGTTAAGTCAGCGTATAATTGACGACTGATTCTTAAACCCTTGTTGATATCGAAAGTGTTATCGACATTTGGATCATTGATCAAACCTTTCCATCCAACGGTGGTTCTTGGTTTTTCTAAATAAGCTCTCATTATGATGACTAAATCGTCTTCTAATTCAAGAGAAAGTTTCTTTAATCTGGCAGCATAATCTAAAGCTAAGTCAGTGTCATGGATGGAACATGGACCGACGATGACTAAACATCTATCATCTCTTCCTTTTAAAATTTCATTAGAATCAATTCTACCCTTGATAACTACATCTAAAGCTTTACTACTGGCTTTGATTTCATGTTGTAATAATGAAGGAGGAATTAATGGATCGTAACCTAAGATTCTGGTGTCATCATATTCTTCAGGAATTGGTGTTTTACTCATTATATGCTTAAATTAAGTTGTTAATTAACTTGCCAATTTTTCAAATTTTTCATCTCATTATGACTCATGTCGTGCGGCGGGAAGAGTTTTTCATAGTTAAGAACACGGAATGTCGCACCACCACCTTCCGAAATTTATTCTCTCAGCTGTAACGGCCCATTTGTGCCTTTTCTTATCTGCTAGATGTATTGCACCGTACACCAATACTTTATCTCAAGCTCTGTATTTGTAGCCTATCTCACAAAATTCAAATCAAATCCATGAATGAGAATAAGCTTATTTTTATATCCTTCCTTGGATTTGGACTCATAAATAACATTTTATATGTGGTGATCTTGTCTGCAGCAGTAGACTTAGTGGGTAACCAAACTCCCAAGGCTGTAGTGTTATTGGCTGACATTTTGCCTGCCTTTTTATTCAAATTAGGTGCACCATTCTTCATTCATTTGATCCCTTACAAATATAGAATATGGACATTGGTGGGCCTTTCATGTTGTGGGATGTTGATCATAAGTTTAATGAATTCTATCACCCTTAAAATTGTTGGGATTTGTTTAGCATCTTTAAGTTCAGGTTTGGGAGAATTAACGTTTCTTCAATTGACTCACTACTTCAATGAATTGTACTCCATTGGGGGGTTTTCAACCGGTACTGGTGTTGCAGGTATAGGAGGAAGTTTCATATTCATGTTATTGACCAATATTTTCGGGCTCCCAACTTATTTGGCTCTTTTAATCTTTTCAATTATACCTTTAGGTTTCATATTCTTATTTTATAATTTGCCATCACCCAATGCCACCAGGTACCAACTGATGAGTTCCCAAGCATTTCAACAAACGTCTCTAGAAGATGAGGAAGATGAGACATTGGAAATCGTTGAAGTAAGGGATATCCAATCCCATTTCACTAAAACAATTAATCAAATCAAACCTTTATTGAGACCTTTCATGATACCTTTATGCACAGTTTATATCTGTGAATACGTTATAAATCAAGGAATATCTCCAACATTATTATATCCATTAGATTCCATACCACATTGGCTTTTCAGTTCTTATAGAGATATTTATGTGGTTTATGGATTCTTGTACCAATTAGGAGTATTCATCTCCAGATCTTCTATAAATTTTGGAATTAGGTTCAAAAACCTTTATATCTTCTCCATATTACAATTTGTCAATGTATTAATAACGCTAAATCAAGCCATAAATTTCTGGCCTTTTGAAAGTATTTGGTTGCTTTGCATTTTGATATTTTATGAAGGTTTATTGGGTGGGTTTTCCTATGTCAATACGTTCGTTTCAGTAAGTGAAGAGTCATCAACTAATAAAAGAGAATTTAATATGGGATGTGTGGGGATGAGCGATAGTTTGGGAATTGTACTTGCGGGATTGATCAATTATAACCTTGAACCAAAATTATGCAGGATTCAAGTAGGAAAGGGAAGGGATTGGTGTCAAAGAGGTTGATAGCGATGAGCTGGTGTTGAGATAATTTGGTTTCCCCCAATAGAGTGGATTTGATTATAGGTCTCACAAATATGAGCTTATTTATGGCGTTTCCAATAAGAAAATGCTCTAAATACAGGTAGTCTATAATAATATATAATAATAGTAACACTGCCTTATATAGGTTCAATCTAATAGAAGCTAATTGGTTCATAATTAAGGTACGAGTTTCTCTGACTCATCTCGGTATGATTTAGTAGCGGAATTATGGAATCGGAATCATGAAGCGAAATCCTGGAGAGAAATCCTGTAGCGGCCTCCGATAAGCAGCGAAATTACGAAATTCAATCCACAGTTTATAGTCTCAGACTTAACGGTTTATGCAAAGATTTAATTCCACTAGAACCCTAAACCTCATCAAGAACATGTCTAAGAAAGCATCCAGTTTACACAATCCGTATTTCTTCAAACAAGAGGGAGAAAAAGATATTTGGAGTTTAATCAATGAAGCAGCTCAAGATGCTTCCGCTAAAGATCCCAACCGTCCAATTTACAACTTGGGTCAAGGATTCTTCTCCTATAATCCACCAGATTTTGCCCTTGAATCAGTCAATGATGCCATACTGAAACCTCAATTCAATCAATATGCTCCAGCCAAAGGTAATCCAAATTTATTAAATAGTTTGAAAGATAAATATTCCAAAGATTTTGGATATGATATTGGTGTTGATGAAATAGCCATCACTACAGGTGCCAACGAAGGTATGTTGTCTGCTTTCTTCGGATTTTTAACCCCTGGTGATGAAGCAATCGTATTCCAGCCATTCTTTGATCAATACATTCCAAACATTGAAATGACCGGAGCTAAAGTCAAATATGTGGAGTTCAAATTTCCTGAAAAGTTCAACAATGAAAATGTCACTGGTGACGATTGGACTGTGGATTTCGATCAATTGGAAAAGACAATTACTGACAAGACTAAAATCATTGTTGTCAATACTCCTCATAATCCAATCGGTAAGATTTTCAATGAAGTGGAATTAACCAAGATCGGAGAATTGGCTATTAAGCACAACCTTATCATATTGAGTGACGAAGTTTATGAAAATTTATTCTTCCAAGATGAGTTCCCTAGATTTGCTAATTTGAAGACATTACCTGAATTAAGAGAAAGAGTATTAACTGTTGGTTCAGCAGGTAAATCTTTCGCTGCAACAGGTTGGAGAGTTGGTTGGGTCGTTGGACCAAAAGATTTGGTTAAATATGTGCTTGCTGCCCATACTAGAATTTGTTTTTCTAGTCCAGCTCCTTTACAACAAGCTGTTAGTGAAGCCTTTGATAAATCGAAAGCAAACAATTATTTCGAAAAGGTCAGAGGTGAATACGAGGAGAAATATGAAATCTTTACTGCTGTTTTTGACGAATTGAATTTACCTTACACAAAAGCTGATGGTGGTTATTTCCTTTTGGTCAACTTTTCAAAATTGAAAGTTCCTGAAGATTATGTTTTCCCTGACTCTTTCAAATCTAAGACTAGAGATTTCAAATTGGCTTACTGGCTTATTAATGAATTTGGAGTCGTTGGTATTCCACCTACTGAATTCTTACATCCTGACTTCAGAGAAGGTAATGGATTGGAGAACTGTATCAGATTTGCTGTTTGTAAGGATGATGAATTCTTAAAACAAGCCGTTGAAAGAATTCGTTTATTGAAAAATTACCTTTAGAACAATAGATATGTACACAAATACCTAAGAGCGTTATTCATATTTACATAGATTAATTTATTATTAGACTTGAAACTTTTCTCTGCTGCTATATACATTTGTATTTTCTAAAGCAATAAGTTATGTCACCAAACTCATCACCCCCAACTTTGATTTCTTCGTCTACTAACTTATATGATTCCAATAATGTCCACAATTTGTCCCTCACATCTTCATAGTTCCTTCTTAATGGTACTTGGATCAAAATGTCAGTGTCTTGATGACATATCTTATTCAAGACCTTATGAATGAGTTCAGGATGATCTGGTGAATATATGGGATCACTTAATATTATAGTACCAAATTTTGTAGGATTTTTCCTCAAAAACTCTGTAGGATCATTCCAATCTAATTCGTCAATTATACATTTAACATCATTGAGTTCGATGTTGTCTTTTAGGTTTGGTACAATTGCTACTAAATCAGTCAAGTACACTCGCTCGTATTTCAAAAGACTTAATATTATCCCTACAAGACCTGTACCTGATCCTAATTCGAGTATAGGTTCTGCAAGTCTTTCAGGGTCGTTAAGTAATTTCTCACCCAATATCAATGAAGAACCCCAAGTTTTCAACCCCAAATTATCACTTGTAAGTGCTGGTTCTTTTAATTTGACATACTCCTTTCCTGTAGATTCCATATTGTGCAATTTGATTTTTCTTATGATTTCAGGCTGGGCAGTTCTACCACAATTCTCTGATATTCTTAAACTAGTTTCTGTTTGTACTCTGTGTTTTTGATCAGGGAGAAACCATTCTAGTTCATTGGAAATTATTCTAGTGAGCCAGTCATTATACCCTGGAGCTTGTTTCAATCCGTAACTTAAGAGAGGGATTTTACTTAGCTTGGACATGCTGTCGAATCTAGGACACTTGGCTCGAAGCCATGGTAATGCAATTTCTATTTCTTTAATATCAACATCTTTACCTTCAAATATCTCGAACATGTCACCCTCTACTTCCTTCTGTTGGAAATTCCATATTTCATTCACTGCAAGAAGTTTCAATATAACATGTAGTACTTCAAATGGTGGATGTAACGATAGTATGGGAAGGTCAAGAACGTGAAGAGGCTCGTCCTCATAATCATCTGTACTCTCCTCAAATTGGCATGATGGAGCTTGTATGGTTTTATGGAAAATTGGAACTTCTATCTCTATTGTTGCCGTATCATCTTCTTCTTTTGCTGTATATAATGATAAGGGATCAAACAAGGTCATCGCACAAAATACATAGAGAATCCAATACCTGGATAAGAGCTGAAAATAAGAGTCCCAAAACCAAAATACCCTAGGGTGACACTCTGAAACATACTATCTAATACAATTAAAACCTATATACACCAAATTTTGTTTAGTATTCTTTCTTTTAAATTCACTTACTTTCCTTTATTCCCTTCCCCATTTTTCGTGACTTAACTGATGATTTAACGATATGATGGAAAATTCCTTACCATTGTCTATTAACGCAATTTCCATTACTTTTAGATTCATGAGCTGTGTTCAATTGAGAAAATGGTCTAAAAATCAGTGACTCTACCATTAAATGACCAATCATTATGTCTTAATGGATCTTGTTTAGGACCACCTTTTTCTCCAGTTTTTGGATTAACGTCTCCTTCAAACTCGGGGATAGTCTTCAAGAAACTTGTACTGAATCCACCAATATCTGTCTTAGTATCTTGACCGTGGTCAGTATTATCGGCGACTCCATTACCTGAGATTTTACGGTTATAATCGTCGATAGCAGCTTGTGAATTTGCAATTTTTTGAAGCCTTTCAAATTCTTCTTGTTGTTCTTTGGGCAACTTTGGAGGGCCTGGCATCTGTTCCATACTAAACTTGGAATAGGTCCTTTTAGGGATAAGCCTGATAGTAGTTCTAAATCCAATATTCTTGATCATGATAAAGAATATTTTCTGATTCCGGATTCGCATTTGGGTTTGTGGTCTTGGCTGAGATTGATTTCCATATAAGTGTGTGCAAATGAATAAATATCGGCCTTGAGTGATCCACCAGGCCATTTTTGATACCAGATTTATTCAATGGTCAAATTTGGTGTGTTTTCACTCGTTAATTGGCTATTGAAACCTTAATTTGTAATTTAGGCAACCCTCTCAAGTTGTCTATCAATTTCGATTATAGACCAAGTCTATATATGTTGTATGAATCCTTATATCACCGCCACAACCTAGCGAGTTATCAATAAGATAAATGCATGGTCACTAAGCTTTTTTAGCTCCACTGAGCTCATAGCAGGTTCAAATTTAGTTTCGGAGTGCAGATTTAAGCACTTCCATTTTTGGAAGATACCTTAATTTTCATTTCGGAAAATAGAACAAAAAATAAGATTTTGAGTTAACAAGCTATACATAGCATCATTTATAGTATCAATCTAGAAAGTTGAAACCTTTTCTATCGAAACATAAATCTGGGTGTAACATAATCCTGGAGTGAGAGAAACGCATATAACGAAAATTTATAATTTGCTTCAGTTTTCTTATTTTGATTATATTGGTTTAATTCTATATCGTTTAGATTAGAGCCTTGTCTATTTAACTCATCATAAACATATCATCGGAAAGGTGACAATCCATATCGCTAAACTTCGTAGATTCCCGAAAGCCAATAGATAAGGATATAATGGAGTATTCCCCGAATTGATGGTCTTCTTCAAAACCCATGGATCAAGCGTAATTACGAAGCTTCACACTATGAGCTGATGGGTCCTGAAGCAGAAAGATAATTGGGTTGAGTGAACAATATAAATTTTACCTGAATGCGTTCCTTAGATAAAGAGATAATCATTTTGGGTTGCGAGGAATCTCGTACTACCCAATTTGGATACTCTTAGCGGAATCTATACTCCACTACCCATTATTATATAAATTGTAAGGGTCCCCTATATAATCCAAGAGCTCGTTAGTTAAATTTAGTCCACAGGTATACGTAAATTGGTTTGAACTTAATACTTTAACAGCAAACAACTTTATACTTCAAAAACTCCATAAAATGTTTAAACACTTAAAAATAGAACCTAATAGATTGATTAACACAATTCATGAAACTGCCAAATTTGGTGCCAAAGGTGTTTGGGGAACAGGTGTCACAGAGACTGGGGTTTGTAGATTAGCATTGAGTGATTTAGACAAGCAAGTAAGAGATTGGTTTATCAAAGAATGTACTAGCCTTGGTTGCGAAATTAAGATAGATGAATTGGGCAGTATCTTTGCAACCTTCCCGGGGCGTAATCCAGGTCTTGCAACTGCAATTGGATCTCATTTGGATACTCAACCTACTGGTGGGAGGTATGATGGGATTTTAGGAGTTTTAAGTGGATTAGAAGTGTTAAGAACTATGAAAGATAACAATTTTGTTCCTAATTATCCTATAACTGTTATCGACTGGACTAATGAAGAAGGTGCAAGATGGCCAAAAGCCTTGATGACATCATCAGTTTGGGCTGGAATGACTGGATTACAGGATACCTATAATTTGAAACTGATAACTGACGAAACACCCAAGACTGTTCTTGAAGAATTAGAAAGAATCGGCTATAAGGGAACAGTACCTGCAAGTCATGAAGGAAATCCAATCAAATGTCATTTTGAAATTCATATTGAACAAGGGCCAATCTTGGAAGAGCAAGATAAAAAAATTGGTATTGTGGTAGGAGTGCAAGCTTACGATTGGACTAGAGTTACGGTTAAAGGTAAGGCAACTCATACAGGAACAACACCGATGCATTCAAGATCGGATGCTTTATTAGCAGCTAGTAAGATGATTGTTAAAGGGAACGAAATTGCTAAAAATCATAAAGGTTTATTAACAGTAGGTGTATTAGAGCTCCAACCAAGTGTGGTCAATGTTGTTCCCGACGATGTAAGTTTCATTGTGGATTGTAGACATTCCGAGGATGAAATTCATTCGAAGATCATTGAAGAGTACAAAGCTGAATTTCAAAAGATTATAGGCGAATCTGGAAAAAAGTTGTCAATTGAATACAAGAATTTAGATCACGTTGCAGCTACCAAGTTTCATAAATCTTGTATCGATTGTGTTCTGTCATCAGCAAAAGACCTTTTTGGCGAAAATCAATGTTTGGAAATGATTAGTGGAGCGGGTCATGATTCTTGTGCCACTAACAAAAAGGTTCCTACCTCTATGATTTTCATCCCCAGTAGAGATGGAGTCAGTCATAATCCTGAAGAATATTCTACACCAGAACAAGTTGCTGAAGGGTTTGAAGTATTGTTGAATGCTGTTTTGAAATATGATTCTCTAAGAACCAATTAGATGAGGGTATTTGATTTTATTCTTAGTGATATGTCTATAAGATTATAGTAATGCAATATTTATATGGATTATCTGATGGGGTTCGATCTTCAACTTTGCGCATCACAGAAACCATATACTTCTCATCTCATGGATTTTCCACCTAAACCACCACCACCTAGTGCATACAAAGACGATCCCTTGATTATCAAGACATTGGATGCAAGGATTTCATTCGACAATGAAAAAAGTCAATGGATATTCAGTAAGGATGGAGAAGAATTCCAATATAATTATATCTTAAATAAATGGCTCAAAATCGGTAAACATATATTGAATGAGGAAGAGCTTGAAGAGGAAGCAAATAAGCAGGAGCTTAAACAGATCAAGAAAAAGAAACTTGAAGATTTGAAGAAAAAACTTAATGGGTTGAAGAAACCATCAAATACTGGAATATTTATCAGTAATCTACCAGACATAACAAAAGAAGAACTTGCTGAATTATTCAATAAGTATGGGGCTATAGCGAAAGATCAGGCTGGTGAATTAAGAATCAAATTATATGAAGAGAATGGAAACTTCAATCATGAAGCATTAATAGTTTTCGAAAATGAAACATCAGTCGATTTATCCATCCAGATGATGGATGGTTTGACCCATAAAGAACACAAATTAAAAGTTGAAGTTGCCAAATTCAAGCAACAGGCGGCTGAATTAAAGAACAAATTCTATGAAAAGATAGTTGTGATTGAAAACATGTTCAGGAAGTCCGAAATCAATCAAGACTTGGTGGCTGATATAGAGGACGATATAAACGAAGAAGCGTTAAAGACAGATGCAACTGATTTAGTAAAGATAAATTGGTTCAATAATGATGGAATTATTACAGTCAAATTCAAGTCTGTTGACCTGGCCACAAAGGTGATAGAGAAGTTTAATGATAGATATTACGATGGGTTAAAATTGAAAGCGTATAGTTATAAAGGAGAAAAATATGTATGATAATAAATAGAGGTATCAGGATTCATTAATGTATTAATTTATCTACTTATTTGTATTTGTGTTTTAATTATGATTATTGGAGTGCATTAAACATTGATACTTTCCGTCAACTGGTCAATATCACTTTGAAGCTTATTTAAAGATACCTTTTGGGTTTTGAAGATACTGCTTATATAGGTCAAGTCCTTAGTTGATGCTTTATTCTCTGACTCCAAACTCACTGAATTTTTTAAGGCTTTAACTTGATTCTCTAAGTCATCCAATGATTTAACTAATGATTTGTTATTAGTAATTTGATTGATTTCTTCGAACCATGACTTTTCACTCTTCGACAAAACTTGGTTGACTTTTAATTCCTCAATCTTTCTAATTAATTTTTTGTGAAGTACGGTCAATCTTCCATTCAAAAGAGATTGTCTCGAAACCAATTGACCTATTCTGATAGATGTTTCATCGGAAACATCAATGGCACTTATACTATTGAGAACTTCTATTTGTTCTTTTAACTCTGATGTATTAATTGCTACTTTGAGAGCCAACTTCATGAGCATCTTACTCAATGCACCAATTTTGTTAACACTTTCAATTGAAAATTCATTAACTTTGTTCAACACCTTCAACTTATTATCTTCCTTGGTGATAGAAGGCGTGGATTTAGTACTAAGTGATTTAAATAGTTGTTCTACTTCACCTATAATTGAATCTTGAACCTTTTGATTTTTGACTTCAGGCCTTTTCCCTTCAGCGAAATCGGTAATTCTGGGTAAATCTTTTGGATTTTCTATTTGTTTAACAATAAGGTCACCTGCTTGGGGTAGGATAACGGCATAACTACCAGTGAAAGTAACATCGTCTTTGACGAACGCAATTGAATCAGCTCCTTCGTTACTTATGGATCGATAATTGTTCATTATATTCAACTTTTGGTCTGAATCTATCAAATAATTGCTTATTAAAATTATCCAATCATTTGGTGAAACAATAATGCTTTGTTTGGGTGACATAATACATAACTTATCATCTATAGCGGGAATTATCAAACGTTCAGCACCTAATTGAATATCATTGAGAATGTCTACTGCTAACACGTCTAACTTAATAAAGTTATCTCTCCAGAATTTTGCTTTATTTGGTGGGTTTTCTTCCTCCTCAGTTGATGCTTCATCTTCGTCACTTGCATCCATATACCCAAAGCCTTTCGTTGGTGAGGTTAAATGATGGTCGTTCACTAAAGATTTGGATGCTTCCTCTGGCTCTTTCACTTCGAAATTCTTCTGGTATACCCCCAATACTGCTTCTTTTGAAAATTTCTCGCTTCCTAACATGACTAAAGGCTTCAATTGAACTAAATATTTCACTATCAAATCATTGGCATCTCCATTAATAGCCATCATAATTGACATGTTCTTATTTCCTCCCATACTACAAATATCATTAACATAACCCATTTGCAAATCTGCTAATGGCCCTTGTACAACTGGTTTTGAATGATGATTTACTATTATTTTGGCTGAACCTTGTGATTGGGTCATAGATGCTGATACTTCCATATAGTTGAAAATGGCTAGCTGACTTTCTATTAAGTTAGACAAGTCGTCTCTTTCTTTGTATTGTGAATCCAAAAAATTAAGAGCATCCAAAGTCTCTTGTTTGGCGAGCTTGATGTCTTCCATTGGGGTTTCAATTATTGTTTCCTCATATAGAAGTGGATATATGGCATAAACTTTAGATGAAGCAGTTGTTACATATAAAGTGAGAGCTCCAATCAAATTCTTGTCTGATCCAAAACAAATTGAGGTAGCCTTATCATCTATGTATTGATTCAAATCAATCACCAATTTTGGTTTTCTGCTAGTAACAAATTCGTAAACTTTGATAGTATTGTCGGCATGCAAAGTCACTAAACCATCACCTCTAGAAATCAAATTATTCCAGATGATTTTAACAATCGGTGAATCTAGATCTGACAATTCATAAGTTTCATTGGGTCTGACAAAAAACCCTTTCTCGATATCCTTAGTAATATCTGATGATGTGGAATATATTATGATCCTTGATGAGTCAGTTGCATATAAGAAGTTACCTTTGTCATTGACCGATAAATCGCTGATGTTTATCATGAAAGGACTCGAAATGAATCCGTAATTCGAGCTTTTGGAGTTAATTGTACATTTTCTAATAACATTCTCCATGGCAACATAACAATCATGATTGTTGGTTATAGCAACTCTATTACCAATCTTACCCTTGCCTGCTTCCAAATTAAAGTATCGTTTGAAAATTGACTGCTGGCTTATTGAATCTACAAAATTGAAGTCCAGCATCGTAGTTGAGGAAAGACACGGACGAGTGAGGAATTTGTATTGATCTACGCATAAAAATTACGGTACATAATTCGTATTTTTAAAATTGCCACTTTTTTTTAAGATTCTTGATTTAGGAATGTCCACATTCTTAATATATAAAGGAAGAAAATTGGCATTGGCTGTAGATGAAACTGGTGATGGTGGTGGTAAGGATTTTGCTGGTGCTATTGCTGGTAGTGCAGGTAATTGAGCCTTTGATGGCAGATTTGAAGTAAGCGATTCCAAGTCTTTACCTGGATTAATTAAACTGGTAACACTTCTAAAGAATTCAGCAACATTATCCATGATTGGGGTGTCTTCTGGTCCTAATGAAATCATCGATTTGTTAAAGCCTGTTTTTGTGGTCTTTAATGAAACGTTTGATCTGTTGAAATTTTGAGATCTTTTGGCTCTTAACAGTTTCAATTCATTCTTAGAAGCAGTATGTCTTAGCATTTGTATTCTTTCCCATTTCCCATGTTGATTTTTAGTAATATATTTTGGTGGGGGTTCCAGTGTGAATGAATGTTGATATTTCTCATGGTAAGACTCAACAGTTGAACTAACATAAGATTCATTCTCTTTATCATCAAAAAATTTTAACTCTAAGTTACCATGAGTTGGTCCTAGATCTAATGGTGGATCAACAACCTGACCAAGGCTAATTTTACTACCAGGAAAAGTATCTAACGAAATTCGGCTATCGAGTCTGTAATGTTTAACACTTAAATCTGATTCTAATTCGGGTTCATTTTTTACTGAATCCGGATCCAGCAAAAGTTTTCTGCCTTGGGTCAAGTAGTTCTCAAAAGCTTCGTCTTTATTATCAATAGAAAGGTTTTCTTTTTCTTTTTCTTTTTGTTCATTTTGTAATTCAGCTGGTTCTTCAATTTTCAAACTATCAACTTCTTTTGATTCATTTGTTCCTTCTTTCCTTAATTTATCTCTTTTGAATAAAGCTTTGAAAGTATCCCTTTTTCTTCTTCTATGATCCTCTTCATTGAGCTGGAGGATATTATTGAATTTAAAGTAACTTTTTATTGTATCGTAGGTATTCATGTTGTATTTGTGGATTTTAATGTGAAATTCTGTCTGAATATAATTGTGTTTACAAAGCCATCATTATTAGAATTGAATATTTTCACTAATTTATTTACTACTGTAGAGAAGTTAATTCCAACATAATCATTCTATAATTATGAATTTACTTAAGATATGTGAATTTTGCAATTATGTAGCACAAGGATTTCATAAAAATAATTAAAACTCTTCGAATATGAATCCTAAAATCACTGAAAAATCAAAATATACTAAAATAATCTTAATTGTAACACAGATATCATCACTTAGTACTTTTGTCATACAAATATTACCCTTGTGAACATAGCTATTCTTACTACTTAGAACTCAATTCGCACATCAAAAATTCTTTATAATGGGAAAGCAGTATATCTCTACAAACGTGGTGGGTGATGCCCATGAGCTGGATATATTAGATGTTTCAATCACTACTAGGTATACTATAACTGTATCAGGGGACGGTAATGCCAAGTTCTGGGATAATAAGCAAGATGAAATTCAAAATCCTAAGGATACTGTAGTCAGTCAAAGTATAGATGATTCTGGTGTACATCATGTCAATATTTATGAAAACATGTTGCCAGGTGTTCATAGGAAAGCAGTTGTTTTAGGAATGGGGTGTTTCAATGGGAAGATCAAATTACAATGGTTCTTGGATGATGATATATCTACTTTAGAATTTCTTGAAACTCCATCTGATCTTTCAGGTTCTTGGTGTCCAATTTTCTATAAAGATCCAGAATCAAGCCAAGATTACATGCTAGTAACACAGGTGAATGGAGGTGTAGTCATATATGCTATGGATTTTTTTTCTTCAAGTGAAAAATCTGAACACACTGATGCTTTTATTGCAGGCACCAAATCAGACTTATCAATTGCATTTACTAAACTCAACACGTTAACACCAACTGAAATGTTCCCAATATCAATCGATGTCAGTATCAGCAAAAAGATAGCCATAGGTTATACGAATGGTGATGTAATGTTGTACGAATTGACGACATTGAAACCATTGTATACATTTCATTCTACTGATTTACAACTTTCAGGTAAGAAAACATCTTCCAATTCTATCCCTAGAGTGGTTAAGTTTTCACCTGGAGGTTCAATACTTGCTGTTGCCAGAGACAATCAAAGCTCCGGTTCCATTAACATGTATGATGTCAAATACGGTGAAAATGTTGGATCCTTAACCAAACCATCACATTCAGTCAATGCTACAATTGGAGGATTTGCTCATGATGGATGGATTATGGGATTAAGTTTCGATGATGAAGGTAAATTCTTAGCCAGTTGTGGATTCGATAAATGTGTAAGGGTATGGAATTTAGAAAACAAAGAACGTGAAGCTACGTTGAATTTATCTTTAGGAGATTTTGATAACGACTTCAAACTGGAAGATCATGACAGTAGTGTAGCTAGTGGTATTGTGTTTATCAAGAAAGGTATAAGAGGTGGATTGGGTGGTGATAATAATAATGGTTTGTGTGTTGTTAGTTTCGATAGAGGTGTTAGATGGTATAGAGAAGCTGGTGGTATTTAATTCAAAGTAGAAAGGCTAAAGGTCATGGCAGTTAAATCTTCAAAATTCAACATTAGAGTAGTAATTAGCAATTGTATATATAAACATAACTTTCACGTCATAATCATAAATAGATCTTTGTTCTCTGTACCATAAAAATTAAGATCGCGTTTGTTTTTTTGATTACCTTATGCTTCAATGCCAGAGTTTGATTTACATGGAAATATCGGGCAGCTACCCAAGGAGAGTTTAGAAGCAAGAAAAGATATACTCAATGAACTTGAGTTATACATAGGTGAGCATGGTGTTGATAAACTGACTTTGTCGGCGTTATTTGATATGATATTTGAATTGAATACTTCACTTCATAATAGTGAAAAGAGATTTATAATCAAGAAATTATTAATTCCTAATGGTTCATATGATCTAGAATATGAGTTACTGTATAAAATAATAAGTCAAGTGGGATATCCCCGAATATACTATCATAATAGCAAGAAGATCAAACAGAAAAAGTTGACATTGACATTGCAAAATTTACTCTTGGAATGGCTCATATCATTTATACATTTATTTGGTAAGAAAATATTCAAGAAATTACACCAAATCATAACTATTTTGTTCAATATTCTATCATTTGAATATCTGAGACCTGCAGTAGCCAATTTGATATTCCTTATAGTAATGAATACCAATAGTTCTATTGGATTCAAGGACAAAACCAACAATACTTTAGTAAAAAGATGGCAAATTCAATTGGTAGTGGACCTCTATATGAAATTTCCCCTAGATGACTCCTTAAAGAATTTGTTAGTCCTTTTTAAAGAAGTTATGCCTAGTTTGGATTATAAGAATTTTACTCCCAACAACTATTACAATTTGAACAATTTATCCAAGATCAATAAATTGATAAAATATCCTAATCCACATCACCTAAGTAAGTTTCCAAACACTTCCGTGAATCATCAACTCCTTAGCGATTGTTTAAATCAATACACATCCTTCAATAGAATGATAAAGAAGAGAAGAAAGCTATCACCCTTGGAGGAAGTAAACAATATAGAAATCCTCAATCCAGACAGAGAATCGATATATAATGTGAATTCTTTGGAATCCTTGGTTCTAGGCTTGAAGCGTTTTGATCACTTGAATTTTACCGAACTCATAAATCAACCAACTACTAATTATAACAACAAGTTTAGAATACATTGTTTGATACTAAAATACCTTCAAGACTTCAATGGTCCAGTTATGCTCAAGTTTACCAGTTTTGTCAATAATCACATTGAAATCTCAGATTCTCTATTTTTGAATAGAATGGCTGAATTGAGTTATCTTTTACCTGAATTGTTTAAACCAACAAATATATTATCGTTATACGATGGGAAAATGGTGAATTTCAAGGTAAGATTGAGTAAAATAAAGCAATTAAGACTGTTATCATTCAGTGACGTGTCAAGCATTCCAACTCAGAAGCTCCTTGATGCAAGTTCCGACAAGGACAATGAGATGCTAACTGTTCGATATTTTTACGAAGTTTCATTGGCCATAGTGAGTTCTAGTCATAATTTGTCACCAGAACTGTGCAACATGTTGACGGAGGTATTAAAGCAAGTATTCAAGTTATTTGATGATCACTTGGATACACATCCTTTGTCAATCAAGCTAGCATTTATAAAAGTTTTGAAAGCTCTACAACATATCGATAGTAATTCTTTGAACAATGTTGGTTATGCATTATTTCCAATCTCAATCATTAACAAGCTTTTGTTGGATCCTAACCCATTTGTTGTATCAGAAACATGTGGGTACATCAACTTCATCAAGAAGATTGAATTTTCTGATAATAGGGAACAGATTAAAAGTATGCAGAATAGCTTGGTAATGGATACCTTGAATTTCATATGGAGAGATAGAGCATTCCAGTATCAAGAAGGCGGTTTTGATAAAGCAATGTTTTTGCATACTAAATTTGTTGATAATCTACCTACTTTGAATACTTTTGGATATTCCAGTCTAACCCAATTGAATACTATAGGAAATATGTTTCATAATCCTGCATGGTCCTATTTGGCCGCAGAAGCAGTTTGGAAGTTAGAGGACAAGGTAGAAAATATAAACAAGAGACACCCTGGTCCAATAACTGAGGATTCAGTCTATAATATTTTAGGTGAAGCTAACCTCAAATGGATTGATATGAATTATGGTCAAATAAAAGTTGAAATATTAAAAGAGTTGGATAAGGCTGGTTATGTAGGATTAGCTGATTTATTGTTTAATTCGTTGAGAAGTTTGAGTGGAGCAAGATAAGGCATGTCTCAAAACAAATAGGAGAGTAGTATATGTAAATTAGTGTAGTATATAATGCAATGGATCAAAATAATAACTCTTAGTGCGGCTCGTACCACAAATCTCGCGAAGATTTTTCAAATAGTTGCAATACTCCATTAAATCATATTGTGTAACTAGTCACAAACTTCAAGAATCTTCTAAGCATGTTAAGGGTTCGAATACTTGATTCTAGGCCATTGCTTATAAATAGACTTACCAGATATTACTCTACCACGCAACTTAAAGATTTAGATGCAAAATGGACTCAGAAATGGAATCAACTCACTGATAATAAAGGTTTGAATCCCAAGAAATTTCAGCAACAAGATGGAGAAAAAGAATCCTTCTATAGTTTGGTAATGTTCCCATATCCGTCAGGTGTTCTTCATATGGGTCATGTAAGAGTATACACCATCAGTGATGTTATCTCCAGATTTAAAAGACTACAAGGTTATGATGTAATTCACCCAATGGGATGGGATTCTTTTGGATTGCCTGCTGAAAATGCAGCCATAGAACGTGGTATAAACCCCGGAATATGGACTCGTGACAACATCGTCAAAATGAAAGAACAAATGCAAACAGTTTTGGTCGACTTTGACTGGGAAAGAGAAATATCAACCTGTGAAGCTGATTATTATAAATGGACTCAAAAGATTTTCTTATTAATGTACGACCATGGATTAGCTTACAAAAAGGAGGCAGAAATAAATTGGGATCCTATAGATCAAACAGTTTTGGCTAATGAACAAGTCGATAGTAACGGGAAATCATGGCGTTCAGGTGCTGTAGTTGAGAAAAAGCAGTTGAAACAATGGTTTATGGGTATCACCAAATATGCTAGTGATTTAAATAAAGACATGGATCTCTTGGATAAATGGCCCGACAAAGTCAAGGCAATGCAACGCCATTGGATTGGTGAATCCCATGGTGCAGAGATCAAATTCCCTACGACTTTAGACAATACTATTGAGGTTTTCACATCCCGTCCTGAAACTTTATTCAGTGTTCAATATTTAGCCCTTTCGATAACTCATCCAATAGTAGTGGAAGCTAGTCAAAACAATCCAAAATTACAGGAATTCATTGAAGAGTTCAAAAATTCTCAGGATACCAAAGTCGGATATCGTCTTGATGTAAAAGCATCAATTCCTATAGATCCTTTCAACAATAAGATCAACACATATAAAGTTCCTATTTACGCAGCACCATATGTGCTTGATGGATACGGTACTGGTGCAGTCATGGGATGTCCCGCTCATGATGAAAGGGATTTTGAATTCTGGAAAGCTCATAATCCTAACTATCAGCCTATAGTCACTGTTGCACCAGAAAAATTAAGATTATCTGAGCTCCCGTATACAAGTAAAGAGGGTAAAATGATTGATAATTCAACAATCAATAATGGAATTGATGACATCGGTGAGTATAAAGGTTTAACCACTAAACAGGGAGCTGATAAAGTAATACAATCTCTTCAAGATCTTGGACTTGGTAATAAGAAAACAACCTATAGAATAAGGGATTGGCTTATAAGTAGACAAAGATATTGGGGAGCTCCTATACCAATTGTATATTGTGATAGTTGTGGCCCTCAACCTGTTCAGGATAAGGATTTACCAGTGATGTTACCAGTACTTGAAGGAGAACATTTCGCAAGAGGAAATCCATTAGATAAGTTAGATTCCTTCAAGAATACATCTTGTCCATCTTGTGGAGGCCACGCTACAAGAGACACTGATACGATGGATACCTTTATGGATTCATCGTGGTATTTCATGAGATACTTAGACCCTAAGAATGAAACTAAACCCTTTGAAGCTTCCAAAGCTAATAGAAACTTGCCCGTTGACATTTATATTGGGGGAGTAGAGCATGCAATTTTGCATTTGTTGTATACAAGATTTGTCTCCAAGTTCTTGGGTAAAATCGGATTATGGGATGGTAGTAAAGTAAATAATGAGCCTATAACTCATTTAGTGACACAAGGTATGGTTCAAGGTAAAACATTCAGTGATCCAGAAACCGGGAGATTCTTAAAACACGAAGAAATTGATTTCAGTAATCCTTCAAACCCTGTCATCAAAGACACCAAACAGTATCCCCTTTCTTCATACGAAAAAATGTCAAAATCCAAATATAATGGTGTAGATCCTAAAGAAACTGTCAAGAAATATGGTGCCGATGCCACAAGAGCACATATAATATTCCAAGCTCCTATTTCCGATGCATTGAATTGGAACGAAGATAACATTCAAGGTGTAGATCGTTGGTTACGTAAAGTCATATCTTTAGCAGTTAACATTGATATCGAGCAAAAAGGGTTTGAAGAAGAAGGGGATCTCAACATTGAATTAAATGGTATAGAGTATAAGAATATCAAATTATCTGAACATGAGGTAGAACTACTCAACGAGACAAATGAGTTGGTTGAAAAAATCAAAAAGTCAGTTAATGATGACTTGACTTTAAATACCGTCATTTCAGACCTTATGAAGTATACAAATGCTCTTATCAATGCTAACAAACTGAAACAAGATTATAGACCTGAGTTACTACTCGATTTATATAAAAATTTGTTGATAGTTATGTCACCTATCACACCTTGTACAGCAGAAGAATCGTGGGAGATTTTGTTAGAAAGGTTGCAAGTTCCATGGACTTCAATTATGTTGGAAACATTCCCAAAGATTCAAAAGATTGTATCTAGTCAAACTAAATATAACGTCTTTATCAATGGAAAAGCTAGATTACTGTTCAGTGAATCCAAAGAATTGTTCACCAAGGATGATGACGAGATTCTTGATATTTTATTTAGTTATGATGTTGTTAACAAATTTACTGCAAAGAGTAAGGTCAGAAAGGTAATCAAGAAGCTAGGTATGATCTCATTAGTTGTCAAATAATTCAAAGTAAAGTATTAGAGTATGTATAGAAAGTGTATATAGTTTAGTCTATGCATATTTACAAGCTATTTACAGGTTGAATTATATAGTACAACGAAAAATATCTTAACGCCTTCTCATCAGATATTCTTTAAACTCTCTTCTGGAGATTTTTCCTTCGAATCTACTTTGCGCCCTTCTTGCAATATTTCTTAAAGTTTTGCAATTTATATCGTGTCCAATATCAACACATTTTTCATATAACAGACTCAACTCATTCCATGTCCATTTAAATTGATATTCAGTACTAAGAACTATGGCAATAGCATCATCCAATAAATTCATCTTAGTTAATGCTTGGACCATCTCATTAGCAAACTCAAAATCTAATTTTTTTCTTTGATTAGAATCCAATTTTCTGAACTCAGATGATTTACGGTATCTACCTCTTTCTTCCCAAACTTGTTGAGCAAATTCGTAGTTCTTGAATCTGCCAGCAGTTTTTAAAGCAATTTGATAAGTTATAGTTGATCTGGTAATGATAGGTTGCTTTCTTTGAATTTCGGCGATGGCTTTGGCCTCCGTATTATCGGTTTCATCACCTTCTTCAACAACAACTCTAGTAGTAGCTGCGTCAGCTACTAATCTAGATAATTCATAGCTTTTCTTGAAATCTTTGAAAGTTCCTAGCTCAGCTGCAATATTAAGATAGGTATTGTAAGCATTAGGATGTATGAAAGAAGGGTGAAAAATAATAGCATGATTCCAAAGAGCATTGGATTCAGCAAGTAATTCTGACGCTGAAGTCAACTCCACAACAGGTAAAAATGGTACTTGGAGTGATTTCAATTGTTCTGATTGATAGATCAAATTAGTTCTGAAGTTTGATCCTTTGGGATGCGTCAAAATTGTCAAACCTTCTTCCGGCATAGATTTTGAGTATCCAATCAAAAGGAATGTGAATGATCTCTTACTAGTAGCATCAATACTTGCAAGACGTTTATACAAAGCTCTTGATAATGGCAAATCTCCATCATTAGAAGCTAAGTAGAGCATGTATTCTAAAGTTTCTAAAGATGGAGTCCAATTGTTTTCATAGATATCAAACATGAAATCCCAGGCTTTGAATTTAAGTTGTTTTCTTGATACACAACCTCTAGAAAGTGCTACTAAAATCTCTTGATTTATAGGTGTTCTGGACTGTAGCATCTCTTGATAAAGATCCAATGCTTTTTCGATCTCATTGTTATTCACATATGAAACAATAATGTCTTGATAAGCTTTTGTACCTGGCTTCGTTTCAACTGATAAGAAGTTCATAGTGTCGAACAATGCAACAGCATCCTTGTGATTCCTTGCTTTGTAAACCAAAGTTTTCAAAATATTGGAATATATGCTAGGCTCAATTGGAATGCTATGCATTTTCATTTCAGTGATAAGTGAATTGATTTTATCTAAATCATTCACCTTACCGTATGCTTTAATTACAAGTTCATAGGTCTCTTTGGGCAATGTGTTTTTATTGTGTTTTCTAATATATTCCACATAACCTTCAATGGCTTTCAAGTTTTCTGGTGATATATCACGCCCTAATGATAAAGCATGTATGAATTCTTTAAGAACTTTTGAAGTTGGTTTGACTCTAGCTTCAGCCATTAAGGCTTCAATCTGTGGAATGACCGGAGCCAAAAATTTTTTGGGAATATTTGCAATGAACTTTCTAATATCTTTTTGTGTTACATCTTTGAATCCACCACTAAGCTGAAGGTTCTGGAGAATTAATGGCCAGTTCTGTTCAGTCTTGGAGACCAAGAATTTAATTGAGAGACCCAACTTATCCTGTATGGCATCAGGTATATCTATCACTGGAGTAACTAAACTTGCTTTGGAAGGATCAAAAGGCTTTTTTGGTGAGTTCAATGACGCATAGACCTTATCAACTTCCTTATTCATCTCCGAAGCTAGTGGTATATTATCAATGTCTTCGAGATGTCTTTCATAGTCTTTCTTCTTTTGGATCATTTTGGATACACTTCGAGTCATCTTGTGTAACTCTTTCAATTTTTCACGGTATATCTGATCTTTTTGATACTCCAACTTGTCTACATAGTCTTGTGATTTAGATTTAGGATTTACTTTTCTTTTGGATCTCGTACTAGCTACATAGATCAGTCGGTTGAGTATGGTATTGAATGAGCTTGGAATACTTTTAGATGAAGTACCCAAACTCGAAAAACCTCTTGTACTCGCCTGTATTACATACGAAATGTTATTACCTCGTAGAATACTCATCTACTACTTTCTTTGTGTGGTATATAGGCTTACTAGTTTTCGCATCGCATCGCTTGTCTCACGACACTTAACCACAAAAGCATCAGACATTTCGCGGAACCCAGCTGTCTTCAATTTCAGGTACCAGCTTTACAGTAATAAGGTAGTCTTTGAACCGGTTCAAACTTTAAATTACTAAGAAATTTCAATTTAATAGTTTGACACTATTCAATTGTCTTACAGTACAAAAAGTTGAGCAAGAGCCCGGAAAAAATAAAAATCGGTACAAACACTAAGTGTTAACGGCACTAATAAGCACGATTGGTAAAATATGTCCTCCTCAACAGTAGCAGGCTCAACACCAGGACGTCCAAGAACGAGTTCAACTGTTACTTTACCACCAGAGATAGCTACTGTTTCTGCCACCGACGCAAATAGAACAACCACATCCAACATGGTAGGGAGTAATCCGGCAGCATCTGTGGGGGCAACATTAACAGGTATGAATCAAGATATACCACCCGATATGGCTGTTTTATTACAGAGTTTAGAGGATGATTTCACTTTACACAAAACCATTGATCAATGGACTTACATCAATAGAAGAGAAGAAATTATTCAATCCATCAATAAATTACATCAGCAACAACTTGAGAATGATAATATAAGACTTGACCCTGAAAGTCTAGAACAACCTTTGTACCCAAGATTAACTAATATTGATGAAAAGAAGATATCATTGACCACAATATTACAAAACAGGGCTAGCACATATAAGACTGAACAAGCTTTACTTGTATTGGATAGTAAAGGTAAAGAAGTGTCATCTATGTCATGGGAGAAACTTTATCTAAAATCAGTAAAAGTGGCTTATGAAATCAAACATAAGATGGCTCTCAAGAATAGTGATACTGTTATATTACTTTACAAAGAGGGAGAAGTTGCCGAATTCACAATTGCATTATTTGGATGTTTTATGGCTGGGGTAACAGCTGTACCAATTCATCAAGATGTTTCATTACATGAAGTATTAGATATCATCAATTTAACTCAATCCAAATTAGTATTGTATTCTGAACCGGTTGCCAAGGAATTAGAAAGATTAAATGCACAAGGATCAAGAATAGCATGGCCTGCAAAATTATCTAAATGGAGAACTACAGATTTTGGATCAGCAAGAAAATCAGAATTAGCATCATGGAATTCAAAGCATAATCAACAACAACAGCAAGAAGCTAAAACCAAAGCAGATTTAGCGTACGTGGAATTCTCTAGATCTCCTGTGGGTGAATTAAGAGGAATTGCATTAAGTCATAGAACCATATCACATCAAATGTCCACTATAAGTTTGTCATTACTGAGTTCACCAAATTCCGATGGTATAGTTCGTAACTGCAAAGAATATAGAAGGAATAGGAAAGTGTTCATGGCTACTTTAGATATAAGATTCTCCATAGGATTGATCATGGGGATATTATTTGCCGTTTATTCTGGTAATATATTAATCTGGGCCCCACAAAAAGTAATGGAAGTTCAAGGTCTTTACGCCAATATAATTTCAAGATTCAAAGCGTCTTTATTATTGACTGATTACATAGGGTTGAAAAGAGTAACTTATGATTATCAACAATCACCTAATGCCACCAGATATTTCTCGAAAACCCAAAAAGTTGATTTTTCATCTGTTAAATGGGTATTGGTTAATTCTCTTACGATAGATGGGGAATTTATGGAGATTTTATCAAATAGGTACTTGAGGCCTTTAGGATGTAATCAACCAGAAAATGCTATTATACCGATGTTGACCTTAAGTGAATATGGAGGAATGGTAATGTCAATGAGAGATTGGCTAGATTCAAATAATGATGAAGTTAAAGGTGAATTATCTTCAGTTTTAATCGACAAAGATGAATTATCAAGGAACAGGATTCAAATCATCGAAACCAATCCTTCTGCAAATGACGACACTACAAAGGATACCTTGAGAGTTGATGCTTTCGGATTCCCGTTACCTGATGCTACATTAGCTGTAGTTAATCCCGAGCTGTCAATAATAGTAGGTAAAGGAGAAGCAGGAGAAATCTGGATAGATTCACCATGTTTATCCGGAGGGTTCTATGGTCTTCTTAAAGAGAGTAAATCAATTTTCCATGCCAAATGTAGGGATGCAGAAGGGGTGTTAGAAATGGATTTCTTGAGGACAGGATTATTAGGATTCACTTATAATGGGAAAGTTTTTGTCTTGGGATTATACGAAGATAGAATTCGTCAAAGATTAAGTTGGATAGATCAGAAAGTTTATAATAAATTAGGTAAAGAGTTGGTTATAGGAAATGGCACCAGATATCATTATTCATCACATTTGTTAGCCACCTTGGCAAGTGAAGTTAGACAAGTTTACGATTGTACGATATTTGATGTTTTCATTGGTAATGAATACCTTCCCGTTGCTATTGTTGAAGCAGAAGTTATCAGGAAGGTCATTGATAATAATGATAACAATGGAAATAGTAATGCATCAGAACAACACTTGTACCACCCAGTACCATTGAATGAACCAGTATTAAATTCTATAGCTCAAAAATGTTTTGATACTTTATACAAGTATCATTTGTTAAGATTATATTGTGTTTTAGTAGTGGATTGTGATAGTTTACCTAAAATTATGAGAAGTGGTGGTAGAGAAATCGCCAATATGTTATGTAAGAAGAGGTTTTTAGAAGGGAGTTTGAAAGCAGAATATGTCAAATTCTTTGTACAAAAGTCAATAAGTATGATACCCCATGGAGAAGATTTAATTGGGGGTATTTGGTCACCTTATGTTTCACAATTGAGAAGTTTAGCATTAGAAAACTTTACACCTCAATTGAGTGTAGTCAATTATAAGGATAAATCTATAGATGATAAAACAGGTGCACCCTTAACTGACTTCAAGAGTATAGTTGATATTTTAAAATTCAGAGTTGGAAACTCTGGTGACTCAATTGCTTTCCAAAATTTAGATAATAGCGGTAAGTCATCTTTGAAACCTTTGACTTGGAAAAAATTCGAATTAAGAGTTTATGCATTATGTAATTATTTGATTGATAAGGCTCTAGTTAAGCCAGGGAAGTATGTCATATTGATGTATTCCTTATCAGAAGAGTTTATCATAGCAGTATACGCTTGTTTAATGTGTGGCATAATCGCTATACCAATGTTACCATTTGATAGTAATAGAATTGGTGAAGATTTACCAGCATTTGTTGGGGTCATAAGAGACTTTGATGTTGAAGATATTTTGGTTAATGAAGAAGTTGAGAAGTTCTTGAAGAATGGACCTGTAGCCGATCATTTAAAGAGAATTAACCTTAAAAAATACAAGAACTTGAAGATTAAAAATACTACAAAATTGACCAAAGTAAGTAATATAGCAGTATTAAATTCCAAGATTTCCAAGTATCAAGCAGCTGTTAATTTCAGGGACGAAAAATGTGTAGCATTGATCTGGTTGAATTTCACTTCTGATCACTATAGAATTGCTGCTGTTTTGAGTCATAAGACCATTATTGGAATCTGTAAAGTGTTTAAAGAAACTTGTAATTTAACATCCAAGAGCTCAATAGTAGGCTGTGTTAGACATTCATCAGGTATAGGGTTTATACAAAGCACTTTACTAGGTGTGTTTTTAGGTACCACAACTTATTTGTGTTCACCTGTTAGTTATGCTGAGAATCCACTTTCATTATTTTTGTCTTTGTCAAAATATAAAGTCAAGGATGTGTTTGTCACCGAACAAATGTTGAAATATGCTGCCATTAAATTCACTCCTAAAGGGTTCAATCTATCAAGTCTTAAAAATATGATGATCAGTACTGAAGGAAGAGTTGAGATTGATTTGTTGAGAAAGATAGCTAAAGTTTTCCAACCAACGAAGTTAAGTGCAGCCTCAATGTCAACTGTTTTTAATCATTGGTTCAATCCTATCATATCTACCAGATCTTATATGGCAGTTGCACCGGTTGATTTATACTTGGATCCAATTGCTTTGAGACAGGGATTTGTGTCAATTGTTAACCAAGTCGAATTTCCTAATGCTTTACATATTCAAGATAGTGGAATGGTCCCAATTTGTAGTGAAATTGCAATTGTCAACCCAGAGACTTGTAGGTTATGTAAAGAAGGAGAATTCGGAGAAATTTGGGTATCTAGTGAAGCCAATTTAAGTGGATTCACCAATGGACCAAAGGGACCCAAAGATGACTTCACATCACTGCAATTCTTGAGTAAAATAGTTGAAGGTGATCCTGATATAACTTACCTCAAGACTGGAGATTTAGGATTCTTACACCACATTTCTATCACTAAGAATAAAGTGGATAAGAATAGAGAAGAGCCAGAAATTACCTCATTCCAACCACTTTTCGTATTAGGAAAAATTTCTGATACTTTTGAAGTAATGGGTTTACATCATTTCCCAATAGATATCGAAAATACTATTGAATCATGCCACGCTGACATTTTTAAAAATGGTTCATGTATTTTCAAATGTGCTGATTATACGGTTGTAGTATGTGAGTCTAAACGTAAGCGTAACTTTGCGTCATTAGTCCCAATTATTGTTAACACTGTTTTGAGTAAACATCATTTGATTGTAGACATTATAGCTTTTATGAAGAAAGGAGAGTTCCCAATATCTCGTTTAGGGACCAAGCAAAGAGCTAGAATCATTGATGCTTGGGTTCAAGGTGTTCTTCCTGTAAGTGCACTGTATGGGGTTAATTATGGAGAAAATAGTTTGATTCAATTGGTCAAGGAAATAGATTCAGTTGCCAGTGATAATCCTATAACTGGTTTAAAGAACCCAGCTTTGAGTTATTACGATACAGAGGATGATAAGTCTGATATTTTTGATATGAATCATCAAGGGTTGACTTTGAATGACGGAGAACATCGTGCTTTCTTCCAGGTCTAGTTAAGTAACGTGTCAGATCAGTTTGCTCAGGAGTTTAATGTTAGCCGTGCTTGTATATGTAGGTTTGTAATATATGAATGTAGAATAAGTTAGGAAAGGTACTGTAATTATGGCTCTGACTATCTCTGATTGCCATTAATTGTCACTATAATATGTGTATGTAAACAAAGTCAAACTAAGATCAATTGAAGCATGTCAAAAATTTGTAACAAGTAAATATACTCGGCTGCCATAACCAATAGTAGTAACATCGCACTTCATTTCATTTCATTCATCGCGCATCACAAACCATGACAGTGAATAGGAAGCGCTCAATAAGCCCAACAGCTATTGAGAAACCACCAGTTAATGGTTACATCAATCCGTTGAAAAGACTTGTTGGATTTTTCAAGAATGATTCACCAAAAAACACCCCAAAACCACTGCATATAGATAATTCTATACAATTAACAACAACAGACATGGCATCTGATAAACGTAGAAAATTATCAATACAACATAGTAATACATTCAGAGAATTCAAGCCAAGATCTTCAATTGATTATACTAACATGCCAAGTAAGTATGAAAACTATTTAAATAAACTTCAAGAAGAGGTTGAAGATTTGAATTGTACTATTGAAAGAAGAGCAACAATAATACCTGACGATATTAGTGAAAATGATCTGCCAATTCCTGATATGATTGAAGTCAGAAGACAGTCACAAGTCATGATCGATACTTTGGAACACAATTCTAACTATCAACAACTACAACGTTTTGAAGATCAAAATCAAGATGAAAGTGAAGAATTTGACCAAGACAATCAATTAGCAAATCTTTATACTGACGGAGAAGGTAACCTTGTCAGACCACCATTCATAAACTTAGATCCGAAGGAAAGGTATCAATTACTTCAATTGAAAAAATCAATTGAAGCTTCAAAGGAATTAGAAACTAAACTTAAATACACTATAAATCCTAATGAAACTCAATCTACAGTCATTGGTAATAAAGTTGAAACGTCAACGCAAACTTATGACATTCATTATTTGAGAAACAAATTGCATTTTACTGATCTACTCAGACGACAACAACTGAAAAGATTAAAATCTAATGGAGGTGCAATATTTTCTGGTGAATTTTTATATGATGTTGAGGAAACACCTGTCGAATCCACCAATAAGAAATTCAATGGATACCTTGGAAATGTTTCCCAGCCGAAATTCTCTAAGGAAGATTCAAAGAAGAGATCATTCAATAATAATCAAGAAATAACCTTAGATTCAGATTATGTAAGTAAGACTGAAAAAATTTCAGATTTGATTAAATTAAAGCAAACTGATACCAAAGAGAGTCACCAGAAACCAAGTTCAGGGTTCCAGTTCTCTATCAATAAGGACGAAATGAATGATTTAATCAAGAGGAGAGCTGACACTAATGAAATTGAGGCAACCACAAAACCAATCTCAAGTCTTGGTGAGATCACAAAAACAACCAATCCTAAAGCACCATCATTCAATTTTGGTAAGACAGATGATAAAAAACCATCATCCACTTTCAATTTTGGTGCTCGAGATAAGAAGGAAGAACCAATCTTGAAATTCGGTAACAAAAATGAGGAGAGCGACACCCAACAAGTGTCTCAAAAAGAGATCCCCACTCAGAAAATTTCAAGTTTCAATTTTGCAGCCACAGAAACTAATACTGAATCACCAAAGGAAGCTCCTAAATTCAGTTTTGGATCTAAGGCCACTAAGGACACTAAAGAAGCTCCAACATTCAACCTAGGAGGAGGAAGCAAGAAAGCACCAGCCTTTAATTTTGGAGGAGACAAGAAGGAAACTTCTAGCAGTGGTGAAACTAAAGATACACCAAAGTTTAATTTTGGTGATAAGAAAGATTCCAGTTCTGCAAAAGAGAATAAAAAAGAAAGTCTATTCATCTTTGGAGCAAAAGATGATAAAAAAGAAACTCCTGCTTTCAATTTTGGTAAGCAAGATTCTGCCAAAGAAACCACCCCAACTTTCAGTTTCGGTGCTAAAACTGAGAAGAAGGATGCAACAGCTATCAGTTTAGGAGCTAAGGCCGAAACTCCAGCACTTAGTTCAGAAAGTAAGCCAGAAACACCAACCTTTAGTTTTGGTAAATCAGAAACTCCTAAGTTTAATTTTGGTGCTAAGGACAGTATCACTTCAGACAAACCGACATTTAATTTCGGAACTAAAGACAGTACAGATAATCCGACACTCAGTTTTGGATCTAAAGAATCTGGTGCAGATAAACTGACATTTAATTTCGGTGGATCAAAGGAAGATAAAAAAGAAACTCCAAGTTTTAGTTTTGGTGCCAAAGATGATAAGAAGCAAAACCCTGCATTAGTTCTAGGATCCAATAAGGACACAACCTTCAAATTAGGACAGGATAAAGCATCTGGTTTCAATTTCACACCTCAAAAGGAACAAGAAGAGGACAGTCAACGTAAGAGAAGACAAACCAGCACAACTGACTCCAAATCAACCACTACCCCACAAAATGCCAATATTGACAGCAAACCATCATTTAATTTTGGACAAACTGACAAGCCAAGTTTCAACTTCGGTAGTACAGAAAAGCCAAGTTTCAATTTTGGAAGCACAGAAAAGCCAAGTTTTGGATTCACACCTAATCCACCTAAACTGGCCCCACCATTAGCCACTACGTTCAATTTTGGACAAAGCAAACCCAACTTCAAAAGTGTATCGCCAAGTTTTCAAGCTAATACACCCGCTGTAGCATCCATTAATAATGGATTTGTTAATGGTATTACACCTATCAAACCAAATCAAGGATTCGGAATCAAAGACAATACACCCTTTAATTTCAGCAGGAGTAATACAGGAACCCCGGATTTTGGCAGCGCACAACCAATGAATAGTGGAGCCAACCAGATGAGCATGGGGCTGATGAATGGAACGAATGCAGGAATGAACCCAATGACTGGGGGAATGAATCAAATGAATCCAAATATGAGTGCACCAAATATGAATGGATTTATGGGTACACCACAATCTATGGGAAATCCTATGGGGAATCCAATGAGTAACCCAATGGGAAATGGTATGGGTACACCAATGGGAAACTCACCAATGAATGCAAATATGGCAAATCGTCCTAACCGTAAAATTGCTCAAATGAGAAGAAGACGAGGATAAATATAGTTGGGTATGATTTACCCCACCTACGTAATGATTTTTTGTCGCATTTCTTTTTGGTTAATTGCGTACTTGCATAATTCCATTATCGTTTAGATCAAATTAGACGAAATGGAGACGTAAATTTCAGGTCAAAGGGTCTATTGATAGGTCATCTTGGGTTATTATATTATAGGAACTCACACAGAAATTGTATATTAAATAAATATTGTCTAATTATAGTACGAGAAAAGTAGGTCAACTTCATAAGAATAGGATTAGGAATGTATAAGGTTATTACAAGGAAGTTAGGGAAGTTTATATTGAGTATCTATCAAATTAGGAAAGATTAGGGGTAGCCAGCAAAGTCTGGGGAATAGATCTTGGAAAATCTCTCTAAGCAAATCCTGTCATTTTTTTAGCCAGTATTGCATTTTGTTGAGAGAATGTGATAATTATGAACCACAACTCAATCTCACCTAAATTAGTGATGCCATATTAAGTAGTAAATCGGAAAACTTGTAATTCATCCTGCAAACTAGGTCCTAAACCCCTTATCTAACATGAAAACTAACAAATTGACTTCATCGACATGTACAGAACAATTACTTATTTAGGAAGTATAGAACTTTCACATTGTTAATTTTCACAGATTGTCGTGTGAAAACTATGAACTCCTCAAATAATTTTTCATGTGTACTTTGTAACTTGATAACTCCAATTTCATATATAAAGTCAGCCATTGCTTTCGATTGAGATTGAATTTCAACTTCCTATCAAAAAATATAAAAAGTGTGTAAGTGTTAGTATACACCCATTTAATTTAATTGGATAATACAGTAAGGAAAAATGGTTCAATATAGACCAGGTAGAATTCAAAGTATCAATGCTGATCAAGAAATTGTATTAAAGCAATTTTATGCTTATATGTACAAATATCTTGGATACCCACTTGATGTTGATAATGAAGATTTAGGTTATAAAGAGTGTTTTATCGCTTCTACTAGAACTCAAGAATTAAGTGAATCCGGTAGTTCAGGTTTAAATTATGGTTTAGTTAGAACCAGCACTAAAGGTTCAACTACTTCTTCAACTGCTAGTCATAAAACTAGTGGTTCTTCTTATTCAACTATCAGCAAGAAGAAGAAAGCTGGTATTTTGAAACGTGGTAATAAAGGTAGCAAGAATGAACCAGAAGCCGAAAGTGCTCCAGAATCAAGTAAAAGAATGAAATTTGTTCAAAGTCAATCTTCATTTGAACAATACAAACCAATTGATATTGACCCAAAAGTTGCTTATGTTTATTGTAATTATTACAAAGCTAATTTCGAAAACAGTGAAGATTATATGAGTGATAATGAAGATTATGGTAATGACGCCGCTGAAGATGATGACGACATCAGTTCATTTATGACTGCTGAAACCAACATTGACGTTGCTGATATGTCAAAATTCGTACTGGATACTAGTGCTGCCAAAACCACTGTTGCTCATTATGAAACTGAATCATTCTCAGTTAAACCACAAAAATCAATTCTTAGTGTTACAGGTAAATATGACCCAGTCGTCAGTCACAAAGCCCTTATTGATGCTCCTAGAAATGATGCATTCGACAATTTCCTTTTAAGATTCGTTAGAGCTAGAAAATTCAAAACTGAAGATGCTATTGCTATGATTTTGAAATCTGCCGAATGGAGACAATCTACTTTTAAACCTGATGAATGGGTTAAAGAAGGTGATGCTTTAAGTTACGTCACTAACAAAAACCCTGGTTTTATTAAGAACTTTACTACCCAAAAATCTTATGTTCGTGGTGTTGATAAAGAAGAAAATCCAATCTTCTTCTTCAAAGCTAAATTACATTTAATCTCAGATGCTCCTTTAGCTGATACTCAAAGATTCGCAGTTTATACCATTGAATCTTGTAGATTATTCTTAAGAGATATCAATGAAAGTGTTGATACTTGCTCCATTGTTTTCGATTTAAGTGGATTCTCATTAAAGAATGCTGATTATAATGCTATTAAATTCTTAGCTGAAGTTTTCGAAGCTCATTACCCAGAATGTTTAGGTAAGATTTTAATTTTCAATGCTCCATGGATTTTCTCCACTGTCTGGAATGTTATTAAAAATTGGTTAGATCCAGTTGTTGCATCTAAAATTCATTTCACCAAAGATTTCAAAGAATTAAACAAATTCATCGATAAAAAATGGATTCCTGATTATATGGGAGGTGATGATGATTACGCTGGTGAATATCCAGTTCCAAGTGAAAAGGACGCTAGATACATGAAACAAAGAGATGGTGAATTCTCTCGTTTATGCCGTAAGAGAGATGAATTATTCCTTAAAGTTTTAACTGCCTCCAAAAAATGGATTGAATCTACTTCCCCTGAAATTAGTGATAAATATTTACAAGATAAAATTGATTTAGATCAACAACTTGCTGAAAATTATATTGCATTGGATCCTTACCTCAGATTTGCTGGTTTCTATGATAGAAATGGATCTTTGACTGTTACTTGTTAAGTTACTCTGTGGGTTATTTATCAAGAACTGTAGATATGTGTAGAATTATATGTTGTCATGCTATTCTATTCTCTGGTTCTCTATAAAACTGTTGGTTCAATCATACTGTGGCTTTCTAATGAATAATCAAATTTGTTTACATTGTCTGTGTGTTTGTGTCAGTAACTATGTTGATGTCTTCGCACTAATTTCTATTTCTCACTTATCAATGTCACGTAGAACCAGAAGATTCGAAAAAGTTGAATTCGACGAATTTGAAGAAGAAGATGAAGTCACAAGATGTGTTTGTGGTAACGATGACTTAAACCCTTCTACCATAAGTCCACAATTATCAGCATTACTTCAAAGTGAATATCAAATTAAAATCGACCAAGGATTATTTATTCAATGTGATAAATGTTCAGTTTGGCAACATGGGTATTGTGTAGGGTTATTCAGGAATGACGATGTACCTGATAAATACTGGTGTGAATTATGTAAACCCGATTTACATCTTTTCATCGTTGAAAATGATCAAAAACGTACTTTATATAGGCCAGTTTCCGATAAACGTAAAAAATTAATGATGTTAGAAACCGAAAGAATACAAAATAAACGTAAATTCACTCGTAAAGACAGAAGAAGTTATGATTATGATGAACAATTACAGAAGGCCTTAAGAGAAAGTGCTAAAGAAAGTGGGTTGGGTGAAAAATCAAATGATACTCAACAAGAGTCACCTGAACCTGAAGATGAACAATCTGAACCAGCACAAGAAAAGAAAACTACACCACCTATTCCAGAAATAAACGTAGAAACCAAAACTGAAAATGAATCGGATGTGGAGGAAGATGAAGTCGAAGAAGAAGTCAAACTTAAACCTAAACCAAAGAAACCCAAGAAGAAAGAAGTTAAAAAAGTCAAGAAACCCAAGGAAATAACATTTACGAAAGAAGAATTATTAAGTCAGGCATCAAAGCCAAGATTTGTCAATGGAAAGTCCACAGTTTATGAATTAAGGAAAAGGATATCTGCCATTTTAGAATGGTTGAATCGATCACAGTTAGAATTGGAAGATGAGAAATTAAATAAAGCTTCATTAGATGATGGTATAATGCTGAACTACGATGAGAATTTGAATTTAATGCAATCATTGACTAAGCTGATCTTAGATTGGGAGGAAAGGTTTGGGAAATATGTTCCTTAAAGACCTTTAACTGTATAATGGGACGAAGTACAAAATAGTGTATAATAAAGAACATAATCATAATATATTAAGGTAGAGAATTAACTTGTATCTAAACCATATCGTAAAGCCTTCCTAACCATACTTCACTATTAACCATTTCGTCACTACCAACTATAAAATTAAACCTTTTATCATTATTAAACTCTGCAACAATTCTACTTTCTTCATATGTAACTCCTCCTTTGAAGTATACAATCACATCTTGGATACCTGATTCTTCAATTCCATCGGGAGATAAAGTATTAAGATTGTTACTCAAACCATTGATGAAATTATTTAAGAAAATCTTTAATGGTGGTGAATATTGTAAGAAAATATTACCCTCTTTGTTATGACCAAAGTTCAAGAGTTTCTTGAAATTGTTTTCAGCTGGTGGTGGTTGATAATTCACTTTGAAAGTCTTGTGGAAATTATTCAAAAGTTTTAATTGCCCAATTGTTGGTTGATTAAGTAAATTGACCATTTTATTAATATCTTTAAACCTTATGGAATATAAAAGGATCAATTTGATTTTATGGTCCGTTGGGATAGATGGGTTAGTCAATAATTTATGCATTTCTTCATCAATGTAATTCTTGGAATCTAAATTGCAAACAATAGTTTGTTGTAATTCACTTATCTCCCATAAGTTATGTCTCGAAATGTTATTGTCTAAATCTGTGATGATATTTAAATGTTTTAAAACATTTGCAGATTTCTTCTTTAGATCAGGCAATCTAGTCAAGATTTTTTTAAGTTCAACTAAATTGTTGGTTTTTAAATTATTATCATTGGATTCGTTTTTAAAAGTTTCAACTTTTTTCTGGAAAGTTTCAGTCAAATCACCATAATTCAAATACTTGGAGTTATTGAAAAATTCATCATCATTTAAAAGAAACTTTTCACTACCGATAGTAACTATATTCTTGTTTATCCCAATCAATTCATGAATCATTGATTGATAAGTCCATGGACTTAATAAAGGAGTAATTGGATCATTTATTCTGTCAAATAATAACAAAATAGGAGTTGTATCATGATTGAAGTTTTCAAATAAATTGTTATTCATATTAGAATTGATTTGGTATAACAATTCACTAGACAATTTCTTACAGTTTATAGAATTTTCGTACTTAATAACGGGGCATTTTTTCAATGACAACAACAAACTTAAAAGTTTACTGGTCTCTTCAATGATAGAAGATGACAGGATTTGGAATAATGTTTCATCGATTACCACATAATCTTGGAAGATTTCTATAACACTATTCAAGATTTCAAATTTATCGTATTCTGCAATTTTCTCCAATTGATTTTTGTTGACTATATTATTGAAGAATAATCTATAACTATTGAAATGGGGTTTATCCAATTCTTGTGATAACAGTTCAATTGATTCTGGATTGGGCTTTATATAAATGATACAGTTTAAATGTTTCATTACATCTAATTGATGATGATTCTCTATGAGTTCGATAAGGATGATATCTTCATTGAGTAATTGTGATTGAGTGTAACACATCGATATGACCGGCATAGTATACTTGTCCACAAGAAGGACTTTACCTTTATCTTCCCATTTGAAGAGTTTATTGAAATATGTTGTGTTTGTGGTTGTTAAGTTCATGAGGGTAGTTCAGTCTGTGTGCGACTTAATGATTCGAGATTTGAGTGGCTGCAAAGGGGTTGCAAAATAAATGGGAGATGGATGTGGTGTTTTTAGTGGTTCTGAGAGTGGATTAGTAGTACTACTTGATGGCAATAGGATTCAGAATGGTCTTTTTTTAGGACTTTGCACAGAAGTGTAATGGATTATTTGGGCAGAGAGGACGGGCTCTAAGTGGTGATATAGAATAATGTAATTGTTTATTTAATGCTTTTTAATTTATGGCTTTGGCCAATTGAGGTACAGATACGGCTAATTGGGTTAATACATACAATTCACCTCCTCTCAGCTCAGTTGTTAGTTCATAAATGAACATCATTATACAAAAAATTGGATAAAGGCTCAACTGGGGTAGGAATACCACAATATTCCAATTCTCTAAACTTCTCATAACTGATCTCCTTATAATCATGTTTAGGGAACAATTCATCTAACTCCTCAGATAAATCCCTACCAACCCTAGAACTCAATTCTGGTAAGTCATCTTGATACTGTTTAATAACATCATCTGATACTTTACCATCGATGATTTTCTTCAAATTGATGAATTTAACCTTATGTGAATTCAATGATAAAATCAATTTAGGATTTTTCAACATGCCCTCGTAGAAATCAGCCACTTCTTGTTTAGTCAAACCTTTAATAACATCAATCAATTTATCATTGATATTGAAGTCATAGTATCCATCAGTTATTGAGTTCCAGAACTTGTTAGCCTCTTCACTAAGGTTTTTTAGTTTAATGAGTTTTTTATCAATCAAAGCCAGTTTGAATCTATCGAATACTTCAGGAGTCATGTCATCCAAATGTGTGATCATATCATTTAAGAACTTTTCAATACGAGAGATTAAGTACTTACCTGATTTCTCAGATTGAATTAGTACTCTATACCCAAAATAATTTCTTGATAATCTAGTACTGGAGAAAACAACATACCCTAATTGTTCCTTAGTACGAAGTTGATTGAAACATGGTTCATGGAAAATCAGTGTTATCAAATCAAGTTTGGCTCTAGTGTTATAATCTCCAATATAATCGACTTTGATGAAGTATTCCAAACATGAATTAACATTTTCTTCATCTACCATTGGAATGTTGACGATATGGTCTTCTTTAAAGTCGATGCTTTTTAATTTGATTTGTTGATTAGTTTCATTTACTGTTTTGGCAATTGAAGGAACGTTAGTAAACGTTTTATCGAATAATTGACTGATTTTGTTCACTTCTTCATGATTAATATTACCTAAAATTAAGGATTCTACAAAGATGGAATTAAACAATTTAGGACTGAATTTGACCAAATCATCAAACTTCAAACCAGACAAAACAGGGTACTTGTCTCTTGTCAAGTAGGTCTTTTCATTAATCAAAGTCAATAAATTGCTGTTAACTTGAAGATAAGGTACATCATAATCAAAGTTTTTGAAATCTTGAAGTAAACTTTGTTTGATAATATCGAACTTCTCCTTTTTTGGTGTAAAATCTAAAAGTTTAGATAAGATTTCTTTGAGCAAGATGCTGATTTTATCATTATAACCGTTTAATTTGATAAGAATTCCATCTCTCCATTGTAAGATACTGAATGACTGGCCAACAAGGGAAGCATAATAACTAATATCATTCATTTCATCTTCAAATAATTCACAGAATAATTGAGTTAAAATTGTGGTGGTGATATTTTTATTTGATTCAGGTAAGTGCAAGAACAAATTAATTGACAATTTAGGAATTTGAAATTGATCATCGATTTTAAACCAAATTTGAAATTTTTCAGAATTCTTCAAGAGGTAAGGATGCTTTAAAGGATTTATAGCCTTATCACCATAGATTTTGAAGTTTTCTGGTACAAATTGATTAGGCTTAGGGAAATGGAAATTAGTATTGATCGTTGCAGTTTTGATTGAATCTTTAAGTTCTTGGGGGATTGGTTCATAGGAATAATTGGTACCATACCATTTCTCAACCAATGGCAAGTCTTTAAACTTATTTGAAGTTATGGAAAGTCTCAAATTATCCAACGATAAGTGAGAACCAAAGTTTCTGATTTCAGCTTCATTGAATTCAATTTGAGTTTGATGATTCAATAAGAAATCACTTGGTATAATTCCATTGTACCTATACAAAGTATTACTTAATTTACTTACAGTATTAGCAACATTTTGCTTCTGTCTATAGGTGAAATTAGTCTCCATCATTTGTTTAATTTCATTGAATAAGTTTTGGTCTAAAGCCGAGTTTTCAACCAACTTCAAGTATTGGAAAACACTAACCACAATTTCTTGCCAGTTTTCCATACCCAAATCAGTCAATTCAAGATCAATTATGAAGAGTCCGGAATTATTACAGACTTTAGAAGTTCCACAACTCAATTCGTTAATGTATCCTTTCTCATTCAAATAATAGTAAATCGATCCTTTACTTTCATGACCTATTAAATGAGAATAATAGTTTGATGGTAAAGATTTCCAATTCTTTTCTTGATCAGGTACTAAGAAATTAAGCTCTAATTTATTGGAGTCCATAATCAGGGTAGCTTTAAGAAGAGTTCCTAATTCATTTTCGGTATAAATCTTTTCTGGATGTTGAGGTCTTGATAATTCTTTGTTGACCACATCACCAAAATAAGTGGTGGCATAATCAGTTAATTCATCTAAATCTTCTTTACCTAAAATAACCAAACTCATTAAATTTGAAGAATAATTGTCCTTATGGAAATCAAGTAAAATATCACGGATATCTGGCTTGTTCAAAGTATTGAAATTTCCAGTAGAGAAATGATTATATGGATGTTTTGGATTAGCTGTCAGTTTAGATAGTTGGTAAAATCTCCACACGTCGTTTTGTAAATTCTTCTTATTTTCACTATCAACGGCATTAATCTCTCTATCCTTACAAGATTGTTCAAATATTGGGGTTATAAAAAACTGACTAAATCTATCTAAAGCACCACTCAAAAATTCTGAATTGAGTTCAAAATAATAATTGGTATGCTCAAATGATGTATAAGCATTGGAATGACCTCCATGTTTGGAAAGATAGGCTTGATATTCATTTTCATCAGGGAATTTCTCGGTCCCCATAAATAACAAATGTTCACAAAAATGAGCTAACCCTGGGGTATTGTAAGTATTATCTTTATATGACCCTACATGAACATCCAATGATGCTCCAGATAAGTCTGTAGTAGGATCATGAATAAGTAATGCATTGATTTGGTTTCCTAGTTCAATAAACTTGTAATGCCTATTATCAAGTAATGGTTTTTGAATGTTCTCAGCCAAGACTTTCATAGCGAATTTTCTATAGAACTGGATGGAAATTTTAGATGATAAATGAGTCTAATCTCTTTACGAGTGTCTAATAAAATCAATGGTAAATGATGTTGGGCACTACAGAATTCTTATATTTCGACAATTGAGTATTGCCACAGTCTGTAGGTATAGGTCTTGTGAAATTCGCGACCACAAAGGTTGATAATCAAATGTGGAGTAGAGAGGTTTTTGACTTTATGACTATGTCTTATCGTGCTTATGTTTTAAATTGATTCAATTATTAAATTCAAACAACAGTGAACTATCAAGATCTAAGGGTATAAAGCGGAAAATATTGAATAAGAAAATGCAAATATATTCAGAGAATAGAGTTTTACCAAACACAGACGGATTCCCCTTAGAATTTGTTTGGTTTTCATGTTGAATGTTTGAATAAATTTCGATTTGATGCTACGTCATACTCTGTCCATAGATGCTAATGGTCTATGAGAAATAAGTATCATCGCCGCATGCAAATTAACGTTGTAAAATGTTGCAAACGCTGCAAAAATTGCAACACAGATGGGACCAAATTAAATCATACATTGTCATATACATAACCTAAGAGAGTTTGAGGTCTAAATGACAGTCAGAACTTTTTCACCTAAATTCTCTCCTTCAACGGTCATATCAGGTTCTTTATAATTAATTAAAATCTCTAAATTAGAGAGATAACTATTAATCAAATAATCTAATGAATCCAATTTCGTTAATACACTCATAAGTATTGGGTCTGGCAGATTCACTTCAACTTTCTTATCTATCATGATAACCATATTATTAAATGTTACACATTTAGTAACATAATCTATTGGTTTGAATTTCTTAAACCAATTGAACCCTCCGAAATCTATATCAGGGTATTTGGATGATAAGTAAGTTATATCTTGTAAATCATTAAGGGTCAATTTACCGACCTTCAAATCATCTTTCACAATATCCACAAATGATTTCATATTCTTCATAATACACCATGGTTCATCTCTGATGATATGTAATCGTTTAAAATCTATACACAAATTGGCTTGATTTATATACATATCAATAGAATATTCTGGACCCAATTGAGGAATGAAGTTATTATATTTAGGAACATTTTGAGGGAATACTAATGAAGGGTCAATTGGTAATTGTAGCAATTGTTTGGCGTATTGGATATTCTCTCTTAACTGTTTGAAAAGTTGAAACAATTTTGCATGGTTCTCTTCATCTACGGCTGAAGAATTATTGATGATTTCGTTGACAAGTTTATCGACTACCAAATCTGACTGTGAAGGATCGGAATCAGTGGAGTCTGGCCCCATAGATTCAGGAGCTGGCAGTTGATACAGTCGTTGGTGTAAGGATATAAATTGTGATAACTTCTCAATCGAGTTTATGACACAAAGTTGACAATTTTTGATCTGAACCAATTCGAACGGCTGATTCAATCGAAGTTGTGGCAATTTGAAATGATGTAAATGCAAATTCATATTTTTAATGAATGGTCCATCTCTTGTCACTACACCGTTTAACCAATCAAGCTTTGAAGTTATAGGAAGTTTGATTGAATCTGGGTTAGACAACAATTCAAGACATGTGGTCAATGTATCTATTAACTGAGGTAACTCTTTAATAATGTGACGAAGAAACCAATGTAATTGGATGTGATTCTGATGAAGTTGAATTTCCTTCACTGTCATAGTGTAACCCGTAGCTAGGAGAAAGTGTCGCGGTGAATATGTCGGGGAGGGGGCTAAAGGCGGCATTACTGTTGTCGCATTTTTTGTCGACGATTGTATACAGAATTTGACTATATACAAGAAAGAGTTAATATACAGACTAAAACATAGATTTGAGAATATAACTTATCAATATGAGTAGGAATTATCAGTTTGATGATAGTTTCAGAAACGCCAACTTGCCGTATCAACAACAGCAAGCCATGTCTATGAGGTTAGGTATGAATGGACAGAATCAACAACTCAATAATCAACAACTTAACAATCAACAAGTAAATAATCAACAATTAGGTAATCAGTCTAATCAGTTACAAAACCAACAGTTAGGACAATTAGGACAACATTTAGGACAATTAGGAAACCAATCACAACAATTAGGAGGTCAAGGTCAACAACTTAATCAAGCACAACAATTAAATCAAGGACAAAATCAAGGACAAGGACAAAATCAAGCACAGGGACAGAATTTACCTCATGTTCAAGTTCCATTACCTAACTTAATGAACCAACCTCAGATGCTGGCAGGATACCAACAGTCTGGAGGATTACATTATCAAAATCAAGTACATCCAGCATATTATCAACAGTATAGATTACCACAACAATTACCACCACAACAAAATTCACAAGGCCAAGCACCACCACCTCCACAACAACAACAAAATCCTCCACAGTCATACACTCCAAGAAGTCAAGAATTACAACCGGAAGATGAAAACTTACGTTCTAGATTCATAGAGAACGAAATTATTAAAACCTTCTCAAGTAAAGCTGATTTAGTCAAGTATATCAAGACTACTTTAAATGACGAAGAAGGATGTAGGATTGTTATAAATTCATCCAAACCAAAGGCCATTTATTTCCAATGTGAAAGAAGTGGAAGTTTCCGTACGACTGTGAAAGATTCAAGTAAAAGACAAAGAGTAGCATATACTAAAAGAAATAAATGTGGTTATCGATTAGTAGCTAATTTATACCCTCCCGAAAAGGATAAGAGAAGATTATCCAAACCTGATGGTAAAGACATGATGAATGGGACTGAACAATTTGATGAAAAAATCTTGAATCAATTAGATGGTAATGATATGTGGATATTAAGAATGATTAACCCTCATCACAATCATGCATCAGATCCACCAAGTTTATCCAAGAAGAAGAAGATGAAGAATTCAAGAATTTTAGTTGAGAAACCTTTACCGAAACCTGCAAATTATAATCCATTACCTTATTCACAAGGTACTTCAAGAGAAGTTGCGGAACAACAATTAACTCATAGAAAGATCGATACTTCCAATCATAGACCTGAGTTTTATAATAATGATCCAAATCATCAACCACAACAACAAATCTTGCATCAACAAGATTTACAGGACCCTGATGTTTTAGCAGCTATTTCTAACAACGTCAATAATTTAAATAATTTAAGTGGATTGACTAATTTGAATAATATGAATTTACCTAACTTAAATTTGAATAACGTTAATTCTGAAAGTATTGATCCAAGTGTTCAAAACATCCGTTAGGGTTTGTTAATTATAATTATAAGTTAACGGACGGTGTACCAATAGATAGAACAATTTATGAATCTCAAGATTTTGGGATTACCCTGGGATTAGTTTAGGGCCAATGTAGGATTATGTAGGAGTAAAGTTTGGGAGAAAAGTTTCGTATAAATGTATAATATGTTTTTGTGCTCATTAACTCGCTTGAGCTAACAGCCACAAACCCAACCTCTATAACGTAAATACCCGTGCAACAATATACACTAAGGTAAACATAAATACAAACAAATATACCTTTGAACTCGTCTAATAAATTACAAATACTACGAGATTCGCTTAACGAAATAATTAGCCCCCACGGAGATCGTTTCAGTTACCACCATCTCATTGTGTTTGAAATTCGTCTCGCGAAATAAGGAGTAAACATGTCTCTCTTTAATAAGGCTAAAGATAAGATCCTTAAGAAGGAAAAAGATAAGGATGAATTGAGTAGGTCAAGTAGTCTTAGATCCAGGTTAAGTAGGAGTCTGAAAACCGATAAAGAAAAGGAGAAAAAACGATTAAGTGGGTTGAAGTACGATAAATTCTCTAGTTCAAAAGAGTCAATCAATTCTTTAGGAAGTAATAATATTAAAGCAGTAAAGGGTGAAGTTGATGGGAAAGTAGAGAAGAGTAAAGAGATTAGAAACAAGATCAAGACTGAGTTTAATGAAGGCAAGGTGAAGAAAGTTGCGAACGGTAATAGTGATGATAAGAAAGATAAGGATGATAAGATTGATAAGACCGAGATTAGGGATAAACTTGATGATGCTAAAGCTCAAAGTCAACCGATCATTGTAAATTCTCAAGAACTTGTCACAGATCCAATTCAGGTTGTTCAATCTGAGCCTGTTGATGTGAAACCTGAACCAATTGCTGCTGCTGAAATTGTGGAAGCCATTGAGGTAGGTGAAGCTCCTTCAGAAACTCCTCAGGATATTCATAAAAGACCGGTGTCACCAGCACTCGACCCATTACAGAAGGCTCCTCCACAAATATTAAGAACTACATCCACTGGTGATCAACATTTAAAGAGCAATTATCATGTTGGAGAAAGCCATTCAGAAGCTGAACCACTTCTTTTAAATAGAAGTGCTAATAACCAAAAAAAGAATACCCCAGAAGTCACTGAAACCACGCCTTTGATAAGAGATTTGGAATCTCAAACTGTTATACCAAGTCCGTTCAGTACTGCTAAATTCACCATAGCTGTTGTGCTTATTCTTTTAATTTTAATTGCTATAGTTTACTTCACTTACAGCGACAGTGGTTTTGTAATTCAACAAAGTGTACATCCACAATTAAACTCCATAAACTTATTAGGACTTGGAGACTCAGGAATTGATATTCATGTCAACACATCAATAAAGATTAATTATGATAATATCACCAATAGTGTTTATCATCATTTATATAAATTAGGTGGATTTGTGGTTGGAAGTGTACTTTTAAGGCCCAGTTTACCTGTTAATGTTACCGTCAATAATTTAGATTCATTTCAAGTCAGTACACCAGAACAATTCAGATTGAATTTAACCAACGGTGCAATTAATGATTTAGAATTCAACCTGACGGTAGCATTGGACGATACCAATCTTATTAGACTTTTGAATGAGTTAATGGAAGAAGATGTTTTAGAAGTCAATTTGAAATCTCATATCATCACCGATATGAAATGGGGAATGCTTACCTTACCTAAAGTACCAATTTCCATCGATCAGAATTTGACTTTTAATACTGAATCAATGGCTTCACAGCTCAATACAGTTAACTTGGATATGAATGATAAATTTGAATTCGATGGTCAAGTGAAATTACCAGGACTCATCAATGAATTAATTGATAATTCTAAATTCAATCTTCTTATCAAAGACTGTGGAGATAAATTTGCTAAGATTGGTGATTTTATTTATAATGATGAATCAGTTCAAGGTAGATTAATACCATTCCCAGAAGATAATTGTAATTTGATTTCTAATTTGATTGGTGATTATTTAAGAGGTGTTCCAAAAATTTTTATAAATTCTACTATTACCAATAAGAAATATCCTAAATGGTTAATCAATATTATTAATAACGTGAATTTCAAAGTTCCATTGATGAATTTGAGTTTGAATGCTTTTGATTATAATGTGACATCCGTTGTACTTGCTGATGGTGAATCAGTCTCCATCCTGACTAATGTATCAGTTGGTCTTCCTATTGAATTCTCCAATTTGAAATATTCTGTTGAGCTCGAAAATAGCAAAGGTAGAGGACAAGGATCCTTGCACCAAGGTCAATTCTTGAGTCATTTAGAATTAGAGAAAACCTCTGATAAACAAATCAAAGATCTTTTAGCTGATATCAAAATAGATCTGATGGATATAATCAGTCCAATCTTGAACACATCAGTAGAGTTTAGTGTATCATCATTAAAGGTTCCTGAATTATCAGCAGCACTTGATATTAATATCCAGCAATTGAACTTACTTGAAGGTCTTTCATTCACTGCTGATGTAGGTATACCGAGTTTCCAACATGAATTAAGTAAACCTTTAACTGTTGGAACAGAGTTTGCTACTATAAAAGTTTCAGGTGATTCTCACGGTGATAAAGACGTCAAGATAGATTTAGAACATAACGATGTATTGATAGAATTCTTGAATAATTTATTATCGAACAAAACCAATGAATTGACAGTTGGTCTTAAATCTGAAGGCGATTTATCAATTTTGAACGGAGTAAAGTTAGACGTAGAACCTAACTTTATATTCCCCAAACCATTGGTAACTCATCCTATTATTCATTTGCTTACATCAGAGATTGAGATCACTATATTCAACCCAATAAATCACGAATTAACAGTTGAAATAGAGTCAGTTAATGCCACTTATGAAGATACGAAAATCGGTGAAATCTCTCATCAAACTGTAGAGATTTCCGGTGGAGATACAAGAGTCAAATTACCTTTAAAGATCAATCAGTTGGGTTTAGATTTGTTAAGGAAAACCTTGAATAATGAAATGAGTGTTGATGTTACACTGGAATTCAGTGTTAATATTAATCAACATGATTTACCCTTGAAGTATGAAGGTCTGGGATTAAGTGCTGGTATAAGGTTGTAGTATCTATAATTAATGTAGAACATAATGTAGCTTTTTCTATGTACGCGCCGCACAAACACAGATGTAAAGGGACAAAATGCCATGTCCGGGTAATAAAAGTCTAGATCTGATAAAATTATGTGGCTGTACCAGAACTTAAAGTTTTCCCCTAATTGGTACATACTAATATAAGAAAGCTTTCGGGAAAGCGTTCCACCTGAAACGTAAACATATCAATTTGACCATAGTAAAAGCATATTACTACCATTTGAACCATATACAACAGTCCCACGCTTTCCCCGGTACTTAAACCCAAGCTCTAGACTCATATCTCTCAGTTTAACACCCTGGCCCAACTCTCAAAATTACTGTAAACAAAAACGCACGGTTATGAAATTCATTCCTATTGCGGTAAAATGATTGTTATTTTTAGCTCCCAATGTTTTGGAAAAAAATTTTCCAGAATTATTGATCCATTCGTTAATAACCTCAATCATTAATATTAATCATTCGTTATGAAGTTCGTACCATTAGTTTTCTTATCATTAGTCGCCATAGCTAAAGCTACTCCACCAGCTTGTTTATTAGCTTGTGTTGCTCAAGTCACCAAAGATAGTGATTGTAGTGGATTAAATGATGTTAAATGTATCTGTTCAAATGAATACAGCAGCCTTGAAAGTTGTTTAGAAAAGATCTGTCCAGAAGGCGATGCTGATACTGCCAAAGACAGTTTAGATGATGTTTGTTCAGCTTATCCACATTCAAGTAGTGCTTCAAGTTCTTCAGTTCAAAGCTCTTCAAGTGCTGTTGAAAGTTCATCAAGTTCTAGTTCAAGTAGCTCAGTTGCTGCTTCTAGTTCAGTTGCATCCAGTACCGCTGAAAGTACTGCTGAAAGTTCAAGTGCTGTTGAATCAAGTGCTATATCTAGCTCAGCTGCTGCCACCTCAGTTGCCACCAGTTCCGCTCAAGAATCTGAAGCTCCTGAATCTAGTGCTGATCCAACTTCTGAACAACCAACTACTTCAGAAGCTCCATCAACTTTACATTCAGTTGCTGCTGAATCTACTGTTGCTCCATCTCCATCAACTCAATCCAATGAAAATGCTGGTTCAGTTAATGGTGTATCATTTGGTTTATTAGCTTTAGCCGCTGCTTTATTTTAAGGAATTGGTTATTTAGAGTTATATAGTGTTTATACCCGGAATATAGGTTAGTGTCATAAATTTTAAAGGATAATATCGAAGATCTTTGGTCGTCTATCAAACTTTAACTCTATATACATGTAATAGATCACATTAGCAACAGAGTCATTAACAATAATAATTGTACCGGTAAACCGGTGAATTTTCGCTAACAAAACTAAAGTCTCGGTACGCCGGATTTTCCTTCGGAGTGTGTTTCAGATAAGAGTTTGATTGCGATAGTATAAATACAATCACGTACGCAAACCCAAATAAAGCAAAATTTAATTTACCACCATAACATATAACATCAACGATGAAAGCTTGTGATTACATACCTTATACTTTATATAAGGGAAACTTGATTGATATACCAGAGTTAGGAAGGATTCGAATTAGAGTTAACTATTTGATTGGAGTTAATAGTGATGGGATAATAGACTTTATTCAGGAGGCTGAATCCAGTGGCGATTCAGTTAGTCAATTTGTAGTTAAATATCCATTTGATAAAGTAAGACACAATTTTAGGTACATTGATCTTAGTGGATCATCAAAGTTTTTATTCCCTGGGTTTATTGATACGCATATCCATGCATCACAATACCCAAATGTGGGTATAGGGCTTAATATTGAATTATTAGATTGGTTGAAAATTTATACTTTCCCATTGGAAAACAACTTCAATGCTAAGAATTTACAATTTGTTGAAGACATTTATACTAAAGTGATTAAGAAAACTCTTAATTGTGGTACCACATGTGCGTCATATTTTGCAACCATTGACACTGCAACATCCAAATTATTTGGTGATTTATTATTAAAACATGGTCAAAGAGGGTTTGTTGGGAAAGTATGTATGAATCATAATGAATTATATCCTGAATATCAAGAACTGGCTGATGACTGTCTTGAAACAATGGATGAGTTAATTAAGTATTTTAGTAATAAAGACCCTGAAGGTCATTTGATTAAACCTATTATTACTCCAAGATTTGCCCCAGTTTGTTCAAGAAACCTTTTAGGAAAGTTAGGTGAATTATCTATGAAAGAAAACTTACCAATTCAAACTCATATAAGTGAAAATAAGGGTGAAATCGAATTAGTTAAACAACTTTTCCCAGAATCCAATTCGTATGCTGATGTTTACGATAATCATAATTTACTTCAAAACAATACTATACTCGCTCATGCCATACATTTAAGTAAAGATGAAAGGGACTTGATCAAAGAAAAGAGGTGCTCAATATCTCATTGTCCAACTTCAAATACTTTTATCTCAAGTGGTGAAGCTTCCATCAAGAAATATTTATATGAAGATGAAATCAATGTCAGTTTAGGAACAGACATTTCAGGAGGTTGGGATCCTTCCATATTAGGTATGGTCAAACAAAGTATCTTAGTATCTCATCATTTAAGTATGCATTCTGGTAAAAACTTCGATAAATTAAGTATAAATGATTCATTATATATGAGTACCATGGGAGGAGCTGTTGCTATGGGGCTTGGAGATTCGATTGGAAGTTTTGAAATGGGAAAGAAATTTGATTGTCAATTAATTGATTTGAGCGTTGGAATCGATTTATTCAGTTGGCAATTACCAACTAGTCATCCCACTCATATGAATATAACGGGAACCGATCTTGAAGAACAAGAATTGAAATGGTTGAATTTATTAAATAAATGGGTTTTCTGTGGTGATGACAGAAATTGTAGTCAAGTTTATGTTAATGGAAGAAAGGTTGTTGATAAACATATTAAGTAGGAAATTAATTATTTATAGGTATAATATAATAATATAATATGAGGAAAATCTTATCTCAATTTAGTGCGATGAAGACCCTAAGAGTAGCAGTTCAAGGATGCTGCCATGGGGAGTTGGATCGAATATATTCGTGTATAAACTCATCCGTTGAACTTCTAATAATAACAGGAGACTTTCAAGCTATACGAAACCCAACGGATTTGCGAACAATTAATGTACCACCCAAATATCGACAATTAGGTCAATTCTATAAATATTATCAAGGTGATAAAAAAGCACCGGTATTAACGATTTTTATTGGAGGAAACCATGAGAGCTCAAGTTATTTACAGGAATTGAAGTATGGAGGTTGGGTGGCTCCGAACATATATTATTTAGGAGAGTTTGGGGTGGTGTGGTATCGAGGTTTAAGAATTGGTGGTATAAGTGGAATTTTCAATGAAATATCGTTCGATAAGGACCCCAAAGAATCTTTACCTTACAATGATAGTGAAATAAGATCTGTTTATCATATAAAACCGAAAACATACGCCAAAATGATGTTAATGAAAGATCATCAAAGGATGAGTATAGGGTTAAGTCATGACTGGCCCCAGTATATTTATAACTATGGGAATTTAGCACAACTTTTGAAGCTTAAACCCTTCTTTAAACAAGACATAGAGTCGGGGAAGTTAGGGAACCCATTAGCCAAAAATCTTTTGAATAGAATCAAACCGGAATATTGGTTCTCCAGTCATTTACACGTTTTATTCGAAGCAGAAGTCAATAAGATAGATCACAGTAATTCAGATGAGATTGACTTAGATATGGATGCAAAGGAAGAAACAGATGATTTAGAAGATTCTAATACGACCACCAAATTCTTAGCTCTTGACAAGTGTGGTAAGAACCGTAAGCATCTCAGAATTTTACCCATACCTGTAAATGAGAACCATATCAGTTTCAAGAAAGATCAATTGTATTATGATAACAGAGCTATAGCTGTCAACAAAGTGGTAGAGTCGATAGACAAGGTAAATATCAAGAATCTTGAGATGGATCATAAACAGATAGATCAATTGAACTTTGAGATAAAGACAGAATTAGATAATCTTATTGATTTTTACCCTGTTCCGTATAATTTTAAAATGGTAGCACCAGGAGGATTCGATAAGATACAGTTGAAGTACTGGCCTAATAACCAAACAAAAGAGTATATAGAGAGGTTTTATATCAAAGATAATACGGGTATATAGGGTATAATGTATATTAAAATACAATCCGAAAAACGTTAGATACTTTTATAAGACTAGTGGATTTCATAAGAGGATAATCCAAAATCCATTTCACCACCTAAAGTACCAAAGATGTCACCAACGTAATTATCGGCTTCAATAGAAGTATAATTATCGTAATTAGTTAAGATATCTTGAACAACAGCACTGGCAATGGTGTACAAATTAGTTAAACTTGCTTCAATACCACCAGTTGGGTAAGTGTTAAACCAAGTAACTGGATCGGTGTAATTTAAAGGAGGTTCAGCATAATCACTGATTGATCTCATGACAATAACTCTGTCAAATCTTACTAATTGAGCTTTATCTAATCTGACAAAGACTTCTAACATAGCATTATCTTCTTGGGCAGTTGAACAATAAGTGGCAGTTCCGTTACTGATCATTTGGGTGTAACTAGTGAAGTAGTCATCTAAAGTTTTACCAGTGAAATAAACATCTGAAGTTAAGACGTCACATCCTTTAACCATAGGTTTCTTATTACCTGGAGATTGATATTGATCTCTCAATTTAGTGTTGTTGGAATTGCCTTCAACTAATTGATCTTCGTATTTCTTTGCAACTTCAATGGCTTTGTCTCTTAAGTTTTCGTTCAATTCGAAAACTTCAGTTCCATAAACATTACCTGGATATTCATCTGGACTGTCATTACCATAACCCCAGTAACCACTAGTCCAATTGGAGTAAGTAGTATTGACCAACTCTCTAGAGTCAACTTCGTATTGTAAAGCGACTTGAACAGCATACTTAGCGAATGTAACTGAACCAAAACTGATTTCATTTGGATTACCTCCGGCAATACCATTAGTAACCCAGAAAGTTTCTGAAAAGTCAAATAGTGGGTTTAATAATAAAGCCATGGTGGAACTAGCAGCATTAATTTCGCCTTCACCAGTAGTGAAATGACATAATTCGAAATCTGAAGTACAATGGACGTATGGGTATAATGGACTCAAACCTGGTAAAGTAAAGTTATATTGAAAATAAACATTTTGTAACCAAGCTTCTTCTTCTAATTCGAATAAAGTAATTACGAAAACTTTTGGGGCACTTTTATTAATTTTTTGATCACTTAAACTAGCATTGTGGTGGCTAGAAGTGAAGTTCAAAGGAACACTTAAGACCAAAGAAATCAATGAAAAAACGACGAAAAAATTCATTTTTAACGAAAGAATATTACTTAAGAATGCAATGGGGACTAAGGCTTATTTATACAAAAAGTTTCAGAGTAATTTGGGAAAGTGTAACTGTAATTACGGAACAATAGAGTCGAGTCAAATTGCTCATCTCTGATAAGGCAACCTGCGTTAAGCGGATGTCGTACGGGAGGAGTGGGATTAAGAGGGATTTTTCGTATTTCTACATATATAGACTTCTTATTGGCTTTGTTTTTCTTTTAAGAGAATGTCAGACATTCCTTTGAGATCAATTGTATTCTTCAATGTGAGATTGTCTCAGGTAGTTCAAATAGGAACGAAATAGGAACGAAATAGGAACGAATTGTCAGTGACAGTTTTTAATACAACGACATCATATAGTACGACATTACAGATAACGTCTCAATTGGGTCAGTTTCTATCCCTATTGGTTTTTGAGAGGTGTCTATATTGGGAATGGTAATTAGATGCAGTCAGATCTTCAGGCCTTTAATCAATGGGGTTATTGAATTATTTTATATACGAACATTGCTCTCAATCTACGCATACAACATTGTTGAATTACGAACCCTACATGAGAAACTCTATTTATGTTCAGGTCATGTCTCTTAAAATTCAAGACCTTTCAAAACTAGTATCCTCAAAGCATCTTAAGGCTTATTAATAATTTAGGTTTCTCCGTAGGAATGTTCTTATCTGAAATAATGCCGTATGGAATTGTGGGAAGATCGAAAGTAACGAAGAAATAAGCAGGACACTGGAATTTGTCACTTCGTAGTAATTTAAAGTATGATTTATGTGATAAATCTTTTTAGCTAAATTTGCAGCTATCACACAGTTGAAATGATATCTATAAAGTGCCGTTTAAATTGTTATCTCTATTAGTGCAATATAGACAAAAAGTACAAACCCATGTTTCAATTTACGATATGTAACAAGATATAGCTTAAGAACTACAAGATATGTCTTACTTGAAGCACGGTTTAGCCTCTTATTATCTTAAGGCAATTAAATTTTAGTAAGAGTCCTCAAAGAGTTCAGAGAGTCTCAGAGTCTCAGTCTCACACGTCTTCTGTGAGCTGATGCATTTGAGACCACACTTGAGACGCGAAAAAGCGATTGATACCACTAGATGCCTGAACCTAATGGGAAACGTAGTTTCCCAGAAGTGGACGATGAGTTTGCTCACAAGCAATCAACAGATGTGTTCAGTCAATTGATGGGACCTAATAAGCGTTCCAGGATATCCCAAGCCACAAATGGGAGTCAGAATGGTGTAGGTGAAAGTGGATCAGAAAGCGCACCACAAAGTGAATCAGACAGTGATAGTGAAAGCGAATCCGAAGAAGAGTCGCTACCTGCACTGGCAGGAATCCTTGAGAGGATATCATTGAAAAATTTCATGTGTCATGACTCGTTTGAGTTGGATCTTGGTCCAAGGTTGAACTTCATAGTGGGAAGAAACGGGTCTGGTAAAAGTGCTATTATTACTGGAATTATGGTAGGATTAGGTGCAAAAGCTGTACATACAAATAGAGGTAAAGGTATAACTGATTTAATTAAAGATGGAAGAAATACTGCAAGAATTAGTTTGACTTTCAAGAATGAAGGTAAAGATGCTTATTACCCTGAGCAGTATGGGAAACGTATTATTATCGAGAGAAAGTTGGTCAGAGCTGGGGGAGGTTCTAATTATACAGTAAAAAACAGTGATAATAAAGTGGTGAGTCATAAGAAATTTTTAATTGATGACATTCTATTGAGATTCAATATCAGAATTGATAATCCGTTAGGATTTTTATCTCAAGATAAGGCTAGAGAATTCTTAACTTCTACTAGTGATGAAGATAAGTATAAGTACTTCATACGAGGTGTATCATTTCTTGACATTATTGAGAATTATCAATCAATGATGGATCATTTGAATGAAATCAAAGGAAAATTACAATTAAGTTTAGAGAGTAAAAGAACCATTGAACAAAGGTTCAATGAGTCTATCAGAATTTATGAAAGGTTTCAACAATCTTCTGACTTGAGAAAAAGAGCATACTTGTTACAAGGAAAAGTGTTTTGGTTCAACGTTGGTAAAATAGAACTGGGGTTAGTTAAGTATCAAGATAATATAGCTAATTGTGAAAAGGAAATAGAGACTACATTACAAACTAAAACCGAAAATCAAGCAAGCAGCCAGAAGATGACTGAAGACATTCAAAAGATAAAGAATCAACTCGAAGTTAGTAAACCTCAATTGGACGAAGTTGTTAATAAAATCGAAGATAATAACCTTCATATCAACACATTAAAAAGTAGACGTGAAGGTCTCAAACATGAAATTGAAAACAACAAGGAAACCATAAGCACATGTACACAAGAAATAGAAGAGTTTGAACAAGCGATTGTGAGAGAACAAGAAAAGATTGATGCCATGAATGGAGGAACCAACGAAGAAATGAGGAAGAGATTAAGTGATTTGAAAGACAACCTAGAGTTGTTGAAGAACCAAAAATCAGATTTAACAATACAAATAAGTAATTTCGATGCAACTTCATCTTCAAAGCGTAGAATCGAACAAAAAGAACGCGAGATCAAGGATGAAGAAAACTTGGTAACTCAGGTTGGAGAAAGAATCAAAACACTAAACGGAAGTAAGCGTAACAAATATGTAGCATGGGAAGATGGGATTAAAGGTTTGGTTGAAAAAGTCAATAGTTATAGTGGCTGGCACAAGAAACCTTTAGGTCCTATCGGGTCCTTTATTAGTGTCAAACCAGATTACCGAAACTGGAAAGATTTACTTAATAATGTTTTGTTGCGTACTTTGGACTCATTCTTGGTTTATGATGAACATGATAGAGCTATATTGTATAAAATGATGAGACAAATGAGATTAAATAAGAATATCATTGTTAGGAGATTTGAGAAATTCAACTACCAGCATGGAATGCCTAATGGTCATAGAACATTTGTAGATCTATTGGAGGTATCTGATGAGAATATTCTCTATACGTTGATTGATGTGAATAATATTGAAAAAGCAGTCATTACTGATAATGATAGGAAGGCTCGTGATATAATCTTAGACAACAATGTTATGAATGTTTATTCAATATCATCGAAAAGCACAGGGCAAAGGGCATATGGAACTAAAGAATCGTTTAATGTGGACCCTATTTTTTTCAATATGAAGGTTGCCCATAAGCTTTCGGGTGGAAGTTCAGTAGCTGATATTGACGAAGAAATCGCCAAGGAAGAGAAAGTAAGACAAGATAGTATGGGAGAGATTAAAAAATTAAGAGGGGAATTACGTGAATTGAAATTGGGTCTTCAAACTGAAAAAGACGATTTACACACTAAGCTTAGTGAGACAAATCAACAAATTTCCTCCACCACTAAAGAAATCGACGAATTAGAAACAGGATTAGATGAAGCCAATGTAAATTTGAAGATCGACAATCTTAAAACCAGAATCGAGGAAAAGAAAGAACAAATCGCTAGAGTTGAAGGAGTGTTGATTTCATTCGGAGAAGATTTAAAGAATTTATTAGAACAACATAAAGAGAAATCAAATGAAAGGAAAGTGTTAATCCTTGAAAACAGTAAAATTTCAGAAACCATCGCCAGCTTGGAAGGCAACATAGAATCACTAACAAGTGAATTGGTTGCAACAGATAGTTCAATTGCTAAAGCAGATCATCAAGTTAAAGTTTTGAACAAATCTATCGAAGATTTCCAGGCCAAGATAGAGAATTACCAAGAGAAATTGACCGAAAATAAAGCTAGAGCCGAAGCTGTTTGTAAAAGAGAAGAGGTTCCTATAACTGAGCAAGACACAGCACAAACGATCCAAATTGAATACAAAGATACACAGAAGGCGATTGAAGAAGTTGATAAAATGGTTGGTATAAGATTCGAGGATATTCAACAGAAAGTTATCGAAGATGAAGAACAACTCAGGATGGCGTCAGAAACGTTCAACAATCTTAAGACTATCTATGATAGTTTGGAGCTTGATATCAAACAAAGATTTAAAGCTTTCCAAGTCTATGCCAGAGCCACAATCACCGAAGTATCTAGGTTGTTTGAATCAGCATTAGAAGTTAGAAAATACTCTGGTAAACTAAGGGTAGATATAGAAAAACAAAGAATTCAAATGTTAGTTTCACCCAAAGGGTCAGAAGAGATCAGAACAGTTGATTCATTATCAGGTGGTGAAAAATCATTCACTCAAGTGGCATTTTTATTGTCTATATGGAAAGTTATGGACTCTAAGATTAGAGGATTAGATGAATTTGATGTTTTCATGGATTCAGTCAACAGAAAGGTCAGTATGGATTTATTACTTACTGAATTGGAGAATGTACCAAAGTCACAGACTCTTTTCATTACTCCCCAAGATATAACGTCGTTCACTAGGTTAGATACGGAAGATGTGAAGATCCATCAAATGGCCGCCCCTCGTGATGATTGATAGAGTTAGATATGTAAATTAATGTTATGTAAATTAATGTATGCGATGTACTCCTAAACCTTTTTGATTTTGATTATATTTCTGAACTCACTTCCATTTAAATCAAATAATAACAGAAGGTTTTCATAGTCACTTTTTTCTAAGTAAATGTTATCAGTAGAATGTTGCATAAAAGAAGTCAAATATCTTGTCAATAAATTGGATTGAAACCTAGGGGACTGCAATAGAACGCTGACATAACTCTCAAACACTTTCCCAGAATATTTTGTTTTAGAATAAACTTTAGTATAGAAATTCATCACTTCAGTAACCAAATCCAGCACATCTTCTGTTTCCTGTTTCCGCTGACACGATCTTAGAATATGTACAAATAGATCGTGCTTGTATAACACAGGTAAAGTATAACCAAGGAATTTTGGTTGGGTTTTTTTTAGGATGGCCACTGCTTCTGCTAAATGGAGGTTTAAACAGAGACCTGAAACTACAAATGTCGATAACATGAAATGATTGGACATAATGAGTCTCATTAAATTTGTCCTTTTGGATTCAGCCTCTGACTTTACATGAGAATCTACAACCCGTGCTATAAGCAGATGGAAGTAGGGCAAATCATTTATTTGAATAGAACCATCAATACATGGAACTAAACGAGTAGTAATACTTTTAACATTCAAAGGATTGTACGGAACGCCTTCTACCTCTGCCAAATATTGTAATTGTCTTTTATCGTTTTCAGACAAGGTTTCTTCCAAAATTGGAGAGGTGACTTCATTTGACTTTAGGTTCTTCATCCTCCAATGATAAGAATCATTCATCATAGAGTATATTTTCTCTAAATGTTCTTGCTTAGATATAAAGTTATAGTGATCTCTGAACAAGATACAAAGATATCTAAAACAATGGAGGGCTGTTTTAACATCACCCAATTCACTGTATGTCTCTACCTGACATATTAAAAGAGTTTTGTAACAATTTCTATGACCGTAGATTGAATAAAATCTTTTGAAGTATACTTGGAGTCCTCGTATATAGTCTGGAGCTAAATTTCTTTGGAAAATAAAACTTAGTTGCTGAAGTGATTCAGGATTTATTAGGAATGAATTGTTTGTGGAATGATCGTTATCCATGAGTTTGTGGTAGATCAATTTAGCTCCCTCTATGGACAAGGCCTCACAAGTATACAGGATATAATCTGACCAGAGTTCATTACTTAAAATAAAACCTGGATGAGATGCAAGGACCCGGGGTAATAAATTGATGTTTCTGGCAACAAAGTATTCCAAGACATCATGGTTAAGGTCTTGACCAAGAAGATCATATGCACCTTGATCATTATTTGATTGTAGTAAGCGGCTAAATTGAGAATTGACATCATTAGTTTCACCAGCTGCGACGTGTAGACCCGCTACACGATTGAGCTGTGGAACCCATGGTGTATTAGCCAACTGTAAGGATATTCGAGCCCTTGACACCCCCAACCGGCGGTTTAGTAGTGGTACTGGTATACCAACTCGTACCATTTGTGATAGATCGCGATTGAAAAATTTTCAGCATGTTTAAACTACTTCCTAGAAAAAGTGTTAGACTTAGCGCCAATACTGGGCGTTTAACTGGAAACTTAGGGTTCAGAATTGGTAGCAGAGTCAGCCATGGTAGTATGATGGGAGTTGGACTTCGTTTTAACTCAACCAAGGCTGAGATTACTCACCAACTTAGTCAAATAGCTGAAATTCCAAAAGAAGTATCACCTCTTCATTCTGATCAATTAGGATACCTTCAATCTATCGGTCTTGCAGATGGATATGGACCTACTGCATTAGTAGAAAGAGTTTTAGAATTAACTCACGTCTATTCTGGATTACCATGGTGGGCAACTATCGCAGCTGTTACTATCGGTATAAGAGTAATCATGTTCCCATTATACATAAGAGCTTCAGAAAATGGGGCTAAAATGGCCAAAGTTAAACCTGAACTTGATCAAATCATGAAAGAATTGAGATCAGCTGAAACTCCTCAAGAACAAGTGAAATTGACTCATGCTAGAAGAAATTTAATGAAGGAACATGGTATCAAAATGTCCAGACAATTTTTCCCATTAATTCAAATGCCAATAGCTTATGGTTTCTTTCAAGCCTTACGTAAAATGGCTGAATATCCTGTCGAAGGTTTTACAGATCAAGGTATCGCTTGGGTTCAAAATTTATCCCAAGTTGATCCATATTTAGGATTACAAGCTCTTACTGGGGTTATTGTATTAGCTATGTTCAGATTAGGAGGTGAGACTGGTGCCATGCAAGTTAATCCAGCTTTCAAAAAGGCCATGTACGCTATTCCAGTAGTGCTGATCTTTGTTACTAAGAATTTCTACGCTGCAGTTGTATTATACTTTGCAATTAATTCAGCATTTTCATTACTTCAAAGTATGATTTTAAGAAACAAGACCATCAGAAAGAAGTTTAACATCCCACCAATGCCAACTGCTCCACCAGGTGGTGCTCAGCAACAAAGCTTGGGTCAATGGTGGACTGATCTACAACAAAATACTAGAGAAACCACCCACAAGAGAATGGAAAAAAGTAATAAGAAGTTAGAAGCTATGGAGAAGAGAAGACAAAATGTAAATAGAAATTTTATCAAGAGACATTAGGACTCCTACAGTATGTATATATATAAAGTATCACGTTTAATCGGATTCAAAGATCTCTTGATAATTAGTAAGGATCTTCTCTAAAATAAAGTTCATGAACCCGAAATTGTTAACAAGAATTTCCAAATTGCTTGCTTCGGTTAATGCTGGTCCTATAACTGTGGCGATATTAGCAGGTGTCATTTTATTGACATCACTGAACTCACAAATCTTGGTTAAATGACAAATTAAACATTTTAAAGTTTCATAATTGATTTCAGGTAAAGCTTTAAAGATTTGCTTAAACTCTTTGGCTACAGGAATGGTGGTATCATTAACAAGTTGTTGACGTAATTTCAAACATTGTTCAATGACTGAATCTGGTAATAAAGCATCTGGCAATTCACGGAAATATGATTTGACACATGAACTCAAGGCATGAGTATCGTAACCTCTAGAATGATCTATAGTACCAGTTTTATCGATCGTTGACTTTAAGTTCGTTAACTCACTGATTGATGTACTGATTCTATAGACTCCCACATCCTTGATACCCTCAGTTTCAATTTCATGGAATATATCAGTTAAAAATTTAGGTACAGGAGTACCTTGCCTGGCACAAACCACATCAATTGGTATACCGAATGTGAGTGAGTTTGATATTCTGAAATTTAATGATCTCGAGAAGAACCAGTGCCTATTAGCGTAGTTCAACTTCATGAGCCAATCGTTCAAATCAGCATCGTCCTGAGCTTGGAATAAGTAATCTTCTGTGCCTTGATCATTATCAATCTTGAATGCTAATGGTAATAAATATACGGGGAAGATCTTGAGATTCTTGAGTGAAATCACTACGAATGGTTTGACCTTAGGGTCCGATTCTGGTGGTGGTAATTCTTTAGTAGAAACCACTTCACCACCTCTTTTATTGAAAAATCCTGATATTTTGAACCTGGAGCTGGAGTTTGTTTTGTATGAAAATGATTGTCGTTTAATATTTGAGTTCGATGGTTTCTTAGTGATTTGATGCATTTCCTTGTGTTCTTTTTGTTTCTTTTGATGGTCATTAGTTAAGATCTTCTGTTGATCTTTTAAAACAGATTTGAAGATTTTAACTCTACCTCTTTCCATGGTGGTGAATTCTCTTATGTTGTGATAGTTGATTAAATTACTATCAAGTTTAAGTAAGAATTCGAATTCTCTAGTGTCATTATGAGTCAATTCTTCTGATTCCAGATCTTCAATGGTAAGCTCTTTGATAAGTTTGTACACCAAATAACGTTTGTTGAAATTTATTAGGGTATTATTGAAATTAGGACACTTATTAATAATTAAAAGGTTTTCAATAACCCATCCAAAACATGGTAATAATGGCTCATTAAGAATTAGATCGGATTGTTTCAAGTGATTAGGTAAAAGCGAATTTAAATCATCATATGCCACTTCTTCCTTATTAATAGCTGTAGATGCTTTGACCCAAAGGTTGGAAAATAATCGACTTTCTGGAGAATAAATTACATTGGTAATAGCGGACTCAATACAAGAAGGAATAGCACCAGAAGTTCCTTCAAACACAAATTGATATTCTTCAAATTTGAGCTGACAGATCTTCACCATGTATAAAAGGGTCTTCATTCTATCTAATCTTTCATCAGTGGTGATAATTAAATCGGTCAATTGGATCATTATGTAAGTTTGGAACTTGTTATACAATTTGAATAACTTTCTGAACACTAAAGGAAACTTCTTGATAACTAGAGTTCCATTATCATTCAAACTATCGAAATATGTGAATATATTCGATATCACTAAAGTATCATCATTGCCAGGTTTTTGTAAATTGAATTCCAATAGATTCCCATTTTCATATTCAATTTCAAGTACCCTATAAACTTTGAACCAATCTTCCGTCCTTATACCTTTATAGAACACTGTAAGAAGCTTATTGAATTTATGAAGAAATTTTTCAATTTTATTAACGTTCTTATGACCTGGCAAGTTTCTATTGATAGGAACCTCATGTAAGGAATTATTGAATTTAAACTCATGAATAAGGAACTCATCAAATTTCAGAATTTCTAATGGCCTATAAGTTTTTCTAACGAAAAGTTTCTTCAACTTCTTGTAGTAGTTGACCAAACTTTCAAAAGATTTTTCTAAACTGTCAAGTTTATTGGAATTGTACCATTGCAAAATTTCGTTACTATAAAGTTTCAATAACTTTATAAGGATCTTTTTATTGGTCAAGTCCAGGGAAATGTTACTGTAAAAATTATTCACAAGAACTACCAAAACTTTAAGAATATTGATCTGAATTTTCAATAGTATTGAGTAATCAACTTCACCTAACCCTTCGAGCTCTACACTAGTATCGAGGTCCCAGTTAGGAAATTCACCTTCCTCTTTGAGATAAAGTTTCTTCATGACGGAAATAACAGCATTACCTGAATTAATGAACCTATGAGCCAATACTTCCAATAATTGACGCGTGGTAATGAAACTACTGTAATTCAAAAGGAACACGAACCTATAAGCTGTCAAGTCAATATTAATAGATTCATCCAAGTATTTGGAATCGATTAATAACAAGTCTACAAGCTTATTGACATTGGCATATTTCGGAATATACTTATATATCTGGAGCTGACTTGAATCACTTGATATTAGACTTGATCTGGTTTGCGGAGCAGGATTAGCTGGGGTCAGTTTTTCGGCTGATACGTTGAATTTATCTGAATTTAAGATATCATCAACGTCAATTCCTAATCCAGGAACGTCATCATCATCATCTTCTTCGACTTCATCTAAAGCGTTGGTTAAGAACGTCGAATCCAAATCCACAAAATCGTCTATACGGAACACTAAATCCTGGTCAACGCTTATATTGTGTTTTTCAGAATCTTCGCTCTTGGCACCCATGAGTTTATCATATTTAGATAAGTCGATTTTGAAGTAGTCATTATTGAAGCTTGGAAGATTAGATGATCCCTCACCATTAGAAGAAGTGGATTCAACTGAATTGACTGATAAATTGGAAACTCCCAACAGTTGGTTATAGATTGATCCTGGCTTAAGACAAGCTTCTGGCAACTCAGGTTGGAATGTAAGTGATAACGCCATAAGTTTATCCAAATCAATAGAATCCGTATTAATGTCAATTAATTTTGCAAGCTGATTCTTGAATTTAGTATTGACGGTGGCAGTTTGCTCAATAGGCTGTAAAGGTTTAGATTCCCCGAGATATAATACTTGATTCAAACTCTCGTTAGAGAATATAAATCCCATACTATCGTACCTTTTCAACACATCAGCATTATATTTAATGATTTCATTATAGTCTGAAAGTCCTTGTAAATATTCATTCCATCTTTTGAAAGAGTAGGTAATCCTCTTATAAATGGCCTCCAAGTCATTTATATTGGAATTATGATTATTGATAATTAAATCTCCAAAATATGGGATAACTTTATCCTTGGAATAAATTTTCCCCATTCCTCTTGGTGCCATTATATGAAATGATTGATCATCTTCAGTTGGTTGAAGTCCGTTAACCAAAAACCTTCGATCTAATTCAAATAATACTGGCGACCAATCGTTCTTCAAGAGTTTGATATAGTCCATACTAACAAATGACCATATTCTGCTTAATCTGATGATTGGTTGTGATAAGATTACACTGGCTATACCTAACCAAGATGACATATTACCTGATTTATCTAAAAGGCATCCCAAATCAATCCATTTTTCAATTAATCTAGCCTTGAATTCCAATAAGGAGCTTGAACAATTGAACCCGTTGATGCTTGTTTCATTAAACATTTGATTGATGAATAATCTTCCAAGATAATGAATATGATGTTCGTTATTGAAGAATAAGGGATTCTTTTTATAGAATTCTGAATTGCCTGAAATCGTGGAATATAATAAAAAGGATTTATCAATATTAGAATTCCATTGTTTGAAATATTTTAAGTCTAGGGTATTGACGGCAGCTACAAAATCAATGACATTGACATGGTTCAAGAAATAATTGGCTGCTAAATCATGGAATGGATTTAAGTCAACTTGTTCGCCTCCTACAGTCACCAAACCAAGTAAATCCTGTTGATTGGTGAGCATTTTATCTTTAAACAGTTGTAAAAGATCTTTGGAGTCCGACACTGATGTCAAAGTCTCTAATACTTGTAAAATATGAGGAGCAATGTCAGCTTTTAAACAGAACCCTTTGAAATTATCGTGAATATTGTCTAAAAGTCCTAGAACTCGAGTAGTAATTGCATCGATCTGATACTTGCCCTGAAACCTATTAAGATTATTCAAGTATAAATCGATTAATTTGAAAGTCAAGGGTAAATCAGGTAATATTGGTAATAACGTAATTAACTTATTAACACAGTCTTCATTATCATATTGGAAAAGGAAATAATGAACCAAGCTATCAACAGAATTACCTGGAAGGAATTGATTAGTTTCATAATCAAATTTTAAGTCTGGATGTGATGTTGTATAAGTTAAATTATTAGAATCTGGCTCAAATGTTGAAATGTCTCTATTCAAAACGGGCGATGCTAATGTATTTGTCCCCAAAACATGAGTATTAGGAACTGGTGGAGGTGGATTGACATTTAATGCTGAAGCACTGGAATTGGTTGGTAAAGTATTAGCAATAGATTCTCCATTAATACTTGATCCCGTTAATGTGTGACCTGAAATTGAACTATTCCCAGCTAAAGTAGGTCCAGAAATAGCACTAGGCCCTAAACTAGGTCCTAAACTAGGCCCAACACTTGCAGTTGCACTGGTTATTGATACTTGGTCTGAATCCTTTTGATCACCAACTCTAAAACTTTTATAACCCAATCCTCTATATAAATACAAATGTGATCCTTTTAATTCTACACGGAAAAGCTTTAAAGCCTGGTCATTGATTTCATTATCTTTGGTATTAACTATAACGTTGGACCAGGAGTTTTTAATTAACTTTGTGTCATAGTCCGAACGCACTAAACCTGCCACCAGGGATTCAGGAACAGTAGCAAGGGTTGAATCATCGGCGAATTCTTCTTCTAATGGCGTAGTACTTTGGTATACACCATTGAAACTCTTACGTTTCTCTTTATTTCTCCATATCTTTCTCATGGTTTAATTGAAACCGTCTAATACAATAAACACCCGACTGGACTAAAGGTAAACACGTCGAAAATTAAAGTAAAATTAATGGGAAAAAAATGGGTTCGTTCAATGAATGTTGAATTTGAATGATTTGGTGATGAAATAATATTATTTCAACGTTGTAACACTTGAAAATGTCAATCAAAAGCTAAGAGATCACTTTGGTTTTCGTGTCAGATTACGAAAAATACGCGGGAATCACAAAGCCCAACAATAGACGGTACAATGCTAGTGCCACGCGCAGGGCCACTTCGCACTATTGTCGGTCGCAGCCTACCGCCATTTCCAATAATTATTTTCGATGAGTGAACTGCGAAGTGTTGTATCGCCAAAAATTTCAAACTCTAAACTTTAAATCAGTTGTTTTTGTGTTCGTTTAGGGGTTTGGGATAGGCAGTCACAATTGAATTGGTGATAAATACAAAACGGTGATACCAATGTTAAGTTTCCACAGGTGTTCACGGTCATTGGCTTTCACCAAGGGTAGTTCCAACTTAAGGAGAACTATCAACCTTGCCGAAACCAGGTACAAAACTGGTTCAAACCATATTTCGCTTATCAGGCAAAACAGTACTGATGCAGAAATAGACGAGTACCGAAGTAGAAAAAACACAATCGCACAAGATGCTCTGTACTATCCCACACTTAGAAGCCTTCCTAAGTATGATGAAAGATTAAGAGTTCCAGATTATATATCCAAGTATTCAACTACTAATTACGATGACCTTCCTCAGAAAAGAGTGGGAAAACACGTGAATTTGATGGGGAAAATTAAATCTATACGGAAAGCCGGAAAGTCAATGTATTTCATCGATATAGTGCAAGACAATAAATCAGTTCAGGTTATGGCTAGTAATAGACTTATGGAAATGAGTTCACACCAATTTCATAGTCATCACCAAGATCTCAGGAAGGGTGATTTCATAAATTGTATAGGATTCCCTAGTAGAACCAATACCGGAGAGTTAACTTTAAAACTAGCACAACCAGCCCAGATCTTATCGCCGTGTTTAAACTCCATGAAGTTACCTGATAAGTTAGTAGATCGTAAACTCATCAATTCAAATCGAGTTCTCAATTATATAATAGATGAGAGTGCACGTGACAAGCTTATAATTAAGCTGATAATCATATCTAAATTCCGAGAATTTTTCAATAATCGAGAGTTCTTAGAAGTTAGTACACCACTATTAAATGGTCCTTCTACTGGAGCCAATGCTCAGCCGTTCAAAACCTCATCTCGTGCTATCGAGTCAGATCTCCAATTACGTGTAGCTCCGGAATTATGGTTAAAGCGTTTAGTAGTGTCTGGGTTCGAAAAGATATTTGAAATCGGAAGCAGTTTCAGAAATGAAGGAATTGATGCTACACATAATCCTGAATTCACTACTTGTGAATTCTACTGCAGTTATATTGATCTAGACCAATTGATGTCGTTAACTCAGGACCTTTTCACCAAAATTCACCATGACCTAAGTGCTATGGATTTGGTCACTTTGAAACTGGTCCTCCCTAGACTCGAACCGTTGACCATGGAATATGAAAAATATGAATTTATCCCAACTCTAGAAAGATTAACTGGTAAACCTTTGCCGGAACAGTTGACCTCCGAAGCCTTGGTAGAGTATACCAAAAGTTTAGGAGTTCCATTACCGGAAATAAAATCACCTTCAAGTCTTTTAGATAACCTTTGTGGAACTTATTTGGAACCTCTCCATTCAGATACTTTCAAGCCTGTGTTCATTTACAATCATCCAGCAGTTTTGTCACCACTTTCAAAGTCTACGGAAATATGTTACGGGGAACGGAAATATGACATCTCTCTAAGATTTGAATTATTCATCAATGGTAAAGAATACGTCAACGCTTATGAAGAAGAGAATTCTCCATTTGAGCAACACAAAAAGTTCAAATTACAACAACTGGCCAAGTCTGATTTCAATGACCCGGAGCTGTTGATCCCTGATTGGAATTATATTCGACTGTTAGAGTATGGGTTACCACCTACTGGGGGTTGGGGTTGTGGTATCGACAGGTTGGCGATGTTGTTTAGTGATAGTGAAAGAATAGAACAAGTTTTACCATTTGGGAGTCTTAAGGATGTTCTCAAGAATTGAGGGGATTTCAAACGAATTACGAAGATGTCGAAACAATTACGATGGGCTTGTTCCGGGTTCAGTCATTGAGGCAGGGCCCGGCCACTTTGTAGTAACTACGGCGTAAATTTATTATTAGGCACTGTACTACTAAAGATACGGTAAGGACTCGGGGAAGGATCTTTACGTCATGTACATAATGTATATAGAGCTTAATTTACCAACATTGCATTGCATTTACGTACGCTACCGAGATTAAGCTGGACGGCTCTATGCCAGGGCACAGCAAATGAAGATCAAAAATGTTTAAGTTCTAATTAAGCGAAATCACAAGTACAACGGGATATAAGTACATCCTACTATGTATGTGTCAAAATATTAACTCCCCCAGATCTTGCAAATTCCGGATTATCGTAAATTCCGGCGGTAGAGAATACATATCTCCACAAGGAATTCCATGACGGTAGGAAACTCTAGGTCGACCCTCACCTGAAACTGAGTTCGGTTTAGAAGAGGTTTCCGTTAAATGCTAGGTTGTGGGCCCCGATGCGAGATTTAAGTTTGTTCCTTGCTTGATTAGTCGGCAGTTGCGCCCGCACCGAGTTAAGAACCCGCGGTATCGTATACCTAAAACAGTTGCAAATCAACCTTATCATAATCAGGATTGTTGGAAGTAGTTGCCATTCCATGACTAAAATAAGGTTTGAGTTTCAATTTATCTGCGGCAGCTAGTACCTAACCATTACCGCTAGATGATTCAATACTTCGGCAGTAATGACAAATTGGTCTAAGCATATTCTCGTCAGCCTTACAGCAAACTCATCATATGACATGCATTAATAATATCCAAGCCTCTCCAAAGTGTGACCATACCAGATCAGCAATTTGAAATATAATGTTATTTATAATCATTAGTACATGATGCATAAACCGTTGTGGAGATCGGCGTGGGCTGAGCTCCTGGTTTTATTGTCTGAGATTTTTGGGTTGGGTCAGTTCATGGTTTTGAGTTTGTTAAAGAAGGTTATTCGGTTAGTGGTGAGAGAGTTTTGGGTTACATCGCAGAAAATGACCCAATCCTTACACGTGATATATCATGTGATGCAATTTTCCTGGTGTACGGGTGTGAGGTAGGTCACGGTAGATAACACGTGATTCTAGTGGTAAAACCGCGACAACAAAATTTTCAAACTCACCAACACTACGATGCAAATTAATGAAACTAATGGTAGAGAAAGTAGAACAGCAGCACATACTCATATAAAGGGGTTGGGGCTTGATGAACGTGGAATTGCTAAAAAAATCGAAGGTGGATTCGTTGGACAAAGTGAGGCCAGAGAAGGATGTGGGATTATTGTTGATTTAATCAAATCTAAGAAAATGAGTGGTAGGGCTATTTTACTTGCTGGACCACCAGGTACTGGTAAAACTGCTTTAGCATTAGCCATAAGTCAAGAATTGGGTCCTAAGGTGCCATTCTGTCCGATTGTTGGAAGTGAATTGTATTCAGCTGAAGTTAAGAAGACTGCATCATTGATGGAAAATTTTAGAAGAGCCATTGGATTAAGAATTAAAGAAACTAAAGAAGTTTATGAAGGGGAAGTCATTGAATTAACTCCAGAAGAAAGTGAAAATCCGTTAGGTGGTTATGGTAAGACTATTAGTCATGTAATTGTAGGATTAAAGACTGCTAAGGGTACTAAGAACTTAAGATTAGATCCAAGTATTTATGAAAGTATTCAAAAGGAAAGAGTCAGTATAGGAGATGTCATCTATATTGAAGCTAACACCGGAACTGTTAAAAGAGTTGGTAGATCTGATGCTTATGCTACTGAATTTGATTTAGAAGCTGAAGAATACGTACCTTTACCAAAGGGTGAAGTACACAAAAAGAAAGAAATCATCCAAGATGTTACTTTACATGACTTAGATGTTGCCAATGCTAGACCTCAAGGTGGCCAAGATGTCCTTTCAATGATGGGTCAATTATTAAAACCTAAAAAGACAGAAATCACTGATAAATTAAGATTAGAAGTTAATAAAGTCGTCAGTAAGTATATAGATCAAGGGGTTGCCGAATTGATTCCAGGGGTTTTATTCATCGATGAAGTAAATATGTTAGACGTCGAAATCTTTACTTACTTGAATAAAGCATTAGAAAGTTCTATTGCTCCAATTGTAGTATTAGCATCAAATCGTGGTTTAACTACCATCAGAGGTACTGATGACGATATAAAAGCTCCTCATGGTTGTCCTCCAGATTTAATTGATAGGTTATTAATTGTTAGAACCTTACCTTATAACCAAGAAGAAATCAAATCAATTATCTCCAAAAGAGCTGGGTTAGAAGGTTTAAGTGTTACTAGTAATGCTTTAGAGAAGTTATCAGGTCATGGTGTGGCCAATTCCCTTAGGTATGCTTTACAATTGTTGAGTCCTGCTGGTGTATTGGCCAAGACCGGTAGCAGAAATGAAATTGGCGTTGAAGATATTGAAGAATGTGAACTTTTGTTCTTAGATTCAAAAAGATCTATTAAGGTGTTAGAGACTAGTAAAGGGTATATTTAGTGATATAAACTGTAAAGGTGTTTACTGGAATCGACTCTTATGATGCACTCTCTTAACATTTTAACAATACTCTAGTCTATGCTTTGTCGTGGTCGACAGATTAGGACATTGACCATAAGCGCTCCTTGGTTAATTTTCTAATTCCCCTAAACCTGTACACTCCTCTAAGAACTCTTCAGCAGTTAAAATGTCACTACTACCATAAACTACTGATTTTATGGAATTTTGTCCTCCTACTAATTCTTGTAAATTTTGGTACTCTAAATAGTTACCTCCTCCTACTACGAAGACAATCGAGTCATCATAACTTTGACGTTTAGGAGGTTTGGAATGTCCACCTCTTAATTTAGGATCCAAGTATAAATAATCATCTGTCAATTGTATGGAATTATTAGATGAATTATTAGGATCCATTATACTCTCAACGATATTAGTGATTGGCAAGTTTTTCTTGTTGGGTAAGAGTTTCTTTAAACCTGATGTTAAGGAACTTAAACCTTCAGTTAATTTTCCTTCCGTCAACCCATATAACCTGGATGACAAGTTGTTAAAAAGGGCTGAATTGTTAGAAGTACTTAAATTCGTTTCTTGTTGATTATAAGCTTCATCTGTTAATGAAGATAAATTCGAGAGTTTACTCATTTGTTTGAATTTTTCCAAATATTTCAATCCTGAGAGATTAATACTTGGATCTAATTCAATAAATTTACCCTTTACTTGGGTAATAAAATTAGCAGGTAAATCGTCATTAAGTAAGTAAAGAATTATAAAAGTTCTTAACTTATCTTTGATATTGTCCTTTTTAGGTGTTTCACTCAAAAGTTCTAAGAACTCTTGCTGAATATTGGAGTTGTTATAATTTTGTTCGATTTCGAAGAATTTATCCAACGATTTGGATTCTAATTCTTTCAACAATGATGCTAACACATCCATATGCATATCTAATGTAGCCTTTCTGGAAGTTAATTCAGGCAAAGCATCGACAGCTTGTTGTATTTTGAAAGTATCAGAATTTTCAGAATTATCAATATCATTAAGTGAGGTTATACCTGTTTTGTTGGTTAATTCTTGTGCATCTTTTTTATAAATCTCCAACTCAGTATTGGCATTCTCAACCACATCAGGGAATGGCAATTGACTGTTTTTCAACCAGAAAAAATCCTTAGGGTCAATATCATAATTTTTATTACTATCTGGGATCTTGATGGTGTTTCTCTTCAAATTGAAAACATCATTGATCATACATTGATAAATCCATGAATGGTTGAACATTGAAGATAAATCAATATTTCTATCAATCAAAATAAGCACAAACCTTTTCTGAATTGATTGCTGGGAAATTAAATTTTTAGAGTTCGATAAATGATCACGTAATTTCATATCCAATTGATTGGCAATTAATTCAGCTGGCCCATTACGTTGGCATCTGATGATAGGAATGTTACCCAATGTCAAAATGATAGACAACAAGCCATCACTCAAATTAGTTGCTAATCTGTGAATATCATCTTCGAGTGTGTTTGGATTATTGAATTTAGTAAAAATATTCTTATAGTCCAATGAGAACAAGTTTGGTTCTGTGACAACATAATTAAGGTATTGATCATAGATCTGCTTTATCTTATAACTCTTGTTGATCAATGATACTTTTTTGGCAAATTCTTCTAATAACTCACGATTGATATTGGAAGTGAAATTAATATAGAAATCATCATATTTATCGGTCTGTAAATCTTCAATGATTAACAAAATGTTTTCGATGGTTGGCTCTACAAAATAAATCACCGGTACGTCAGGTAATGGACTTCTTTTACTATGAATCAAGTTATGAATGGTAATACCACATCTCAATAAATCATTAACACGTAACACAGATGAAACGATTGATTGTGACTTAGAATCTAAAACCAATGCTTTCCAAACAATGGTTTCGCTTTTTGTGGCAAGGGTAAGGTCGGCCGTACCTTCTTGGTTGAGATGGAGCATACGCTCCAATGTATTGATTTGTTTATCTCTAAGTGACATGTTCTCAATCTCGTTCGTTTCTCAACCGCCAGCTTATGAGTGAGAATTGCCAGCCTCATGAACTGAAAGTGAGGGTCGAAAGTGTGGGTTTGTGCCGTATATAGGCTAGGTCTACATAGCTGCTGGTGGCTTCTGTGTATCTGTATAGCCCTAGTGTAGCTACTGTGTGTTGATAAGACGCCCTTTTGAACATTACTGAAGTGTAAAGTACTACATCCTACCGTAAAATCAAATCACACTCCAGAGAAATAGTCTTGCATGTTTGAAGTGGCTTGTGCTATTATAGCCCCATTTAACTAGAAGTTAGTGATTCTTATTAAAAACCATTCATCTCTTTGTAAAGTTCCAGGCCTATATGTAATCAGGCTTGGCATCGTGCATAAAATTGGCTTTGTGGATTGTGTTTTGAGCTAAGCGCCCACCTTCACAGTCGTTGATTTAAGCGCCTTGAGATATATACTTCCAGAATTCTACGGCTTACTGTCGCTTACACTTTACAAAAAAACAGGCATGAAAAGGACCGAAGGTTAAGTTTGAGAGTTTACTGAAAGCTGATGAGATAATGTGGTAATGTGCTCTTGTAGCTCTGCAATGGATTGATGATTTACTTCCTAGTGAAATGCCATTACCTATCAACTACTCTAGCGGCAAAAACCAAGAGTTCAGGTTTATAGTAATAAGTCGATTATTGGGCCTACTTGTGTCTGGTAGGTGCCAAATTAGCTCCTAGCGCTGTCAACGTGCTCTTACATTCATACCAAACATTTCCAAAACGACACTTCACATTTCAGTTCTGTATGGTTTGTCTGGCAAAGAAACCTTCTAGAAACTAAACCTTCTAGGCACTAAACCAACTTCCAGACTTACCCCAAAGTCTAAGTGTACACCCTGCTCACGTGATCACATTTCAGTTAATTTTGGGTCCCTAACCAGAAACTGATTGTGGCTAAGTTTAATAATTAGAACCGGTTAGAGTTTGGAGCCGACTTACTCTGTGTCCATTCAATCAAACACTCTTGGATATATGAAGATCTTCGGCATATGCTCCCGAAGGTTCTCACGGCTTTGCAATCTTTGCGATAATTGCGAGTTAATCTTAGTCAGAACTTTTAGTCAACTAATGCAAAAATATGACCAAAATCTCACCCATACATTGTGAAGCACAATTCCGTAATAATGCACTTGTACGCCTCAAACATTGGGCTTGGCTTAATTGAATTGAATATTTTTGAAAGCATCGGCGGCGCAATAATACCAATTGTAGTAGCACCAATGTCGTGACTTTATGAATCCTACTTGCGTATTACATAATATTAGCAAAAGTACATGGAGGTTGTATACATGATACTTATATAATGTTGAAGGTTATGCGTACTAAAAGGTTTGTTTTTGTTTACATTCGGTGATCGACGAACTATTCTTTTGTCTCTTAGAGTTGCCACTACAAGGTTTTGTTACTATAATACGTGTGGATTTACTATCTAAATTCGTCAATGGTTATTATAATTCGGCTTTGGGAAAATAAATGTTGGGAGGGGATTGGAGAATCAATTGTAGTTCAAGTTCACCAACAACTTATGAGTTATGGCACACTAAACAGATTACAATTTAAAGCCTATGCCGGTTACTGAACGATAATCATACCATATAATGATCAAACTCTTGCCAAGTTTAAAAATGTGAACTTATTATTTCTTAATAACTTGAGACGTTAACTCCGCTAAATCCGTTTATCTCCCCTCATGGTTAATTTCCCATTCTAACCAATAAAACCATGTTCTATACAATATAATACAAAAAGTCATTTCCCAATGTATACCATAATACTAGGGTTTTACATGGGTCAGTGATTGGCCTAATAGTAGGTTGGTTGGCCTAGTTGGAAAGTCTGTTTCTTGAGTCTCTTGGACGTTGAAGTGAAGTTGTAATGTTCAGGAATTTTGAATTCAAATTATTCCCCTTTGATCAATTGTAATCAATTTGTACCGTGGATTAGTACAATGAATCAATTCCAAAGCCATGGCACGTACAAAGTATGCTACTTGTACTATGAACATTAGCCATGACTAGCTAAGCTTTATTGATCCTCGAACTCGTTGGTAATTGGAGCTTCTTCACTTTTATATTCAACAATTCCTCTCAAGACCTTGATCTTCCCATAAATCTCATGATACATCACGTTCTCTTCTTCCTTCAATTCCTTACTCTTATTTTTATGTTCTGTACCTGGAACTGGCCAAATACAGTTCAATTTTAATCTCGTACATTCAGTGCACCTTGGCTTAGTTTCACAACATCTCTTCTTCCTTTGCCTACAAGTGGTACACCCTAATCTGGATCTTTTGGTGGTCGATTTGGGACGGTTAGGATCGGTTGGCAGTTGTCCAACTGATCTTTTACGTTTGGGTTCGTTGGCGGTAGCATTGGCGTAATTACGAGGTTGATTAGGATCGACATGTGGTATCATGTGACCACCTTCTGTGTAAATTGGATAGCCTGGATAAGGGTAACCATTAGCAGGTGCTTGTGAATACGCTGGCATGGCCAAAATCGATTGAGTTTGGCCAGTTGGATTTGAGGCTGTTGAATTTATTGGAAGATTGTTGGGTATTGCCAGTATACCGTCCGGATTAGAATTTTGATGGTGGTATTGTGGTGGAATTGTGGCTAGGGGTGGTATTGGGCCTGGGCCTTGTGTTTGGCCCTGTCCTTGGCCATGACCTGGTGCTTGTGCTATTGATGGTGGTAATTGGCCTGGCCCTATTGGTTGTGGGATTGATGTCTTTTCAGGTTCTGATTTTAATGAATCTGGCTTTTTGACATTTTGTCGTATATTGTCATCATAATAAGGCTGGGTGTTATTATCTTTATTCCATTCCATGATTCATATAAATGTGACTGGTATTTACAGGATTTGATTGATGGGAAAGGATTTAGTTGGGTCGATCTAACTATGGATTAGGAGAATAAGTATAGACCTTTTATATGCAATTAAAATGCTTGATGTACAAAAATAGACCAATTAGGAATAAAATTACTTTAATCTTGATTGAAATGTGTTATGCCCAAATTTAATATAGCTGAATTTTTGTGATAATTCAATTATTCAATCAATTCAATTTGACTTGAATATGGATAATTGGATTCTCTACTTTGTTATATTATACCTACGGTTCTCTAGTCAGTGATAAAAACCAAACTTTATTCGATCCTTATAACTTCAAAATTTAACTTAATAAAAAAAATCAAATTATTTAAGTCAATTTCTTAGTAATTTTAATGCAAAAAAAACCTAAAAATAGCTTGGTAATAGATATTTCAAGATATTTATACTATGCAAACCGTCAATGATTTATTAATTATCTTATCTAGGGATAACCAATAAATTAAAGGTTGTATTTGTTTGACGGAAATGGTTCACCAAAAAAAAAAAAAAAAACTCAGCACCTCGAAACCAAGAATTCAAGGAATTAATTTTAGACCTGAAAATTTCTATACAGAAAATACAGGAACTTTTTCACAAAAAAATATTAATTGGTTTTAGGCCAGGTTTATGTATGTAAGAAGTTGTTATCTATGCCGTAATTACCAGATTACCCAATTACTTCAACTTATGTATATATAGTTTGTCTTAGATGCTTAATGCAATGCAACAATCTAAGCTTACGTCTAAAAAAATGAAAATCGGTACTAGACACAAATTTAATTTTTCACCTATTAAATCGATGCTAGCTCTACTGTTGTTTGTATTAAAACTTTAGGTAAAGTAACCGAGAAATATGTGACATTTATATAAGTTTCAAATTTATTTTATGTATTATAAAAAATGACATCTGTAGGTAAGGTTAACCCAAAAAAAAAATAAAAAAAAAACCAAAAAAAAAAAAACCAAAAATAAATAAAAAATTAAATTAAAAAAAATAACGAAAATGAGAGGTGTAGGTGCATGTTACCAACACTGGGCTTTTCTTATGTAGGTGGAACCATGGGTTCCGCTAAATCAGTAAATCGAGCTGGTATTCGTATATTTCATTTGCCCCTAATTGATGATTCAGCATTTAACGGGTTTAAGATATAGATGAGTACTACGGCCGGATCAATACGCAAGCGAACCTTACATATGCAGATGTTAGTTTGTCAATTTCATATGCTTATTTAAAAACACGACTTGTAATGTTTTAGAGATGAAGTACGATCAAGTACTCATATTGACATAACTATGAAGTATTGAATGATGATAGTGATAGTGGATGTATTGGAGCTTGATCATGCTTAATACCGAAAGCTAAAAAGACGGAAAAAGAAAATTGAGAACCTTATGCACGATTGGTGTTGCGAAATGCACCTGTGGTTTCAGGAGACGCATAGAATCAAATTGGAACTATTTTAGGTTTCGTGCATTGCGCGGAGTCTATGCGGATATATTCGGAGTGCTGTTGTAAAACCCACTAAACTCCCCGCGAAATTACAATTGCGGATATAGCAAGAAACAACTCCGGTACACCTATACTTTATAAAAGCTTAATATATATATTACTACATCATACCTGGCATACCTTGTGGCATACCTTGTGGCATACCTTGTGGCATACCTTGAGGAGGACCACCTGCACCACCTGCACCTTGCTTCAAAGAAGACTTTCCTGCCTTTAATAACTCATCACATAATAATAAATTCAGAGCAATACCAGTTGCAGAACTGATAGCATTCCTAATGACTCTATAACTATCCCAAACCCCTTCAATCGAAGGATCAATTGGTTCGCCGGTGTTTAAATCAATTCCAACTTTGCGGCCTTCACTTACTTCATCGGAACAATTAGTTAAAGTTTCTAAAGCATCTAATCCAGCATTGATACTTAATAATTTTGGTATAACTAATAAGGATTCACTGAAGATTTTAGCACCAATCTTAGCCTTACCCTTGATGGCCTTATTGGTGACAAGATCGTTGGAACTGTGGAGGTAGAATGATCCAGCTCCTGGTACTATACACTTATCTTGTAAGACGTTCTTGATAGATCTTAATCCGTCTCTTATAGCATCTTTGGTTTGTTGTATGATATAATTATTAGAACCCTTGATCAAGATGGTGACGGATTTAGGATCTTTGGTTTCGGTGATGTAAGTGAACTTATCTTCTCCGATACTATTTTCGTAGACAAGTCCGCTGTATCCCAAAATTGCGGGACTCAAATCATCGACGGAGTTTTGAGCTTCACCTCCACAAATCAATTGCAATCTTTCCATATTTCTACGTTTGGCTCTTCTTAATGCTAAGATTCCGTTCTTGGCTAATACGTCTAATGACATTGGATCGATTCCTTTTTGATTGATAATGACAAAACTTGAATCTCCGTCAAGTCCGCAAACTTCATTCTTTAAATCGATGATTTTCTTTAATTTGTCATCGACAAATTTTCTTTCACTGGCCACTAACTTTTCACGTTGTTCGACGTTGGAGTAGAAGAATCCAGAATTAATTTCGGTCTTTTCATATTCTAACGATACGTTAAGGATTAAAATATGACAATTGCGGAGACGTTTAGGCATATCAGGATGTCTTGCTCCGTGATCCAACACGAGCCCCTTGATCAATTCTGTGTCTTTGACATCCCCCAACTGCATGGTCATGATTTCGATCATATGCAAGTCAATTGAGTCGTTTTCCTTAACGGTTAATACGGCGTCAGTAACGATTGGTGTTAATATCGATGTCAATTCCGCATTGATTTTCGTACTTAACGAGGTACGGGCAACTTGGAGGAGGAACTCTCTATCGAACTCGGTATGAGCCTCTCTGAATTGATCCAAGAATTGTAAACATTGGGTTTTGGCGGTTTCAAATCCATCAATAATAATACGAGGATGGATTCCTTCATTGATATAACGTTCACTTTGTTTCAATAACTCTCCGACCAATAATACCACGGTGGTGGTACCGTCACCGGTGATCTCATCTTGAGCAGTGGCAGCTCTGGCAATCATTACTGCAGTAGGATGTTGAATTTGCATTTCACTAAGTAATACTTTTCCATCTTTGGTGAGCTTTAAGTTACCACTCCCATCCACCAAAAGCTTCAATGTTCCTTTAGGTCCAAGGTTGGAACTAAGGACTTGTTGTAACCCGGTGGCGGCAGCGATATTGACTTGTAACGCTTGTGATCTCCTTAAGCTTTCAGCTTTAGGGTTCAAGAGTTGGATAGACATGATGAAAATTTTTCACGCGCCGCGATCTATCTACAACGAGCACGTAGCGCGAGGGATAGTGGTGGATCGAAAACCTACCACTACAACTGCCGCGAGACTTTCCTCACTGTTACTACCATACTTACCGCGCCCTCAGTACCACCCTGTGTCTGTAAACCTTGCCTCCCTGGCTCCAAAACTACCGCGAGGTTACCTCCCCTACCACCAGCCTTACCTCCCTTTACCTCCCCTAATTACTACAATAAATTCGCGACTATGTGATTAACGCCACCCTTATTTTACCGCCTCATTCTTAAATCCCTCGTTAATCCCTCATTATTTTCTCCCTAACTAGCAAGTAATCCTTAAATCCCTCGCTACCTTCGCCCTAACCTCGTTGTAAACTTCAAATCTATATTTAACTCACAACACTCTCGCCCTTCGCCCTTTATATCCGTCATGCCTAATCTAGTAACCGAAGTCCGAGAAATCCCCACTAAATTCAAAACCTTAATCTAATCCCTAGAAACCTTGCCCTCGTTAATTAACCCAACCAACACCATAAACTTAAATTTTAACCGTTTTCACTTACCCTAGCTGTGGAATTCTTTAAAAGCGGATTAACAATACCACAAATGGAATATGTAGAGCGGGAAAAAAATGCTATCCTGAAAAGCAAGTCCAGACATTCATTCCATACGTCAAATCTATCCCACTAAAAGCAGACTGACATCATGAATCTATTTATAATTAATGATGATATCATAAAGTGTCACTAATAGAACGTCAATACGTAAGACAGATCGCTTTCTCCGCTAATATCTTATTCAAAATGTTTAAATTACAATGTGCCGGAGATTGACTTGTGTTCTACGCATAAGTATATACATGAATATTTTTACTGATTAAAAATTTTGGTTAGAGGCGTTGTACATCACACTTTTTTTTACATATTTGTAATTAATGAGGAAGTATTTTTAAGGATGTATCAGATTGCCACTGATAAGGTACCAAATCATTTTGAATCGGGGAGATCACTGTTTTCCATTGAATAAAATATTCTGAACTGCATAGATATTATTTACGCATTTGAAGCGTCGATGTATAATATCTAGTGTGAGGTGATCTTTGATGTGTTGAACTACATTGTCAACTTAGGTTTTATTATTAGGATTGTATCTATTAAGCTTGGGGCGTATATTGTTAAGTAATATTAAGTATGGATACTTGAACCGTAGTTGCGCTCCTACCAATAGTAGAAAAACATGATCGGCAAATTGGTTAAAAAAACTGCAAATGCACTATAGTTCTTTGTGCATAAATCAGGCGTCAATCGACAGAATCAGTTCTAAGTCGTCAGGAAAATATAGTGACTATGTGGCTGTTGATTCATTATAGTATGGACGGTATTCCTTTTGGGTTATATTCCCTTGCAGACCATATCAATATGTTTCAAAACTTTAATAATTCAAGAGAAGGTGGAAACATACTTCCCAGCCTTATATCCACATGTAGATATACCATATATAAGTTAAGAACCCTTTTAGGAGGCACAGAAAAAATATTAAAAAAAAAATAACATCAGTTCTCAAGCCCATCTCCAACCCCCCTGCAATTGTTGAGTTCCAAATGCTTAGGTTATAACGGAAAAGTACTTGATAGTTAGTTACAATCAGACCATTTGTAAGAGTTTGAATAGGTTTAGAGAGGGGCGATGATAGTAAGGAAATAGTTAGATTAATAAAGTCAGGATCGACTAGTACATAAGACATCCCCCAATCCTGCAAATGCAAATGTATGTTTGATGTATAGATGAGATTAGGATAGTCTTGTGCATGGAAGTTTGGTAGATTCAGGGGTTTTAAGCTAAGTAAATCTATTGATTATAGAGGTTTTTTATTTTGATGGTTAAGTAACTGTTATTTATGTACAACGTCTTATTCTGAATACAAAAATGCCGAGTGAAATTTACCTTGGCTTATTTGATGTGAAGCATATGCTATAGGTTGTACATGGTGTATGAACTTGGTTATATGTTAAAATATTCAATTACTAAGTTATTTTATTTGATGAAAGAAGTCCCAAAATTAGGTCTAAGATGGTTAAATTCAAACTAAAATCATGCACCATGTACCTCTGTAACTAGGATATGCACCATATTGTATAAATAAGGAATTTTTTCACGCTGCTAGCCCATCTTTGTTTACCTATGTTCAACAAGGATGGTGTGAAATTTCTATAATTGTGGAACGATTTTATCAATTTTATCTTTAGACAGGCGAACTTTATCTGTAAGTTCTTAAGGGGGAAACTAGGCCCATACGCCCCAACCCTAGAATGGTTTTTGACTTATGGAAACTTCAGGCGTACTATCTCTTTACAAATTAACCCAGAGTCACAGAATAGGGGTTGATATATTACAGGTTTAGAGTTTACGGGTTTATTAGAATGCATATGATATGCAGAGTTTCTGGGGGTGTACATCTATCCTGCAATTCCGTAGGATTATCGGTATTCTCCTTAGTAGTATTGTGGCCCTTGTGTCTACTGTTACCTACTATTTATTCCACCTGGCCTTCAGTTGTCCGTACCACATGGCTAAACCATCTTGGATCCTTACGCCCAACCTTACAGGACCCTGAGCCAGATTCCTTTGCCACTCACATTATCCCAGCCCTGTACCTGGCCCCCAACCACCAAATTTATCATCTTGGCCAACCAATCAATTCCTTAGAGTCTCCACAACAGATTTCACCACCCCTACATGAGGATTAGAGATTGACAAAGTTTATGTATTGGTTATGAATTGTTATGTGGCAAGAGAGTTTGACGGTACGGCTGTTGTTCTCTGGCCGTCCATAGTTTTTGTGTTTGTGTTCACATTGTGTTTGTTTATTCTTGTGTTGAATTAAAAGTTAAATTAAAGTTTTAGTCAATTAGTGGCGTTGTGTTTGTGGCCACTTGGCTTCAATTCCCTAAAGTTTTCCTATGTTTTGTCTAAAGTTTCCCTGAATTTTCCCTGAATTTTCAAACGATTTACTTGGGCTTCATCCCGTTTATCACGGCTTGAAAGCATAAAATTAAGACAAAAGACCATTTAAAGCCCCTAATACCATATTTCATCAGTTATAGTTGTCCCTTCAAGTCCTAGTATCGTCATATTGCAGTGTGATATCATATTAGTATGGCCAATACCATGGTTTACGGCCCTTTTGCACTGGTTTCCAACCTAATACCAGCATTTTCTTGCAAATTTTCCATAAATAAGAGGTCATTACACCTCCCACTAGCATCCGTACTATTCCAGGCTATTTTGCATATCATTGACCGTCAAAATGAGTCCAATTTTTATACTATTTGATTCAATTCACTCCTTGGATCATTTAAAATTTACGGAAGGCCACTCGAATTCACTCCCAATTGGCCCAGTCTCCATGTTAAAATTCATTTTAACCACACAAGGATCATTTACCCGTATCCTCAAGCTAATACTGACATCATACCATTCAAAATGCCATGAAATCCACTAAATCCACTACCATATCCATCAATATCATCTCACATAACCGTTAAATCCCTTCTTATTTCCACCTATCTCCACAACCCCCAAGTGTATCAACCCTACAGTGACCTCATGGTATTCAACCTTAATTTTAGCCTAATCCAGCCTATTTTCTGTCTACCAAATTTATTTTACGACACAAATTTAGGGTCTATTGTGCTATTGACTTTGGCTTAATTACCACCGTTTACCGCTATTCTCTGCCCTGTTTGCCACTAGCTACCACGAACTACCGCTAACTCCCCTAATTTATGGCCCCTTCGTATTAGGCCTCCTAACCATTCGATTTACTAATTCATTACTAAGTCTTGTGATTTTCGTATCGTGTTCAACCACCTGTTTACTAGTCTACCATTTCTACCACCGTTTTTACCACCACCAGTCTGTTACAGTACCATGTCTAGCTACTCCTTCTACTAGCATACCACATCCCACTACTTGAATTCCCTTCACTTCCCTCTAATTGTTTCTCCCACCATCATCCGTACCTCACTTCATACCACTACCACACCCTACTTCTAGCACCATCCTCTACCACCATACCATTCCCCTACCCTATCATAACCTATATTCATGTACACACCATGATATCACAATACAATATTACCCGTTCAACTTATGAAATAGTAAATCTTTTTTACGGCTATTCTAGACATTTCTCGGTATGATTCATTCATGTATTCTTACTTAAATGGAATTTCAAACTTTATATAAAGAGACGTAGTGGGCGATTAATGGTGGTGGGGGCATATTTGGGCCCATTAGGACCTACAAGTGACACGAAGTGTAAGAGAATCCAGGTGACACAAACAAAGTGACACAAGCATAAAGTGACACAAACACAAATACACAAAGAGAATAATGAATGGAAAATATATTTACATAAATGAAATTCTTGGCAGAAGAATGGATGGATTAGGGCGGTGTACATCGGTGTAGTGGTGCTGATGGCTCTGTGGTGTTACAGAAGCGTACTAAGTAATACTATAAAAGCCCTGAAAAATCATCAAAGCTCTAATGATTCAAAAAAAAAACATCACACAAATATCATAAGCAGTTGATCACATAAGCATCAGCTAAGATTGCAAAGATGCTAAGGCCCACATGCCCAAGCTTAGTGAAAGAATATCAAACAGCACTACAAAACACTAAAAAATCGCCACCAATACCTGAAACCACCACCAAAAACCATAAAAACGATTGAAAAGAATCAATTAAACCCTTGGGATGGCACCTCCTGGAGAGGAATCTGTCCTGGCAGTTAAAACTTCACACCCATCTTCAGTAACAACCATCATGTGTTCAAATTGAGCCGAATATTTACCATCTTCAGTAGCAGCCGTCCAATTATCAGGCCATAAAATATCCTTGTAAGTACCTAAATTCAACATTGGTTCAATTGTGAATACCATTCCTGGTTTAGCAATACCAATGGCTTTATTTTTGGAATAATGTGGAATATATGGTTGACAATGGAACAATTGATTAGTACCATGACCACAAAATGTTTTAATTACTGAAACTCCATTCTTATGAGCATGTTCTTCAATAATGTTACCGATTTCTCTAAATGGCAAGCCGGGTTTAACAGCTTTGATAGCTAAATCTAAAGCTTCTCTAGTAGTTTCCACTAATCTAACCGTATCAGGATTAGCTTTAGCTTTGTCTCCAACATAATAAGTTTCATTTAAATCGGAATGGTAACCTAAATAATATATACTGACATCTAAATTAACAATATCTCCGTCCTTTAATTTGGTTTGATCAGGGATACCGTGACATACAATCTCGTTAACTGATGTACAGAAACTTTTAGGGAAATTATAATAATTCAATGGGGATGGGTAACAATTTCTTTTGATACATTCCTTATGTAAGATTTCATCCAATTCATTAGTGGTGATTCCAATCTTGATATGACTGGCAGTTATATCCAAAATTTCTCTGGCGATCTTACACACTTTACGAATCTTGTCGATCTCCTTCTCACTCATTATAGGAATCTTTCCATACCTGTCGTTTTTGATTTCACTGATTGGTTTACCGGCCTTGGCATAGTCCGGAAGTTTAATGTGCTTAGGAATAGGTCTTCTTGGGGCTAAAGGGTAAGTTGGTCTTACATCTCCACTATAATCGAAATTTGGGAATGGATTGTAGGTGTCTACACCTTCTTGTTTATGGATATATTTGTGTTCAGACCAGGAGGTTTTGAAACATGTTTGGTCACAGAATACACTTTCGATGTTTTGTTTAAGACAGATGGGACATTTGAGTTTGCTTTCGGTATCTTTACCACAAACAACGGAGGTACACTGAGGCATAAAATTTTTCGCACATCTTCTTGGTGATCTTCACCTTATCTGTGCTTGTGAGGCACCACGAATTTACTAAACCACACAAACTTTCTACCACAAAACTTTCTACGGCACCATAGAACCTTGACAAAACGCATTAAGAGAATTATAAAAAAAAATCATTACATATCTATCGATATATTTCCTCCTATATATCTCACCTATATGTCTCTCCTATATATTCATATATTCATATCAAGAAACCCCAATCTTAGAGGGTCAGCTAAGGGACTCAATACATTCAAAACCTTGTCTTAAATCATTTACCAACTCTAAGACTTCAATGTTTTGGTTCTGGCTTTCCTAAATTTCCTGGTCCAAAACTCTCGGGTAACAACTCATCAATCCCCATAATCTTCTCCCCATTCTTCCCATACATTATCACTTTAATATCTTGACTAAACTCCCTAATAAATTGTCTACATATTCCACATGGCGCTATAACTTCATCGGCATCACTACTGATAGCAATCATTTTAAATTGGCTCTTACCTTCAAGTAATGCTTTACAAATTGTTGTTCTTTCAGCACAGATAGCTGCACCATATGAAGCATTTTCTATATTAGCCCCAGAGATGAATTCACCTTCATTCGTTATGATAGTACAACCAACCCTGTTGTTAGTAACTCATTAAGAAGGACTACCTAGTCTCAATACATGCAATGGCACTGGACACTGTTGGATACTCTGCACACAAACTTGTGCTCACCTCGCTATCGCTAGGTTCAGTCTACATACCTAAACTTAGAATAAGGACTATAAGATAAATCACGTGCTATTGTTAGTATTACCCACTTAATCACTAAACCTCTAAACCACAAAACTAACCTACATACCCTTGAAGCATCTATCCTTCAACTCGCTCAATTGATCATTAGTTAAACCATCCATCACACGATCTTCTATTTGTACACACTCAAAATCAAATATCGCGAAATAGAGTGGCAAGAAGAAGAATGGCAACGTTAGAAGAATTAGATCAAGAGATCTTAATAGACGATGATATATTAAACAGTTCTACGTCTGACATCAACAACCGTACCAGATTATTGGATAATGATATCAAAGTCATGAGATCCGAAAGTCAAAGATTAAGTCATGAAAAAACCGTAATGTTAGAAAGAATTAAAGATAACCAAGATAAAATCAATAATAATAAACAATTGCCCTACCTTGTAGGGAACGTAGTTGAATTATTAGATCTTGACGTTGAAAAAGAAGCCGAACAACAAGGAGCCAATGTTGATTTAGATGCCACTAGATCAGGAAAGCTGGCCGTCATTAAAACCTCTACCAGACAAACCATTTTCTTACCATTGATTGGACTTGTAGATTCTTCAGCTTTAAAACCAAATGATTTAATTGGGGTCAATAAAGATAGTTACCTTATATTAGACACTTTACCATCTGAATATGATTCAAGAGTTGAAGCTATGGAAGTTGATGAAAAACCAACTGAAGATTATTCTGATATTGGTGGTTTAGATAAACAAATTGAAGAATTAATTGAAGCAGTGGTTTTACCAATGAAACAAGCTGAAAAATTCAAAACTTTAGGAGTTAAACCTCCAAAAGGTGCACTTATGTATGGACCACCAGGGACTGGTAAAACTTTATTAGCAAGAGCATGTGCAGCACAATCAGGAGCTACATTCCTTAAATTAGCAGCACCACAATTAGTTCAAATGTTCATTGGAGACGGTGCTAAATTAGTTCGTGATGCCTTTGAATTAGCTAAAGAAAAGGCACCTACTATTATATTTATTGATGAATTAGATGCCATTGGTACTAAAAGATTCGATAGTGATAAATCTGGGGACAGAGAAGTTCAAAGAACTATGTTGGAATTATTAAATCAATTGGATGGGTTTGGATCTGATGATAGAGTTAAAGTTTTAGCTGCTACTAATAGAGTTGATACATTAGATCCTGCATTATTAAGATCTGGAAGATTGGATAGGAAAATTGAATTTCCATTACCTTCAGAAGAAGCCAGAGAATCTGTTTTAAAGATTCATGCTAGAAAATTGAATTGTGATAATAATTCAGTCAATTGGAGAGAATTAGCTAGATCAACTGATGAATTCAATGGTGCCCAATTAAAAGCTGTCACTGTTGAAGCTGGTATGATTGCTTTAAGAAATGGTAAGAGCATTATAAAACATGAAGATTTTGTTGAAGCTATAGGAGAAGTTCAAGCCAGAAAGAGTAAATCGGTGAATTTTTATGCTTAGTATTACTATACAGTCACGTTAATCTCACCTCTAGATTTAACTTCTAAGTTTAATCTCTGATGATCTATTTAGTTTCTATCTTTGGTCGTTATTGGGTTTCGTTTGTGGAGGGTCTTAGTCATGTGTATCTGACCTTAGGTAGACTTCTTCAACTCCTCTCTCAACTTCTTAGTAAACTCATCTTCATTATCTTCATCATCCCAATCTTCTTCCCATAAATTATTGGGGTTAACTTGTGGATCCTGTTGATTACTCCATTTATTATCTAAAGGAAAATCTTCAAACTCATCGTCTTCTTCCAATGTCTTAATAATCTTTTGTTCTTCTTCACTTGACATATTGCCACTAATGCGATCGTCTCAACGAATTTGGCTTTGTGCACTTGTGTCGTATTAGCACGACACGTGTCGCATCAAGACACTCAAAAATTTTGAGATGATCTGAAAAATTCAACCTAATGAAACAAGTGGTGGTGGACATTAGTCCTAAACGTATTGAAGGGTTGGAATTCGGGGCTCTTCTGCCTCAGGAGATCATCTCTCAATCAGAGGTCGAGGTCAAGACCCGTGATCTTTATGACATAGAAGTAGGGAGAGCTGTCAAAGAGTTTGGTGCTCTTGATACAAAGATGGGGATCTCAACTAATACTAATGAATGTTCAACTTGTCACGGGAATTTAGCCACCTGTCATGGTCACTTTGGTCATGTGAGATTGGCATTGCCCGTTTTCCATGTTGGGTATTTCAAACCAATCATTTCCATTTTACAATGTATTTGTAAGAATTGTGGATGTATGTTGTTAGACGAACCAACTCAAAAGAAGTTTTTGTCTGATTTAAGAAGACCTTATATCGATAATCTTCGTCGTATGAAAATCCTTAAAAGTATCATTGATCAATGTAAAAAGCAAAGAAGGTGTTTCAAATGCTATCACATTAATGGTGTGGTCAAGAAAGCTGCTTCAGGTGCTGGACCTGCTGCTTTGAAAATCGTTCATGATACGTTCAGATGGGTCGGAAAGAAACCTGCACCAGAGAAAGTTGTTTGGGATAAAGAAATCCAACAAGTTTTACTCCGGAATCCTGAACTTGAGAAGTTTATGAAAAGAGTATTGGAAGATTTAAATCCTTTAAAAGTACTTAATTTATTCAAACAAATCACTCCTAATGAATGTGAATTGTTAGGGATAGATGCCTCTAAAGGTGGTAGACCTGAAATTTATATATGGAGATATTTACCTGCACCTCCAGTTTGTATCAGACCATCAGTTTTAATGGATAGTCAATCCAATGAGGACGATTTGACAGTTAAATTGACAGAAATCGTATGGACAAGTTCATTAATCAAAGCAGGAATCGAAAAGGGGATTTCTATCAATAATCTTATGGAACAATGGGATTATTTACAATTATCAGTGGCGATGTATATTAACTCAGATTCAGCCAATCCAGCATTAATGCCATCCAATGGTAGTGTGAAATCCTCGAAACCTATCCGTGGATTCTGTCAAAGATTAAAGGGTAAGCAGGGGAGATTCAGAGGGAATTTGTCAGGTAAAAGAGTTGATTTTTCAGGTAGAACAGTTATTTCTCCTGACCCTAATTTGAAAATTGATGAAGTGGCCGTTCCTGATAGAGTTGCTAAAGTTCTTACTTACCCTGAGAAATGTACTCGTTATAACCGTAGGAAATTACAAAATCTTATTTTGAATGGTCCTGATATACACCCAGGAGCCAATTATGTAGTGAAGGCTAATGAAAGTTCTAAGAGAAACCTTCGATTTGGTGATAAGATGAAAATCGCTAAAAACTTACATATTGGTGATGTTGTAGAAAGACATATCGAAGATGGTGATGTGGTGTTATTTAACAGACAGCCATCGTTACATAGACTTTCGATTTTATCACATTATGCCAAGATCAGACCTTGGAGAACTTTCAGACTTAATGAATGTGTTTGTACACCATATAATGCCGATTTCGATGGGGATGAAATGAATTTACATGTGCCACAAACCGAAGAAGCTCGTGCTGAAGCCATTAACCTTATGGGGGTCAAGAATAATCTTTTAACTCCAAAATCGGGTGAACCTATTATTGCAGCCACCCAAGATTTTATTACTGGATCATATTTAATAAGTCATAAGGATTCATTCTATGATAGAGCAGAATTAATTCAACTCCTTTGTATGATGTCAGACGCCAATATTCAATTTGATTTACCACCTCCAGCTATAATGAAACCTGTAATGCTATGGACTGGTAAACAAGTATTTTCATTATTGATTAAACCCAATAAGAACTCAAAAGTAGTGATCAATCTTGATGCTAAGGCTAAAACTTTCAAACCACCTGAACCAGGAATGGCTAATGATATGTCACCAAATGATGGGTATGTGATAATACGAGGCTCACAAATTTTATGTGGGGTTATGGATAAATCAACCCTTGGTGATGGTAAAAAACATTCGGTGTTCTATACCATTCTTCGAGATTATGGTCCTCATGAAGCTGCTGAAGCAATGAACAGAATGTCAAAACTTTGTGCCAGGTACCTTGGAAATCGTGGATTCTCAATTGGTATTAATGATGTTACTCCAGGTACACAATTAAAGAACAAAAAAGAGTTAATGGTAGAACAAGCATACCTTAAATGTGATGAATTAATTGATTTATATAATAAGGGTAAATTAGAAACCCAACCAGGGTGTAATGAAGAACAAACTTTAGAAGCCAAAATTTCTGGTTTACTTTCCAAAGTTCGTGAAGAAGTTGGGGATGTATGTATTAATGAATTGGATAGTACCAATGCACCATTGATTATGGCAACTTGTGGATCTAAAGGGTCAACATTAAATGTTTCACAAATGGTGGCTGTTGTAGGTCAACAAATTATTTCCGGTAATCGTGTTCCTGATGGATTCCAAGATAGATCGTTACCACATTTCACCAAGAATTCTAAAACCCCACAATCTAAGGGGTTCGTAAGAAATAGTTTCTTCAGTGGATTAACCCCACCGGAATTTCTATTCCATGCCATTTCCGGTAGAGAAGGGTTAGTTGATACTGCAGTTAAAACTGCTGAAACTGGTTACATGTCACGTAGATTAATGAAATCTTTAGAAGATTTATCATCTCAATACGATAACACTGTACGTAATTCATCCAATGGAATTGTTCAATTCACCTATGGAGGTGATGGTTTGGATCCTTTTGATATGGAAGGTGATGCAAGACCTGTTAATTTTGTTAGACAATGGGATCATAGTTTCAATATCACCTTGGATCATTCGGATCCTGGTTTATTACCCTATCAAGTCAAACAACAAGTTGAAGAAGTGTTAGGACCTTTGGAATTGAAATTGGTAAGGTACGATAATTTAGGTAATAAATTAAATGATAATCATGATAATATTGAATACATTGATGAAAATGATTCTGAACGTGATTTTTATAATTCCATCCGACAATTTGTTGATGTTAAATGTCATCAATTAGCAAATTTCAGAGCTCATCAAGGTCTTGATCCTGGAGTTTCGGAAGAAAGTGGGTATATGCAAACCGATGAAGATATCAATGTTGATCAAGTACTTAAAATTTCAAATCATACTATCCAGACTTTCCTTAAACAGTGTCTTTACAAATACTCCCGTGCCAGAGTCGAACCTGGTACTGCTGTGGGGGCTATAGGTGCACAATCAATTGGTGAACCAGGTACACAAATGACATTGAAAACTTTCCATTTCGCTGGGGTTGCCAGTATGAATGTTACATTGGGTGTTCCACGTATCAAAGAAATTATTAATGCATCTAAAGTGATCTCTACACCAATTATTAATTCCGTATTAGTCAATGATGAAGATGAAATTGCTGCCAGAGTGGTTAAGGGAAGAATTGAAAAGACTCTTTTACGTGATATAGCTTTCTATATCCAAGATGTTTATAAGGACAATATGTCATTTCTTCTGGTGAAGATTGATTTAGATACAATTGAAAAATTACAATTAGAATTATCATTAGAATCAATCGCCCAAGCTATTGTTAATGCTCCTAAATTGAAAATTGCACCAGCCCATGTATCAATTAACGGAGATAGAATTAATGTTTTAGTGACTTTGAATGATAAAGTTGAAGCTACTGAACATGCTAGTACACTTTTCTTTAGAATGCAACATCTCAAACGTGTTTTACCAGATATTTGTATTAAAGGGCTTAATAATATTTCTCGTGCTGTTATCAATATTAAAGATAATGGTAAGAAAGAACTTTTAGTTGAAGGGTATGGATTAAAACAAGTTATGGGAACTGATGGGGTTATTGGTACTAAAACCACTACCAATCATGTTTTAGAAGTATTTGAAGTTTTAGGTATAGAAGCTGCTAGATCTTCAATTATTCAAGAAATTGATTATACTATGAGTAAACATGGTATGAGTGTTGATCCTCGTCATATTCAATTATTGGGTGATGTCATGACTTATAAAGGTGAAGTTTTAGGTATTACCAGATTCGGGTTAAGTAAAATGAGAGATTCGGTATTACAATTAGCATCTTTCGAAAAGACGACTGATCATTTATTTGATGCAGCTTTCTATATGAAAACTGATAAAATTGAGGGTGTAAGTGAGTGTATTATTTTAGGACAAACTATGAATATTGGTACAGGTTCATTCAAATTAGTTAAGACTTCTGAGGTTGAAAAATTACATCAAAAGCCTGTTCTTTTTGAAAGTTTGTGTGCTGCCTGAACGGGGACGTGATCTGAGTGAAGCGAAATGAAGTTCTTCCTTTGAGCCAGACGGTGTGTGGTTACTGTTGTTTATTGCATAATGTATATATTTTTATTATCTGGTGAATCTCTTTCCAGCCCCCGAAATCTGAGAAACCGAATCTCGAATACAACCTGAATCGAGTTTTTGGTAGTTTTGATTTTCAACAAGTTTGATATTTTTTGATATGTTTGCGAGATTGACAAAATCTATAAATTTCCCCTAAAGTTTCACTAAAACTTGTGAGAAATATATTTGGTTTGCTTACTGTAAATTAGAATTACTTTGTATTAGAAATTATTTGATATGCTAACCAGTCGCTCTATAAAAGACCACAAGCCTCAAAATCGTGAACCTGTCTCTAAAATGTTTAATTGTTTTTATTCAATATAAAGTCCTTTTATACTCCCAATGTAATCATCACTCGTCTTTTTTTTTTTGCACCCATTTGCGGCGGAAAATCCACAATCCTAAATTTCGAAAAACCACAAACCCGACGAGTAAACACAATAACAATATATTTGGAATATTACCCTTTGTCAAAAAATATGGTCCTGAATGTATGATGGCTATTGTATTATTCCTTCTTGGTATCTCTCTTGTAAGTTGAATTCAAGAATTCCTTTATTGTCCTAATGAATTTATGCTATATTGTTTTTGAAAGCTGATATTAAGGGACGATTATTATTGGTTTCTAATAAGACAAGAAAGATCCTGAATGTAAATAATTTTATACATTAATCTACTAAGGAGTTTATATGAATGTACGTTAGTATTTAAAAAAATCAACAAAACCCCGATAATTCCATAAACGGTCAAAACTGGCACAAGGTCACAAACTCAGGCTGCTATATCGTCAACATCAAGAGCCAACCCAAAAGGTCAATTCAGTCAAACAGATTTGAATCGTATAGTTATTGAATATCTTGATAAAAAGGGGTATCACAAAACCGAGAGTATGTTGCGATTAGAAAGCTCTCATACTCCTTCGCCAAATGTTATGGTGTACGGGTGCGAGGGTTTATGAGTTGGTTGGTAAGTGGGTTTGGTATGGATTGGGGTTATGACAGTTTCTTTGGTGTCCTTCTCCATAGATACGTGGCTTCGAAGTTGTCTTCAATGTTTTTTAGCAATAGCCCTTCAACAGAAGAAATTGAAGACTTGCACCAAGATGATGAAAAATCAGAACATACACCACTGTTTGTTTGATAGAATTCTTAAATCAGATGAAAATCGTTAGTTTCGCTGGGAATAAGGAAAAATACTGATATTATTAGTTTTAGTTAGGATCGGTTTTAATACAAATTTGAAATTTACTCTTTGTGGAGACTTTCGTGTGGTCTTCTGTATGAATTTTGTTTTCCTGTATGCTCTTACCTATTCCCTCTGAACCGTCGTCTCCAGGAAATTGAATAATCTATAAAATCATCAAGTTGATCATGCAATGAATATGCAGAGTATGTATAGATATGCAGATAATATATGACCAGGATCCTCAGTCACCGGTATATTGAAGAGAGGGACTACCACAACCACACAGAGCTTTGCAACAAGCCACGATGCTCTTAAACGTTAAATTGGCCATTCAAACCAGAGTACAGCCACTTGAATTGGTCAAACTCAAAGACCGACGGTAATCTTAATATAGCGGTCTGGAACTAATCGCATTTGTCGTATCCGCATAAACGCTTAACCTCGCAACCTAATCTTATAAGCGACACTTTTCCCATCACGTAAATTTACAGTGTTTACTTATAGTTACGTACGTCAATAGAATATGTATCCAGAACCATTGAAGGCAGTAGTTAGAAACTTAACTGATAATATTGTGATTGCATCTACTCCATTCACTAGAATGGTCCTCCATTTTGGTGCCAGAATGACATTATTCCATTATAATGGTGAAGTTATTGTATGGTCAGCAATTCCGTATGGTTCAGAAGTTGAAAGAAGTTTGAAAACTTTAACTGGTCAAGAGAGTAATTTCAACGTCACACACATCATTATACCTGATGCCGTGCATACAATGGCTGTAGAATCTTTCAGAAAAGTTTATCCTAATATCAAAGTTATTGGTATGGAAGGAGTCAAACCGAAACTTGATTTCAAAATTGATTCCAAATTAGGTAATCAGTTAATTGATAGAGCCGAGTTGACTAAATTAGGGGTTACATCCAATGCCATTTTGGATAATTTTGAATTTGTATATTTGCCAAATCATAGGAATAAGGAATTGGTAATGTATGATAAAACCTCCAAAATTTTATTCCAAGCTGATTTAATTTTAAATTTAGGGCCAACTGGTACTAAATTAGAGCAATATTCTCCTGAATTAGGCTATGACAAATCCTTCAACCCTTACGGTGGATTATCTTATATTACCAGAATCACTCATCCAGAATCCAAGTTTTTTAGGGGTATGGTTAATAGACTTGTAAAGTCAAATACTCCTGAAACCCAAAGAGGTTTGAAGATTATTTATGGTTGGGATTTTACTCAAATCGTTCCTTGCCATGGGAATGTTATTGAAGATGGTAAACCTTTTTTGAAGAAGTACTTTGATTTCTTATAGACAAGCTTGCAGAATCAATTTGAGTCTTCCATGCATGCCAATGTGCATTGCTTCTAAGGCCATAGACTCAAACAATTCTAAGCTTGGCTTAATTTAACATCCACAAAAGAATCTGTATTTTTATCTTTAATATTTAATATATGTATAATTCCCCTAGCATAATTTTTTATCTTAGCAAAACGAGGGCCCACGAATGCGATCAGTATTAAATGTTCTATGTTTTTAAAAGTGCGGCGATTGTTTATGGCAAAATCAACTTTGTTTGTCTCACATCTTATCTCGAATAGATGCCAGATCCAACCACAGTTCTAACAATGATTGAAGATCTTTCAGCAACTGTCAATGAAATAAGTGACAAACAAAATCAACGAATCGTCACTTTAGAACGTCAGTGTGCTAATCTTAGCGACCAAGTCACAAAGTTTGGTCAGAGTGTTGAGACCTTAACTTACCAGATGACTAAGCAAACACAAGAGATGCAACTGCTATTAGAAAAACTTATACAAGAACAACCAAAAGATGTCAGGGAAATAAAAAGAGGAAAACACTGATTCTGGAATTTTCGGACGTTCTGGAATTTTTACCCTCTTGGCCCCAAAAATCAACTGAATCAACACCACAGGGTCTACAGGTGATACCACAAGAAGTCCCTTCTCCAGAACCCTATTCTCTCGGCCCATCAAACCTCCTTCAGAATAACTATTCAGATCCTACGCCTTCAGATCACAAACTATCCAAAACTCCATATACAGATCCTGAACTAGAACAAATCAGTCATTTTAAAACTGATCATAAATCTGTAATGGAATTAATGCATTATTGGTACTTACCAGAAGATGGGCTTCTTTGCATCTTAGCCCGAGAAAGAAAATTTGGCCCGAAATGGAGGAGAGGTTATAGTTCAACTCGTTGTGCTTATCATAATAGATTACATATCATCAAGTACATATCTGAGCTAAAGGTAAGGTCCGTTCTTTACGAGAAATATTCAAAATTCAAAGGATTAACTCCATCTCAATTAAGCGGCTTATTGGATATTTATTGCAAGAGTCCAGGAAGTCCACGAAATGTATCCACCATACCTCTGTTAGCAAGAACATTATCTAAGAAAGAAGCTGAAGCTGAAATCACCAACGGACTTTTAGAATTAATTAAAACTATAGATAAGAGCAATTTGGAAATAATCGACCATCCAATGAAGTGATTTGATTTTGTAATTTTATTTTTTTTAGGGTAGTTTAGGTTTTTATGGGTTTTGAGTTTTTTAGGGGTTATAAAGGTGAATGTATAATAATCTTATTTGGCTGCAAAATCGGGTTCTCTCACACTTTTTCAGTGCTAGTTTGGAGCACTTACAGAAATCGCACTGTTGTGTGTTTGTGTAACATAACAAAAGTTCCCTCACCTATACCTGTAATTACTCAACAGATTGTTCGAGTTCCTATTCTGTACAATACTGAATATGCTTAGTGACGGGACATACTCATACATACACTTCACAAACCCAAATCAACTGTTATATATGGAAAAATGGACTAATGATGATCCTATACCCTATGATGATATAGATACAACAGGACTTTTTGAAGCCACTGCTGAATTATTTCCTCCATCTTTACTTGAAGATGATGAAGATGGAGCCATACCAATCAACTCAACTACATTTAATGCCAAATATTATAAAAATAAGAAAAGGGATAGAATATGGGTAGACAATGAAGCCCTTGATCAATTCTTAAGAGATCCAGCACCACCTGATAAAACTATTCTTAAACCAATAAATTCTAAATCAAAATTCGAATCAGTAGATTTTACTATAGGTCAATTCTTAATGAATGGATACGGGCCAAACGATTTTGATTTAATTAATGACTCTGTTAATGATAGTATAAATAATAGTGATTTATCCATAGAACTTCCACAACTTCCACCTCCATATAGAAGAAATAATAGTAATAGCAATATTCATCAAACTCCAAGAATTAGGACTCGTCAACCTTCTAATGACAGAAGTTATCATACCCCAATTCTAAGGAGGAATTTGCTGAATTCATAAGCACGCATTACGGCTTTCCATTGCATATACTGTGAAATAGTTTATTCAGGTTCATGGTAACATTATGCTACATAGAGTGTAATTAATACAACTAATATACATTACTTTACAGTGTATTATACAATGTACTATATACACTACAGTCTATACAGTCTTAACACCCCTCAAATCATTCATATACCCTCTTCTCTTATCGCTTTCCTTTAATCTATTTTTCATTCTCACCATTGACAATACCATCTTTGCAACCACTTGGAAACTTGGCTTAGGTTTATCTTCTTTAAAACCAAATCTCTTTAATTCTTGTTCAATATTATCACTACTACGCTTAACAAAATCATACATCAATTGTAAATCATTGGCTTTTAAATTTAATTCATAAAGTTTCAATTTATAATATTTGACTTGGTATTCATATGCTTTTCTTGGTGATGTGGTAACACTTGTGTTCAAGTTGGTAGAACGTAATTTGAAGTTCAAATCATCAATTTTCTTCTCAAGTTGATTAGTTCTTTCGTCGTTATACTTTTGTTTTAACTTATTGAGCAATTTTTCACGATGATCATTAACTTTAGTGAGCTCTTGTTTAATTGATTTATTCTTAGTTTCTAATTGTTCAATTTCAGTTTTAAGTAATTTTTCATTCTTATCAAAAGTATTATTAAGATCTAGAATATGACTAACTTCTTTTTGGGATGCTTCCAATTGTTTTGAAACTTCAAACTCCGAAGCTTTGACATCATTCAATTGTTTCAAAAGTTCAGTCTTCTCCTTATAAGTCTCCTCGAGTTGCTTCTCAAGTAAGGTCACTATAGATGATTTGACAGGTTCAGATTCAGGTTCTGGTGTTAATGGCATTTTAACCTTTTGATTATTCAATCTATCAATCTTGGTTTGATAAATCAGAATTTGATTAGCATATTCTTTTCTCAAACTATCGATTTCGATCTCTAATGCTTTTACCTTGGCAATATTACTTGAATTAGATTTCATTAATGATGTCTTCTCATCATCTCCTTCTAATTGATTGAATTTATTTGCACGTTTGATTTCACGTAATTTCATCTCCATATCATCAACTAAATTCTCTTTGTCTTGGTATGAAAGTTGTAATTTCTTGTACTTATTTTCAATATCTCTCAACTTATTGAACGAGTTATCTAATTCATTATTCAAATGGTTACGTTCACTGAGTACTCTTTGATACTCTTGTTCGATAAATCTATCAGTTCTGTGCTCTTGAGGTTTACTGGCTCTATCTAACTCTTCCCTGGTCCTACTTAACTCATTCCTTAAACGATTCAATTCTGATGTCAATTGTCCAATATAATCATCGTTGTTGGCACTTTCAAGTTGTCGTTGTAATCTTCTAATTTCAAACTTTAAATCTTGTGACTTATCATTATGTTGAAGATTCTTTAGATCAATTGTCATTAACTCTATTTGATGTTCTAATTGGCTTATATTGGATCTCAATTGTTCATTTGCAATCTTAAACTGTTGATTATCAATTTGTAAATGATCTCTTTCGGTTTGTAATTGTTCCTTGGTGGTTTGTAATTGACTGTTTTCTTCTTGTAAATGTTCATTATCATTCTTTAATTTTTCCCTAGTGAAATTCTCGAATTCATTTACTGCTGAATTGCCAATTTGCATCATGAGATTATCATTATCTTGTTTCAAATTATCACATTGCTGCTCCAAGTTTTTCAATTTCTGTTGAGCTGTTTGAAGTTCCCGTTCTGATGCCTTATATGCTTCTTCGACGCTTTCAAATTCTCTTTCATAATAAGATAATCTATCATTCAATTCTTGATTTTGTCTTTGAACCTTCTCATTAGATCCAATATTATTTGACCCCATTAAGAATATTTCATCCTTTAATTCAGCGATTTCTTTATTTAATTTCTTATTGATTTCATTCAACTTCCTTTCGTTATTCATTAAAGTTTCAATTTGATTTTCATAATAATTTTGATGTGGATCGTGTGACTTGTTCTTGATCAAGGAACTGATTTGTTGTCTTAAATTAACTTCTTCGGTTTCTTTCAATTGCAATTCTTGTTGTAAAATTTCCAATTCTTGACTGAGTTTATCGAGATTATGTTTACCATTATATTGAGATGATCTTAAATCTTTTAACTCTTGCCTGGTATGATCAAGTTCGGATTTAGTACTTTCATATTTATAAGTTAATTCGTCAACTATTGATTTAAGTGAAATAACTTCTTCAGTCATTTGTCTTGATTCGTGTTGATTATTAGATTGAAATTCTTTAGACAATTGCTCATACCTAGATTGCCAATTTTCAACTTTCCTAGTTAATTCTTCAATTTGAACTTGTCTATCATCTACTTCATTAATTAATTTACGGTTATCACCTTTGATTTGTGAAGTTTCAGTTTCTAGTTCTTGTGTTAAACTTTCTAATTCCCGTACACGTTTCTCTAACTGATTATTACCATATTTCAAATTATCAAGGTCACGAATTCCCTCTTCAACTTTAGATTTTTCGGATGAATTAATTTCAAGTGATTGTCTTAGCCTATTAGTTTCATGTTCCAATTGATCTAACTTCTGTTCTCTGTCCTCAATTATTTGTTGGTATTGTTGTTTTAAATCTTGCATTTCATAATCAAATTGAGTTTCTCTTTCAGTGATTGTTTCCTTGAATTCTGTCTCTATAGTTTCAATCTTACTTTCATATTCTCGACGAATATTAGTGATTTCAACCTTAAGATTATCTCCTCCATTAGTTTCATTTAGTTGACGATTCATCGTTTGGTTTTCTTCAGTTAATTCAAATAATTTCTGTCTTAATTCAATGTTTTCATTCAACATTTGTTTCTGTTGTTCTGGAGTCTGTCTGTAGTATCTCTCCCATACAAACAATTGAACTTTTAATCCAACATTCTCTTGTTTAAGAGCATCAAATTGGTGTTGTTGTTCTTTAATAGAAGATCCATTGTTAATTAATTGGTTAGGTTCTTTATTCATGTCTACTACATGAGAATTCTGATAATTTGGGATATTTCCCCCATTAAATTCTCCAATATCACCTTGTAACATAGAGTTTATAGTTTGACTGAAATTATCAACTGTATTATCAAAATTATCAAATGATTCTATATTCTTATTATTCGAAGGTTCAACATTACCCTTAGTAGAAGGACGTAAAGGGCTTAACTTTTGAGCTTCACGGGTCGAGTGTTTCCCTATAGGTGTGAATTCCAAGTTCCTACGGGTCCCTCCATACTTTCCACCTCGAGGTGTTCCAACAAGGTTTCCAAACATTGGTTTTGTGGTTTGTTTATAGACGCGAAATTTGAGAATCAGTCGCGATAGTGAGACATCAAAGTTATCATCAAGGTAGTGCACCACACATAGGACACCACTTGATCTCCATTCCTAAAAGTTCTATACTTCTACTATACACTATAACTTATTTAAAGTAGCCTTGAACAATTCTAAAGAATTTAAGGCCGCTCCTGAACGTATAGCTTCCTTGGCCATTTCAACCCCCTCTATATAATTACTAGCACTTCCATATACTACAGCTAAAGCAGCACTATTCATTAGAATATAATTGACTATAGGATGATTATCACTATTTTCCTTTATCAAGAACTGTGGATCATCTTGTTGTAAAATATGAGTTAAAATTTTGGCGTTTTCCTCGGGAGTTCCTGATCTTACACTTTCAAGAGGTGCTTCAGGCATATCGAAATCTTTAGGAGAAATTTCTTGGTAAGTAATAGTACCATTTTCAACAGTCCAACATGAGGTAGAACCAATAGGACTGATTTCATCTAATCCAACATGACCCCAAACCACCATCGATCTTCTATGAATAGGATCATTGGCAGTTAATTCTAAAACAGTTTGAGCATAAGCTTCACCTAAACTTCGAGAATATACTCCTAAGATTCTGGCTGCTAAAGGTGCAGGGTTCATCAATGGACCAAGGATATTAAAAATCGTAGGGACCCCTAATTGTTTCCTAACATCAGCTACTTTGGCCATAACTCCATGGAAAGCTGGAGCGAAAAGGAAAGTATACTTTGAATCTTGAAGGACTTGTTTGGCAGTATCTTTGTTTACTTTCATTAAATCCACCCCTAAACATTTAAGTAAATCACCTGATCCTGAAGCTGAAGTAGAAGCTTTACCACCATGTTTACAAATTGGAATATTCATACCAGCTGCTACAATTGACGCTGATGTAGATACATTGAAAGTATTTTGTCCATCACCACCAGTTCCTACAATATCCACAAACCCTGTACTACCAGGTAAATCTGCATTATCAATAGGATGGGAGAATTCCATTATGGTTCTAACTGCAGCTGCTATATATTCGGGTTGATGATCGAGGTTCTTACATTTAAGTGCTGTTAAAAATGATGCAACTTGCACGTCATTGACTAAACCTCGGAAAATTAGTTTAAGTACACTTGGTACATCTTCTGGTTTAAGGTTTGGGTACTCGAGGAGAAGACTTTTAATGAATGGTGTTAATACGTTTGGCCCGAATTCTGACATTAAGTTAATGAGCGCTGTGAGTCAAATGTCCCACACTTTTCTCACATACTGAAGTTCATCTCACACGCTGAAGTACACAAAAACAAAGTGAACAACTGAAGCGGCATAATTTCGTACAAACACATATAGAGAATATTCATAAATTATTCTATATTATATTATACACTACTCATCATCATCACTCTCATCTGCCTCACCAGGCTTAACATCGACTTCAAAACTTAACTCTTTATCAGCATCTAAGTAACTATCACACATACACCAAACGGTCAATTTATGATGACCTTCATTTGGGATGGTCATTTCTACTGAAACCTTTTGATTCTCTAAACTGATAGTAGTTTTTTTGATACCATATAATTGCTTAGTTTGAGAATCACCAATAATAACCCACCATTCTTCTTTTTTTTCTGAGGGATACGGTGCTACTACTATTAAATCATCGACATCTTCATCTCTTTCTAAATTAACAGTCACTTCAATGGGTTCATTGGCTACTACTTCATCGACTTCATAACTAGTGATATCAACATTAGGATATTTGTTAACAAATTCGGCCACTTGTTCTAAATGGGATTCATTCAATTGTAATAAATCATCACGTTCTTCATCTTCTAAAGTCATGATATCATAAATAGTTTCAACATTATACTTCTTACATCTATTTAAGATTCCTTCATTAATGTTAGGTAATTGTCTAACAGGAATATCACGGTTCCATATTCCTTGTACAATCATTTGGGAAAGATCAATGACCTGAATAGTGTTCAAGTAGCCTTCGCTTGATAACAAATCTACCGTTGCACCGATGATCTTCAAAGCTTTGCTGAGTATGTAATTCAAATCTTTAGTCAAATCACTATTAAGTTTAACTCTTGAGAAATGACATTGTAATAAAATGAAAGTTTTGAAAAATGGTGATTCGAAATCTTCGTTAGTTGATTTCACTGGAAGTTGTTTATAAAGTGACTCAAGAATTCTCGGTTCACCAGCTCTAATTGATAAAATTTCAAATTCTGATGATGAACTGATAACTTCTAATAATGATCTTAATTTGGATTTGTTATCTAATTTAGTAAGTTCAATGGTGGTGTTGTAATAAATTCCATAATGAGAAGCAATCAAAGAACCATTGAGTGGTCCCAATTCATCCTCGTCGTCTTCATCTTCTTGTTCATCTTCAATCAAATCATGTTCAACTAAATCCTTAATAGTATCCTCAACCAAATCAGATAAATACTCGGATATCCCTTGGTGTGAAACATCTTTCACATCATAAAAACTTGGGTTCAATTGCAACCTTCTATAAAAATAACTAAATGTCAACCAATCAATACAATCTTGTCTTTGCTTGAATATCCTACAACTGATCTCATTCATGAATACTTCATGCATAAGGTAATTATAATAACTTTCTAATGGTAACCCTTGACTGATGAGTCTTGAATAATGACTGATTAAACTTGGCTTTGTGTAAATTATCACGTTCCCATTATCACAACACCCAATCATTTCCAACACAGTTGAAATCAGATAAGGTACATTTCTTTGTTCTTTTCCTTCGAAAGTTTCTGTTCCCCAGATGATTATATTGTCAGATGTTGGAGCATAGCTAGCACAATCCTTATCGATTATCAACATAGATATCCAACCTAATTGGAATATCTTAACTAGAGTGGATTGTTCAATATTAGCTAAATTATCATGGAAGTAGCCAACCCCATTTTCCACCAAAACTTTGAGTTTAGAATCGCTGATTCTTTCGAGATATGGTTCAATAGTTGGTAAGTCGATCTTTCTTAACTTACTATTTAAACTGATCACATTTTGACTGACTTCTAAAGCATTCTTATATCCATCCACAAAGACAATACTTCCATCCTTTATAGCCTTATAATCGTTTTTATGATCTTGGATCCTAATTTCTCGGATGTTTCTCTCATTAGGATCAAAGTTATAAATAGATTGTTTAGGACATCCTAAATAATCTCCAAAATCTCTTCCACTACTTAATGAAGCAGATAAAGCTAAAAATCTCATACTATGATCAACTTGGGTGGATATAAATCTTAACCTAGCAATACTATTCTCATAAATAGCCCCTTGTAAACTTCCTATTAGATGAATATCGTCGAGAATTATAAATTCCAACGATTGAATGACTTTCCTCTGTCTCCATCTTCTTGACACGAAGTCAAATTGTTCAGGTGTACCGAGAATGATGTGATTATTTCCAAATACTTTAAGATCTTTAGCTACATCTCCAGTCAATTTGCCAACTTCTTTATCTAATGAAGCGAACCTCTTACTCCATACTCTAATGAACCTATCAACTAATTTTTGGCTTGGATTTAAGTAAAGAATACGCCCCTTTCCATGTTTCCAATGGCTTAACATGGCAATTTCAATACAGGTCATTTTTCCATTCCCTTTAGCCATTCCTATAAAAGTATTATCTTGAGTGTTATATAAAGAATCAAACACTTGACTTTGGAATTTATTGAACGTGTTAAAGTCAAACATTTCTTTGTACTCTCCTACGGCTTCGGATGGTACTACTTCTTCTGTGATCTTCGTGAAACTCGAACCTTTCTTAGGGATTTTCATATCTGATAACATAATAGGCACTGTGAACTCAGAATGAAGCCATTTATCATTAACAAATGTTATGAAATAATTAGGAGGTACTGGATCCTCTATTGGGACAGTAAACTCTACGATGATTTCCTTTTGTTGTTGGTGTTTGCTGATGATTAACAGATCTCTGAATAAAATCTTTTCACCGTCAATATCCTCTACCATCAAGGTAAAGATTTGTGAAGGCCCATGAACTTCACTCCATGTGAAATCAGGTACAACTTCCACTTGAACTTTAAGTAAATCATGACTTAAAGGTTGAGCATAATGACTTAATGTCAATTTTGGAAACTGTTGAAGTAAATCATGAGTACGTCTACTATTCCCTTTCAAATTAATGGCTTCAGCTAAAGCTTCAGGTGATAAATTGAAATATGTCACGAATGGAAGATGAGAATTTTCTGTAGCAGTAATAATTTCTTTGGATACATTAGGAAATTGTCTTAATGGAGAATTCGTTAACCACATTCTCTTTTCGATCATTTTACACAAATTCAAAGTGATTTTACTAACACTTGCCCAATTTTTTCTCAAGCAAATCTCATAAATGGCTCTGACTAATCTTCCAGCAGATTGGGTGATATATATCATGTCGGCCATCAATGCAAACCCTTCAAGTCTTAAACGAGAAATATAAGATTGCAACAATAAATTGACTTTGGCTAAAGGATCAGTAGCACTTTCTTTAATTGGGATAGGGCAAGATTCATATAATTTTCTTACTTCCAATCTTTCTTCTTGTCTAATAGGGATGAACTTAAACTCATCCGATTTAGCTACCACTGAAAGTATATCAATTTCAGTATTCCATGGTTTTAAACTCGTGCTGTACATGTTAATGGTGTCGTAATTGATATAGTAATAAGAAGCGATTTTACCCAATTCAGTTGGTTTGACTGTCCCCGTAGTGAACTCATAATCTACCAATTTATTCTGTTGCAAAATAGTCAAAGCTGAATGAGCTAAATCCATACGGCGCCAATGTAATGTCTCATCAACATCACTACCAACAAGGTACAATCCTGGGGATTTCATCATTCTTATATATAAATAAGTATAACTAAGCCAATCAACAGCTTCGTTAATATTACTAATGGTTCCTAACACAATTTCCCCGTTTAAAGTATCAGCCAATTTATTCAATAACTGTGACTCTATAGGCAATTGTTGGTTTAATATTGCCATATAGTATTGGACTTCGTCACGAGATGTAATGATAACCCCTTCACCACTTTTATCATACCTTGGTCTACCGGCTCTACCAAGCATTTGTAAAATATCTTGAGGTGACAATTGAACCCAATGACCTTTTTCTGGTGAATATGTTTCTGTGCCTTTAATTACAACCGTATGAGCTGGTAAGTTAACCCCCCATGCTAAAGTAGCAGTTGATACAAGAACTTTTAAATGTCCTTGGGCAAATAAATCTTCAACTACACTTCTTTCATCTTTGTTAAGCCCAGCATGATGGATTCCTATACCAGAAGATAAGATTTGTTTTACATTAGCATTAACCATTTGTTCGGCTTCTGATTCAAGCACACGGCGTACTCCTTGATCAACAATATCTTTCTCCAATTTTTCCTTGAGCCAATTTGCTGTTTTGAACGTATCCTTTCTTGAGTGAACGAATATAATCATTTGATGGCCCTGGCTCAAAGATTCCTCAAGTTTCTCATAACATGCTTCATTCATAGCTGCAAGTTTTTTAATGGCTTTCTTCTCCTTTATACCGATAAATTGTTGTTGTAAAGGACAAGGTCTATAAGATCCATCAAAATAGAAAAGGCCTTCTTCAGGTACTCTTAAAAACTGGGCAACATCTTGATAATTAGGTAAGGTAGCAGAAAGTCCAACAAGCCTTGTGTCTGACTCTTTCCTAAGAGTTCTACTGACAATACTCTCTAGTACAGGTCCTCTTTCGTCATGCAATAAATGAATTTCATCAATAATAATCAACTTCACTAAATCAATATATGAAGCTTCTTTTCTAGTGATAATATCCCATTTTTCAGGTGTAGTTACAATCACTTGAGTGTGTTCAATTTCATACCTTGATAAACTAGAATCACCCGATACCTGGTTGACAGTTATACCAAATTGACCTAATCTGATTTGGAATTCTCTCATTTGTTCACTTACCAAAGCTTTTAATGGTGCTATATAAACGATTTTAAACTTGTGATCAATAGTATCATTTTTACGGAAATGGCTAATAGTCCTAAGCATGGTCAACATCGCTACATTGGTTTTACCAGCCCCGGTTGGTGCACAAATCAAAAGATTGTTATCAGACTTGAAAGCTTGTGGGTATATTTGAGATTGTATTACATTCAATGTGGTCGTATCTGGGAACACAGGCTGGGCCCATGAGGGTAAATCGGTTATAGGAACCAATTCGGTTTCTTTATCGGTAGGTGGTGGTGGTGGTACGGTTATTGTGTCATAAAGTTTCTTATTCTGTTGGAAAGATCCTTTAGGAAGTTTGATTTTAGTGGATACCATATGATTGAAGCTAGGTGAAGATAAATCAACTATTTTCGGTACTCTTTTCTTTTGCTTCTTAGAATCAGGAAAATCTTCACTTAATCTTCTCTTTCTGATGGAAGAGAACTCTTCTATTAAATCATCAAGGTTAAGTTCGACCAATTTAGGTCTTATGGATTCAAGTCCTGATTTAAGGTATTCCAACTTGAATACAATTCTCCATCTATTTTCTATAAGTTTTTGGTTTTTCACAAGAGTTGTTATTTCACTTGTGGGTATGGATGTATCCAAGTATTTAGTTTTGATTTCTGGAGTCAAAGTATAATTATCAAGGAAATCTTCACTTATATCTGTGAGTGGAATTCCTTTATTTGCTTTCGTTATGACGATGTTTGCTTCAACTTTTTCTTCATCTTGACCTTCTTGTGGTTTTTTTGATGGTTGCGGTTCTGGTTCTTCATCTTCTTCATCTTCTGGCGCCTCTTCATCCTCCTCTTCATCATCATCAAAGTTCAATTCTACTTCCCCCTGATCATCTTCTTCAGTCTTATAATCGTCAATTTCTCGGGCCCGTGATAGTATATCATTGAACTCCAAATCATTCAATTTTTCTCCCAATAATTCATCAACTTGTTTACGTTTTTGTTGAGTGTCTAGTTCATCATTCATTAAGATCTCTAGGGTCACATCAGTGGCCGATACCACTATGTTATGTGACGAGTCAGATAATTTCTCATGAATTTGGGTTAGAATCTTCTGATATATTTGTTTGGAATGATCTGTAGTGGGGTAGTATGCCAAATCTTCTATATCATCAATTGACCCACCCATAAAAACATCGTCAGTTTTCTGTTTTTTAGGCTTAATTTTCTCGGGTTTCGGTATCACCATATTAGACCCCATATCTTTCATTTGTATATGACCCGATATTGACTTCGGATTGGTTTCAACATCTTCCACCTTAGTCTTATTTGTGATTATTTTGTTAAGGTTGGACATTATACAGAACTCAATTATCTCATCGCGACTCCATCTCAGATAAAGGTAGAGACAATTAGAGTGCACAAATAGAGGGCACATAGGACATAGTACAGAGAGTTAATAATTGTGCTACTTCTATTCGTATCTAAATATACACATCCTCATTTAATAAACTTTGTTTGAGAAAGTTCCCTTTTCGAAATTCCAAGTATCATCAGAAATTCTACCTCTTAATTCAGCTGGTTCACTACCTTTAACGTAAACATCTTCGAATAAGATATCCATCTTAGCTTCAGGTGGAGCATCAGCTTCAGCTTCAGCAACTTGTTGATCAACGTATTTTCTAGCTTCTTTATCATAAGCTTTAATTTCAGCTTCAGTAGCAATTTCCTTTTCTAATAAGATAGCATTTAAACCAGCAATTGGATCATTTCTTGATCTCATGTTTTGAACTTCTTCTCTGGTTCTGTAAGTAGTACCTGGATCAGACATAGAGTGACCACCATATCTGTAAGTTTCATATTCTAAAACTAATGGTCCATTACCATCATCACACCAAGCTTTAGCGAATTTAGAAGCTTGATAACAAGCTAAGATATCCATACCATTAACTTTTAAACCTGGAATATATTGACCTCTTTTATAATATTCAGTCATAGCACTTGATCTTGAAGCTGAAGTACCCATACCATATTTATTGTTTTCACAAGCAAAGATACATGGTAAATTCCATAATTTAGCCATGTTATAACTTTCGAAAACTTGACCTTGATTGGCAGCACCATCACCATAAAGGGTGAAAGTAGCTTTCTTTTCATTTCTATATTGATGAGCAAATGCTAAACCAGCACCTAATGGAACTTGAGCACCAACAATACCATTACCACCATAGAAACCTGGGGCAAACATATGCATAGAACCACCTTTACCGTAACTGACACCACTTCTTTTACCCATCAATTCACCTAAAACAGATTTAACTGATGCACCTCTCATATAAGCGAAACCATGACATCTGTAGGAAGTGATAACAGTATCTTGTGGAGTAATGGCGTGTTCAATTCCGACAGCGATAGCTTCTTGACCAACAGATAAATGACAGAAACCTCTGATCTTTTTGGCTTTATATAAAGCATCAGCTGCCATTTCCATTCTTCTAACAATTACCATATCTTTATACATTTGCAATAAACTGGACTTTTCAGTTTCGAAATTTAAGTCTGGCAATTCAGGTAAATTATACCCTTCGAAGGATGTGGAAGGCAATTCAATTGAAATAGTATCACTTGAAGTGGCTAATGATCTTTTGCTAATATTAACAACATTTCTTAAACGAAGCATGTTTGATATTTGGAAACTTTTTCATTCGGACGCCTAAAGACCATGAGTCGCGATGCGACATCGGAGAATATCTTCCGGTCGGTAGGTGATTGTGTCGCTCTAGATTGAGATAAAAACTCCGGGGTGTGCCCCCGATAATTTGGGGGAACCACTTGACCCTAACACCTCACCCCTATCAACCAACTCCTGTGTGTAAAGGTGTGTGTGGGCTTTCTATCAGTGGTTTTTCTTGAGTTGGTTACCCTGCATGTGCACTACATTGTGATGCTGCTAATTCATATTATCTCATCGTAAACCCTTTTTACGTATTTCCTTTTATGTAAGTGCTCTTTTGGTTTTGTGTACAAAGCAAACGGTTGTTTAGGCTTGACATAGACTATGCTAAAAATGACCATTTATCATTCAGATCTTGTAAAATAAAACTGCCCAGATCTTAATTATGCATTGTATTACCCTTATCGGTCGATCTCCAATATCTGAAACAATCCCACTTTTACGCCGCACGATTTTTAACACACTTTAACCCCCTTCAGAATTTTGATTAGATGCATTGATATTAGCTCTTTTGATATTTTGAATATCAGCCATTTATATACCATAAATTATCTTGCTTCTACAGTACTCCATCCAACTTTTAAAACCCAAAAAACTTGAGTATTCGTAAAAAAAACTAACCATTTAACCTCCAAATTATGTGCAAGATAAGATCGTCAAATGTGGTACATTTGTGGCACTTTTTCAAATATTTAAATCCTTTTACTTTTCCAAAAATTATAGCTTTACCATAAATGTTCGAAACCAGATTTAATAGAAGAATTAAAAATACTTTTAAAAGAACCTTCTCCATTAAACCTGTTGCGCCACCACCAGAGTTAATATTTCCAACTTGTTTAAGTCCTACTTCAACTATAGAAACTCCCCAGTTTGATCATAGTCCCACTCCTACATCATCATCTTTATCTTCTATCAGTTCGTTTGACTCCCCCGAAAGAAAGGGTCCAAGAATCGAACCGTATGCTTATACTCAATCACATCAGTTTCAATATTCCAAAGTTAACAAGAACGTTGGTGATCAAAAATGTTTTATCTGTGATGAATTGATTAGAAATAAATTAGCTGATGAAATAATTTTAGAATTAGAATGTGGTTGGTTTATTCATGAACAATGTTTCAAGGTCAAAGTCAATACTAATCTTGAAAGACTTTTCAAAACTGATACTTTCACTGCTAATAAGCAAGGTCTCGCCAATCTTCTTTTACCAAATTGTCAGTGCCATAAGTGTAATGGGCAACAAAAGTGTGTCATAGTTGATAGCAACTATATAGAAAATATCTTGAACGGTGCCATTTCAAAGTCGATAGAACATGATAAATTGGAGATCGATAATTTTAAGACCAAAAGGCCATTGAGAAGAGAGACCAGAAGAATTAGTACTTTGAGAGATTCAATATTTAGTCAAGCATCTTCACTCAGGTCATCTATGACAAACCCAATTGAAGACATCTCAATCCACCAACATAGCAATATTCCCTTAGAAGTTTTGAAAGATCGCCTTTTATCAGATTTAGTATCAAGTCAAAATATCAGTTTATATACTTTAGTAAGATTAGGTAATCTTAGATTAGCTGATAGACTTTTGATAAAGTTCGATACTTGGCAACAAACCAATTGTTACCTTTTCGATAATTACTTATTGATAGCTGTTGATGATATACAGCTTATAGACCTCCATGGATCTAGATTTGATGTGAATCATGACACAATCATCATCAATCAACGAATTTATATAAATTCAAACAAATCTAATATTATTGAAAAATGGTGTATTGGTTTACTGGACCATTCATTTATTTTCCCACCAGAAGTTATATCGTCGACATTAACAGTTGAAGCTGATGATGACACAGAAGATGATACGGATAGATCGCCTTTAATACCATGTCTACCATTAAGAATAAATTCTTTATCACAACCAATTGAATTTTCAAGGAATGTGTCCAAACCTCAGCCATTGAGTCTAGGTCTGTTGGATCTGCCAATTGATTTAGACACCATAGATCAAACATCGATTGATCTTGATAGTATACGAGATCAAGAAATTGAAGTAAGCACCTTAAGACTTTCAGGTCTAGGTATCAACCTTGATTGCTTGGGAGTATTCAAAGCAATGGAGCCTGAACAAGATGATGATGATGATGATGATGATGATTCGGATCAAGAACAAATTGATTTATTACTTGATAATAAATGGGAAAGTTTTGTTAACACAGAGGACTAGATTTAATATATTTTTATTACGACCTGCGTATATAGTTACTCTATTAATGCTATTGGCTGTCTTCAGTCTCCTTAACCTTATCAGGTTTTTTATCATCCCCATATAATCTAGTATACCTATCAATTTCAGCATAAATTCTACTGACCCATAAATCTCTTTCTTGTCTTGATCTGGTCATGAAAACCATACTCTTCCCGGTTATACCTAATCTCTTGATTAATCTCAAAATACCCGGATTATTGGGTTCATCTTGTCTTCTACTAATATACCTTTTTTTACCGAACCATATAGTAAAACATCTCATTGATTCTTCCTCACTTGATTTCCATCCATCACTATAGATTCTAGGTAATGAACGATCTATTGGATTCGTATTAACATAATCTTTACCACGATCCACTAAATCTAAACTAGTTTGATCACCAGAATACACATAACAATCTCTAACTGGGATAGTCAAATGATGTTGATAATGGCATGACCTCTTCCATTCTCCAGTTAATTTAGACCGTTGATATAATGAATATAATACTAAACATCCTGAACTTAATGCAACGAAATATTGACTAAAATTTGAATGCTTTTTATACTTTTGATACAAGTATCCGTTCACCATTAAACTATTACCTAAGGAAATATAATCAATGGTATTCAAATAAGAATTCGCCTTTGAATTATTGATTTCTAAATTATTACAATGTTGACTTATATTTGAATCCACTGATTCGTCAATATTCAATCTCTTCATGTTGAACATTCTTACCTGTTTGATCTTTTCAACTTCCAACTGTTTACGAGTCTTCCAATACTTCATGATTTCTGTCAACTTCTCGATCCATAAATCACGTACTCTTCTATTAGGTGCTTGAAGTTTGATCTTACACAGGTTCATGATATTCAATTCAAAAACGGAATCAAGTAATTCTTCATCATCGATATTATTCTTACCATACCATGTGTATCCAAATAAGGTTCTTTGCCACATCTTGATATCTTCCACAGGTACAGGTTTGATACTTACTACATGATTTAAGTCTATAACATTGTCAGCCTTTAATATCAATTGACTTTTCCTTTCGAATTCTTTGAATGCTGACCGATCATTAGCTTCAAAGTCCTCTTTAAGCCAATTAACATGATCATTTTCATCTAACTCATAAGAACAGTATACTGAAAAATCTTCACCTTCACTATGTTGGAGTAAATGAGATTCAGGTGATAATGCTTGATAATGCCTTGTGAAATATAATAAATTATCACAAGTATAAAAATACAGAAGTTTATAAAACCCATGAACACCTTTTTCAAGCCCATTGATATCCGATAATCTTGATAAAAACCCTTCAATTGGTAAAGGTGCATACATCTTGTTATCTACTTTCATAACTCTTTTATAATTGATCATGTCTCTTATTTCTAGAACAAAATTGTTCTTATATACTTGATTTTGTATATATAAGAATTCACTGTCATCTATAATCCATTCTAATCTGTCGTAGTACCTGAAACAAAACCATGGTCTTTTAGTAGAAATCAACCATTCAATTAATTGTGGGTTTTTACTATTGAGTATTTGCTTCTTGATAATATCTAACAAATACTGAATCATCACACTATGTTGAACTTTATATTCTTGGGGAAGTTTTTCAACTTTCAAGCATGGAGACTTAGAAAACATTTTAACTAATAGTTCCTCTGGGACTGATATACTTAATTTCATATCAATATCTGGAATTGCCAAATCAAAACTATTATCTAAGGGGTCACCCAAAACTTGTTTAATGAAATATAACCATCTAATACTTTTCATTTGGTCATGGAATTTTATTATATGGATCATTGACCAATGATCTTTGGGGATTAATAAACAAAGTGATTTATCTAGGAAATTATATAAACTAATAATAACTTTGTCTTGTAATTCATATTCATGCTCTGGCTTATCATGATTATCTTCTATACGAATGAATTGAATATTGATCATACTGTTATCGGTTTTCTTGAGTCGTACTTTATACTCTTTCCATCTTTCGTAGACCCTGGTATCACAAGGTTCATTCTCTTCAAATTTAGAAAACTCTGATGTATTGAATGTTTCTTTAGTTAACACTAAAACTTTTTCCTCTAATACAGTTTCTCCAATCTTGAAATTCCCTATGATGGTTCTAAGCAATCTATATCTTATATCATTAGTTGTGCCCCATGCTTTACCAGTCGACACTTTGGCAAAATTTCTTAATCTTCTTCTGAACTGGTGGTGTTCCCTTTCATCTGTTAAATTCTCCGTCAAACCGTTGATCTCAGTAATTGGTTCAGGTTTAGCAATTGCTATGCTTTTCTTACGACTTCTGTTACTCTTACGACTGACACTATCAAAATGCACTTTATTATCGGATTTCTTATCAGTTGTTGTTCTGGTGCTTTCAGGTTCAATTATTCTAGGTACTTTGGGAGTAATTTCTGTTTCTGTTTCATCTGAGAATAGGGTTGAACTTGGTCTATCACTTTCAAACCCAGAATCTGAATCTGCTTCGTACAATTCCTGAACAATTTTTTCAATTGATTTATTATTATGGAGTTTCAACCAATTTGAAGTATTAACTCGATCATCTCTAAGAATATGGGACTTAACATTATTATCAAATGTAGTTCTGGCATTGGTCTTTGCTTTGTGGATGATGGTACTTATAAGGCCCTTACCTTGGTCATTATCCCATAAATACGGCGCATGTCCTAGAACTGATGTTTTTGATGTTTCTGCAATCTCTCTGATCTGTAGATACGTTAATCTGAATGCAGTGAATGAGTTCTTGGGTATTTCAAACTCATTCATGTGATTACACAAATGCGATGCGAGATTAGAGATACGAGCAATCTGCACCTCACCACCACCAAAGTGCCAATTATGGTTTATGGCTAAACCACAAAATCCATAGATGCTTTCATATTTCATGCACTTCAATTATTAACGGCTGAATCTGTAGCCTTTGACACAAAGACGAAACAATTAATTCATGTTCAGTTGCCTCAATTGTGGGGGGAATGTTGAATATATATTTCTATAGATCTTGAGGACTATCACTCCTGATAACCTTAGATGATATCCTCTTCTTGTCCAATACTGATTCCTTCGGTGTTCATGTTTTCTGGTGGTGAAATACTTGGAACAGCTTCTAATCCAATATAAACTAATCCAATTATGAAAATAATGATACTGGCAAATCCTCTGAAGAAACCATCAGCAATGATATTGATTGCAATTAAGGTATAGAATACACCTCTACCTATAAAGGAAAATAAGAAAGATCCATAAGCATACGCTTCAGATGGTACACTGAATTCTAATAATCCAATTACAGCACCAAATGCTATAACGTAAAGACCACTGAGGAATCCGTGTCTATTGTTAGTATTGAGTTACTTAGTTGTTAATTCAGAACCAATTGGTCGTTATTTGAGATTATTAACTCGTGTATTCGTAAACAACACGTAGTTACCACCTTGAATCTTAACAAACAACTACATAATTATACATACAATCCATTGAATAATTGGGATAATCCTGATAAAACCTGAATGTTAGTAATTTTCTATTTCCAGTCTATAATTACATACACTTAACCCTGCAACTATAAAGTTTGCAATCTTAAAAGCACCGTTTAAGTCTTGACTATTCATGTTGAAGAATATATTTCGCACTTTGCTCAGATCTGCCTTATCAATATTCTCGGGTTGTTCAATTGCTCTGGTGAACTCAATTTTGATAGAATGTGAGATTTCATTGTTGTTTCCATATAATATGATCATGTTAACTTCATAAATGTTAAAATTTTGCCCAAAATCTAAAATTTTTTCGATTTTTCAAGTAATCCTGATATTAAATGTATGGTTTTTTTCGTAAATAGCGGATTTAGCTCAGTTGGGAGAGCGTCAGACTGAAGTTAACTTTAGTCTTAGTAATCTGAAGGTCCTGTGTTCGATCCACAGAATTCGCAATTTTTTTTATTCCCTTCTTCTTCATTCATGTAAATAATCCACTAATATTATAGTGGTATTTTGCTTGTAAGTCCATTTTTTGTTGGAAATACGCTGGGACAACTTTTAATTTTTTGTATCCTTTTTGTTTTTTTTTTATTTAAATTTTTAAAAATTTCTTTACATATTATTTTCGTGAAATTTGCAACTCTGGTATAAAACTTGAAAACTTAAAAAAAACAACCTTAATCTATAAAGAAACGAATCGACCATCAAATCCAACTCTATATTTACAACAAACCCTAAAAAAGCTTTAAATGAGTCTCTATTATTTATAAATGTGCATTGATATTCCGTTCTATACAAAAGCTTATCCTGATCCAGTGACTTCCGCACCGTTTGTCACGAGAAAACACATACCATGAGTAATGAAACACTTGATGGTTTGTTAGTGGAAAGAGGTAAGAGGTTTGAAGAGTTATTCTACCTTCTAAATGATCCTCTTCTCCAAACCATTGATAGATACAAATCATCTTCTAAATTTTCCACAAAACAACTTAATGATAAATCGTTAGATAAAGTTGTTGATTTTTCAATCTTTGGTAAAACCAAAGAAGATATAATTAAATTGATGGATTCAAAGATAGAAAATAGTTTATTTATAGGAAGAAAACGTAAGTTTGATAATAGCAACATCAATAATTCGAAAAGATTGAAACTTGTTTCAGAAATATCAAATTCTGTTGAACAAACCAATGAAAATTTATTAAATCAACCTTTACAGGACTTGAAAATTTTATCCATACCACAACATTATCCTACTGTACCACATAATGTATCATCATTAGCCGAATTGTATTATTTATCACAAACATTACCATTATTCAAATTATTACCTGGATCACATAAAGCTTTAACAACCGAGAGTTACGAACTGGCTTTATTGGAAGGTAAAATAGCTGTATTATATTCAAGAATTGAAGAATTGAAACGTCAAGGTAAATGGTCTTTACGTCAACCATTGAAATTCGATGATCCTTTCGTCAAGAAGAAATTGCATTGGGATTATTTATTAAGAGAGAATAAATGGATGAGTGTTGATTTCAGAGAACAAACAAAATTCAAGAAAGCCTGTTGTGTGGGAATAGCCCAAGCTGTACAGGACTACTGGGCCGGAAAAGATGTTTGTATAAAGTTCAAACCAATTGTTCATATTGAAGAAAAAGCTATCGAAGAGACTACTGAAGGTACTGAAGAAGCTCAACTTGAAGTTAAGACAGAAGGCGACGCAATGGATCAAGATAAACCAGAAGAAGTCGAAGAAGGTGATAAGTTAACTATACCAGAACCTGAAGATGTAGTTATGACAGATGCACATGAAACAACCGAAACAACGGAACAAAGTGAGGCAATTCCAGCCCCAAGTGATACTCCAGCCATTGCACCTTCCATAAACCCTTCTGATATTACTAAAACTAATGACGTGAAAGGTGAAGATGAAGCTGTTCCAATAGAGCCAGAAGTTATCATTCCACCCGTTATTCCTAAGATTGATGATAAAACAAGTATTTTCAAAACCCACATTGATCTTAAAGATCTTCAAAGATTGGATCAATCTATTATACGAAACTTACCCAAGTTCACTGCATTTGATGACGAGGATTCAGAAGAGAAGGTTGGCTCTAAAGCCTTGCCTCCTAATAATATGGATATAACACCAGTATCTAAAGTTTTATATCCACCTGAAGAGGAAGAAGGGTTCTACAAATTGATAGTTAAGGGGACAAATAAAGTAGAAGCCAAACAAATTCCTGAATTTCAAAAAGGCTTATTCGGTACACAAAATCATCGTAAATTCAACTACCTTAAACCTCCTCAACCTCCATTAATCAAGAACATTGAATATAGATCTCCAACTATCTGGTTACCAAGAGATGATAAATTGTTGATTAGATACGTTGCTGAATTCTGTTTCAATTGGGATTTGATCTCGGAGCATTTAACATCAGGTGTACCAAGTATGAAAAGGTACGAATCAAATATTGAGAGAAGAACACCTTGGCAATGTTTTGAGAGGTATATTCAATTGAATGAGAAATTCCAATTCAGTGATATGAAAGGTCCTTATTCGTATAATGCTCAACAATGGTTAGAACAAGCTCATAGAGCTCAATCCACTACCAAGAGAAGAATATCACCTTTAGGAGTTGGTAATGAATCAATCCAAAGAGGTCATAGAAGGTTAAGATGGGCTTCAATGTTCGATTCTATAAGAAAATGTATGAAGAAAAGAGAGAATCAATTAGCTAAATTAAATAGTAGAAGAGTAACTGATTATACTCAACAACCTGCTACTAAAGCTGATAAGATTCCTACCCCATCAGAATTATCAAGATTGAAATATGAACGTGACAAATCTGTACAAGAAGCTTATATGAATCAACAAGCTACTAGAAGTAGAATGATGGCTGCTGTTGCTCAACAACAACAGAAACAACAACAAAGTCAATCTCAAAGTCCACCACCACCACCAGATCAAAATTCTCCACCACCTCAAGGAAGTCCTAGTATGTCGAATGCTCAACTTCAACAAAGAAAGTCAGTTCCACCACCTACGGGACAATCAGGCCCAGGACCTATTGCTCAACCTAAACCTAATGGAGTTTCACCAACTAATTCTCTTCGTAATCAAGGGAATAATTCTCAAGTACTTTTACAACAAGCCTTACAGAATCTACCTCATGATGCTAATGGAAGACCTTTGACTCCAAATGGAACTCCATATACCAGAGAACAACTTCAAAGGTTGATTGAGATCCAGAAACAAAGGAAAATGATGCAATATCAACAAAGACAAGCTCAAGCTGATCAAGGATCAAGTTCTGTACCAGGTAATGCCAACCCGGGACCAATCCAAGGCCAAAGTCAAGGCCAAGGACAGGGACAAGGGCCAGCACCAGGAGGTTCACAAGGACAAGGTCAACCAGGGCCACGTATGATGGGAACAAGGGCAGGAAAAGTTGTTGGATCATCACAACAAGTGCCACCAAGTAATGGAGCCAATAAACCAAGAATTCAATTTGCACCTGCCCAAGTATCAGCTATTATTAATTCCATTCAAACCAAGAATCCTAATTTGACTAAGGAGCAAGTTACCAAATTGGCTGCATCATATTTGGCCAACCTTCAACAACAACAACAGAATAAGTTACGTGAACAACAAGGCCAGCAACCCCAACAACAGCAACAAGGACAACAACCTCAACAAGGATTCCCTAACAGGAATAACCAAATGAGTCCAAGTATGAATATGAATCAAATGAGAAACCAGAAACAATTGACACCGCAAGAAAGAATGCAAATCCAAATGATGAAGGCCAACAATAATGCACAAATGCAACAGATTCAACAACAACAATTACAAAGACCAGATGGTAGTCCACAATTGAGTAATGCTAATTTATCCAAGTTGGATTATGAACAAAGAAAGAGATTACTCATTCAAAGGAAACAACAGAATGAGCAAAGATAGGATGAGCAGAGACTTGATGATGATACGATTGATTGTATAAGTGTAAGTAGATCAGAACACTTTATAGAGAATCTTCCATATGGAAGACCAAATAATAAATTTTAAACGCACACCCTATTTTTCGTTTAATGTTACTGCGGCTTCTGTGATCAGATTCGCATTGTCACATATCACACACTCAAACATATACACATGGAAATACAAGCTCCAAGACTACGGTTGGCATTAAGTAGTCATGAGAGACCAACACGACTAATATCGTATGCCACAAGATTAAATACCACCACGACGGCAATAGGGCCTCAACTCCCGTCATTCAATTTGCCAAGAAGAGTATTTAGATGGATTTACTCTGTATCATTATTCATACTTGTAACCATCATGTTAGCATTTATATCAGTGACACCTATAGATGTCATTGTCCAAACTGCATCTGCATCATTCAGTGGTGTCAAATTATTTATAGTAATTATTGTTTGTGTTGTATTCCTCGTCACATGTTTTATATTATACTTCTCAAGAATTTACCAACACAGAGTAGCTATGAATGATATACCTAACCATACTGTGTATGCATTACAGAAGAATGATTTACCCAAAAGTGTATACAAACATATCGAACAAAAATTACAAGATTGTCAAGAGATACGAAAGAAAGCTGATCCCTTAACTATTAACGGAACTATAAACTATCCAGGTATACAACCACCAGAATATATCCAAGAAAGAAACAAGGGAACCGAAGGGAAACTATTACCACCACAATTGCATTATGATGATGTCATAAGAAGTTTCAGTGATAAATTCAACTTTTTGGATAATTTTACAACATCTTTAAATCCTCCCAAAAATGCAACCTTCAGGGATATTGCCCTGGAAGTTATACAAAATTTGTTTGACAATGGTAAGATAACCACTACCCAAGCCCCAAATATGACTAAATTTTTGAATTTATATGAAAAATTCAGATTTGGGCCAAGCCTTATAAAAGAACAAGAAATGGTTGAATTTTTAATTGAATGTTCGAAATTTTCAACTTGTCTCTTAAACAATTATGGGTCTGTTTTTGCAGTAAGGAGAAAGAAATATCAAGCAAATTACAGTAGCAGCTATCTTGGAGATTATTCAAAGTCAAGATCAGATTTTTATTCTGTACCATCAGAGTATTCCAATAGATATTCGCTGGTATCAAAATACCCTGAAGAACATAGTGATTCAGATGAATCCGTAGTAAAGCTAAAAAGCAAAACAAGGAAAAGATCAGATTCTGCAAGTAGTGGAGGATCAGTAATAAAACAAAAATTAGCATTTAATAACGAACAAAGAAGACCATCGACTGTTATGTTTGATCTTGCAGGTACCAATCTGAGGTATAGCAAATCCGATCCTTTTAAAGGAACTGAAACCTTCAGAGGATCAGATCCTTTTAAAGGGTCTTATGGCGAATACAGCAGTGATAATGATCTACATCAACTGCACGAAGAGGAAGAAGAAGATGAAGAAGTTGATGGCACTGATATTTATAAATTTAGAAAAGTCAAGCCAACACCAGAGATTCCAGTTTTTAATGTCGAGAGACCTGCGTCCGAGACAAGTAGTCCTATTAAGTCAAGACTGGCCTCACCACAAAAATTGTTGGATTTAGAGATCAAGACCCTGAAATCGCCCAGGAAAAATAAGATGGCTTTCTCGAAATCCACATTAAGTTTATCTGAAAAAGATCGGTGATGGAGATAATGGATTTAAAGGGAGCATCAAACTGGTTGATGGAAATAACAACGAGTCGCATGGAATTATGAAGCAATGAATAAATAGAGTTAGGGTTATATAGAAAATCATGGAGTTTACGGAATTATAGAAATTTACCTACAAATTAAGTTTAATATACATTTGTCATTATCTACGTCATTTCCGTCACTCATGTGACTAATCATTAATTTTGACGAGGTTTTACAACTCCATCATGAATAAAATAGTAAACTATGGTAGAATCGTCGTCTAACAAAGCAATCGTAATTCTTTTAGGTCGTTCTTGACAAAGATTTTCGATTTGCTCAAACCACGAATTTATTTGCTTGATGTCTAGATCATCTTGTGATTTAATTTTAGGTACGATCCATTCTAATTGGCTTTCATTATCGGTAGAATCGAGCTTTGCAGGAGGGTAACCAGCAAGTATATCTTCATATACCGTTATATCGTGCCAGAGATTCTGTGATTCGAGATTTGTTTTTACTTGCTGTACTAAGCTCATTGGAAAGCACACACTGAAAAATCACACACTGAAAAATCTGTTACTCATCTCACTTCGCATCTACCATACTAAAGCGAACAAACATCAAGGGTTACAAATTACACGTAAAATTATTAAGTAATAACCTTATTAGCAATCAATATAACGTAAGTCTAGATTCAAGCGTCAATCTTTCAAAGCTCTTCCTTAAAGTGGATCCACCGATCTCCTATTTTTGTCACTATTCAAGGAGGCACACTTGCTGACATAAGCAAGACCAAGAACTTCTAGACTTGTTATGAGCTAGGAAAACCGTTAAAAGACACAACCCTTTTGAGTAATCCAATTAGATCGGTCTTATGAGCGTTTAGAGTTTCAAGCCCCCACCAATTCGATGAATGCCTCGCTAGTGGCATTCTTCGGGATGTTCCTGATCACCTCAGATTTACAGATTTGGAACATACTTCCATCATCAATTACATTCCTAAAACCCTTAACAGTGAACCCTTAACATTCCAATTTGAAAATTTTTGACCCTTTGATATTTTAATGCAACCCTACATTTTCTAGTATTACATGAAGCCAACCAACCTATAAGCTGAGTTCCAGTTAAAACTAGTAATCCTACAGATCTATTAGAGAAGTGGCAACCTGCATATAGATCGCGGCGATGCAATATAAATCTGAAACTGAAAATTTTTCAAAAATTTAACCATTAATTTACCTGATTTGGACAAATTGTAGGCTTATTTCCATAGGAAATTTAAGCGGGTTACTTTTAATACTATTCAAAGTCTAGAACTACTTTCTTTTTAGAGTTTTGGCAGTTAAATTTTAACTACGAGGTTGCAAAATTGTAGTTGCAAAATTTTCATCCATGAATAATATAAATATGGAGGCCAATCCTTGGATTCAAGTATCTATCACATTCTTTTAATAACACATTCCCTTAAAGTAAGATACATAACACATTCTTTTAAATATGTACTTTCCAATCTTTTTATACGCTTTAACAGTTTTAAGTGCACCATTAGAAAAAAGAGACAATACTTGTAAATTCCCAACAGATCAAGGATTAGTCGCTGTCACCAAGGACAAATCCAATGCTGGTTGGGCCATGTCACCAGATCAAACTTGTAAAGCCGGTTCATACTGTCCTTATGCTTGTCCAGCTGGTAAATTAATGGCTCAATGGGACCAATCCGCTACTTCATACACTACTGGTTCTTCAATGAACGGTGGTATTTATTGTAACGATGATGGTACCATTTCTAAACCAAACAAAGATCAAGATTATTGTCAAGATGGTGAAGGAACTTTAACTGCCAACAATAAAGCTAGTGATAACGTCGCCTTTTGTCAAACTGTTTTACCTGGTAATGAAGCTATGTTAATCCCAACCAATGTTGAAGGTAACGGTGATAACGATTTAGCTGTTCCAGGTCCAGATTACTACGCTGGTACTGCCGCTCATTATTACATTAATGCCCCAGGTGTTTCAACCACTGATGGTTGTGTTTGGGGAACCAAAGACAAGGCTCAAGGGAATTGGGCACCATATGTTGCTGGTGCTAACATGGACGATAGTGGAAACACTTACGTCAAAATCGGTTGGAATCCAAAATACGTTGAAGATTTCGATAACAAAAAGCCTTCTTTCGGTATCAGAGTTACTTGTGATGATGAAAGTAAATGTAATGGTTTAGACTGTGAAATTGATCCATCAAAAACTGGTTTCAATGGTATCTCTGGAGATTCCAACCAACAATCATTAGGAGCTTCATACTGTGTTGTCACTGTTACTGACAAATCTAAAGCTTCTATTGAAGTTTTCAGTATTTAAACTTGATATACACTTGTATTTATAGCTTGTATTTATATAGATTTCGGTTTCGGTTAATAGATAAGTTTTTCTAAAAAAATAATATCTGTCAAACTCTAATTTTAGTAACTAGACGAGAAAAGCCACATCTCAGCTGTGATAAAAGTATAAATTTCGGATTTGCGAGTTAATGATCCCACATGAGGAATTTCATGTTCATCTCCTATACTGTTGAATTTACGAAAAAAGAAGAATTCACAAGTTGAGCCGCGCACTTGTTCTAATATCAACATGTCTAATAAACCAAAGCCATTGAAAGTATTTGGTAGGAGTCATTATGCTTGTAGTAGATGCAAATCATCGAAGATCAAGTGCTCTGGAGAGAGTCCTTGTGCTACATGTAAAAATAATAATGCGGAGTGTATATATGTACCAAGGAATAGGAAGATCATGATCATGGAGGGAGATTTGAATCAATTACATGATAGAGTAAAGTATCTTGAAGATTTAGTTGAAAAACAATCTCAAAATCAAGGAAATGGCCCAACAACTCAACAAATGATAGCAGCCAATTCAGATGTTCAAAAAAGGTGTAATGCAGATACAAGAGAGTTTTTATTCAATCATTCTGGGTTAGAAGATTTCTTAATTAGTGACAGTGCTAATGATCATATAAAACAGAAACTTATGGGGTTGATAAATAATACTTTACCTACCAAAGAAGTTGCCATACTGTTGATTCAAAAGGTTTTTGACAACTATGCATATGAATTCTATTTGGTGGACTATAATAGTTTCTTAGCACACCTTGAACAGATATATTTATACTTTGAAGCTATCAAAACCAATGACACTGAATTAACTGAACGTTTGAACCATCAAATTAGAAGATCGTTGTTATGTTATTTCTTTATAGTGTTAGCCTATGGAGAACAAATTATGAACAGTAAAAGTCAAAAGGATAAGATTCCAGGAATGGAATATTATTTAATGGCTTCGGAGTTATTTAATTTGACTCAAGAAGTTATAACCCTTGAATTTGTACAATCAGCTACATTACTAGCATTATATTCTTCCAATTTGAATAGATATAATACTGTATTCAACTATTTCGGAGTTGCAGTTAGAAGTGCAATTTGTCAAGGATTTCATAGACAAATGATAGTTGATGAGACTGATAAAGAAGCTATTATATTCAGAGAAAAGGCCAAAAGATTGTGGTGGACTATTTTCGTGACAGAAGGGACATGGACATCTAAAATGAATATGCCGGCACAGATTCAGTATACGGAAACCGATGTTGACTTACCATGTGAGAATTTTGTTGATTTATATGATTCATTTGATGTGAATATGTTAGAACTTAATGTTCATCTCGCCAAATTTATATCTAAATCAGTGCAAAAGATTTATGGAGCTAATAAAAGAACATTCTCAGTCAATTATATCAATACAGACCAGTTCAATCGAAAGGAATTGATAAAGAATGTCTTAAATTCTTTCAGAGAATTGATACTTTATTTTGAAACACCTTATTTACTTCAGTATAAGAATTGCAATATTATTGAAAGAAGTGGAAGAAAATTAATAAATCTTTTTTTGAGGTTTAACTTATTAATAGCAACATTAACTAAACCTTTAATATCATTAATCTTCAAACAAACCGATGTGAATATTTTTGAAGATCCAATAGAAGTTGAAGAAACCATTAATAAAACCATAAGTACTGCCACAGCCACATTCAATATAATATTCAAATTATATGAAATGGATAGGTTATTCGTTATTGGATTTTATGATAGTGAGTATTTATATACTGCTATAGTGATCATGATAATGACGTCAATTACTGATCCAAAATGTCTTAATTCAGTTGACAGAGGTGTAGCATTATTAAAACATATGGCCAGTAATGGTAATATCAATGCTAAGAATTGTATGAAAAAGTTATCACAAGTTAATGAATATTTATCAAAAACCCCTGAAATTCATTTCAGAATAAATTTCGAATCTAACATCGAGGATTTGATTCCCATCAAGCCATTCAATTATGAAGATCATTATTACAATCCATACGAAAGGTGTGCATTTTCCAGTGTATCAGAATTCAAAATATTTAAGAACAACATGGGCAAGAAAATCAGGCCGCAAGAACATTATAACGGTAATTCGTTGGGACCCGATCTTCAAACATCTATAATGAATCCTCCTTTAGATGTAGGTGGTATAATAACAGCACCAAATTCTGTCCAAGATCCTGAGATTTTCAATCAAGAAATTTCTCAAGATACAAACAATAGAGTTTGGAACCTATCAGGAACATCACAAGACACTTTACACACTATGATGAATAATTTATATAATTGGAATGATTATAAGAATCTTTCTATATAAGAGGTGCAACAAGGATTATATTTTTGTATATTTGTATACATTGAATGAATTATGATACAATCGAATTTTTAGATTTTTTTCTACTCATGTATTTGAACAAAATTATGCGTTGAACTAAACTATATCATATCTAAATAGAATTATTAAAATCAAATTGCACATTTGAATTCAATTGTTGCTCAATCATTTCAGTCCAAGGACCAACGAAATCCAACCCAACATTTCTATTATTAATAAACCATTCCATCACTTCACTATCACCCATGACATTTTGTAAAGGAGTTGAAAGTTCCGTTGAATCTTCAGTATTGCTATTTCTCTCTTCAGGTTCATTCATAGAACTTTCTTCAACTGGTAAATTATAACTATAAGGCTTCATATCAAAGTCAACTGGTTCATTCAAGTTCTTTGAATTAGCTTTCATTTCAGAACACAAGTACATCAAAACATTGGAGTATCTAGTACACAAATGTAATTCATCAGGCGAACAATCTCTGAGAGTTATAGCAGCCCTTTGAATACTCGATAAGATTTCTTCAACTGGGATTAAACTTAAAGATAATACAGTTGCATCATAATTTTCAAAAGTATTAGACACTTGTTGAGACTTTGACAGTTTCTTGTGAGCTGAAATAGTCAAATAACACTTGACGATAAATGCAACAGCTCTAACAATTCTAGTAACCCATCTCACAGGCATGAACCTAAGAAGTTTAAGTTTATGAACCCTATGAGCCACTGATAACATTTCATTAGCAGCAAAGAACGCTTGTTCGATATATTTGGCAGATTTAGAAATTTCGTCTAATTTCAAATTGATTTTTTGCTTTTTGTGTTTCTTTGGTTCTGGCTCTGATTTTGGTGATGACGATAATGCCAATGAAAAGATATATAATTTAGCATAATTATACTCAAAGATAAAACTTTCATGTTCGATACATTCGAATAAATCTTTGGAAAGTTTAGAATTTTGATCTAAAAGTAGATTGGAATTAGTATTGAGATTATAATTCTTTGCAATTGATTGTTTCATTAAATGACGATACTTCTTCCCCCAATTTATAAGTAAAGGACTTATAATATTCAATATGGCCAAATTTTGACGTGGACTCATTGACCCTAATTGAGCTTTATACCCGTATAAAGACTCATGACTCAACGACATGATTTGTAACAATTCAATTTTAGCTCTTTGACGTTCACTGAATTTCAAAGGATTTTTTAATGAATACTCTTTGATCTCTTCCTCATTCATTTCTAATAACTTGAAATCATCATCACTGTTCTCATCGATATCCACTTCATCATCGATTTCTATTTCAGTTAATGAATGTGACAACATGGATCTTCTACTAATATTCATAACACTATTAATTTCACTTATATGTGTAGCCAAGAAAGTTTTGGGACTGACTTCCAGGAACCCCATATCTTGTGATAATCTAACAGCTGAACCAATTAACATCCAAGCCATTCTATAACTTCTTCTCATCGCTCCTAAACCTGCTAAATTTTCACCTCCACCTTGAAGTTCTTGCCTTGATTCATCCTGGGCATTGGCATAATCACTCCATCTCCAATGAATAGCTCTAGGATTCCATTCAGTCAATAATAAAAATGCAAAAATGGTTCCTATAGATCTAGTACTAGCTTCAGCCCAGACGGTTTGACTGATTAATCTTTGAACATAAAGCCATAATTTATCATGAATTTCAATATTTCTAGGTACTCCTTCAACATTACCAGTTGTGATATTATTAGGTTGATCATCTAAAGAATGGTATCTTGAAGCTATAGTTAAGATGGCACATAACAAAATGGGATACCCGGCTAGAACCTGTGGTTTATGAAGGAAATTGGGGATATGGGGGAAATATGGGTACATCGTGGTGAAGAAAAGATTGATCAACATTTCAGCTTCAAACTCTGTAAGTAAACCATTCTCTCCAATATAATCAATGTTTGAAAGACGACTAGAACTTTTGGGTCTAATAGAGAATTCATGGGATATTGGGATACTCAAATAATTGGATTGATCTTGAATATGTTTAGGGATTTTAGTATTAGTCTCTGAAATAAGGTTCTTGAATTTGGACGTATCTTGATTTTCCATATTTTGCTCTAATTGTTGATGTCTTTTATTAGCATCAATGTTATCTCTTTCATCAGGTTTGGCAATTGTACCAGCAGCTTTAGCTAAGTATACTAAAGCACCCTCCATGGTTGAAAAATGATTGGATTCATTTTTTGATGCAAAATTAGCAGGCTGAGTGGTTTCTCTATCCGATCTTTCAGACCTGGTATCGGATGATGTGAATTGTTGATAATATTGATCAGGTTTTAATATATTGGACACCGAAGGCAATTGATAATTTTCACCCTCTTCCTTCTTACGTTTACCATTTATAACATTACTATGACCACCTCTTTTACTCTCCACAAATATACAATCTTTTCTTTCTCTTTTACACCTTGCACATTTCCCATCACTTGGGTTCTCCACGGACCCCAAGTCACACTTGACTTTACGTACTCTACAATTAAGACACGCTTTATAATTTCTCTTATATTTCTTATCCATAGTTGATCACTGTAAACAATTATGATCTATAATAAATTAATCTCGGTAAATGGAAAATTCCCGTTGATAGCCGTTGATATTTCGCACAATTTATTCAATACAACGTTACATACAAAACTACACAAAGTACTTACTTACATATTTAAATTGTCATTGTTGACTCGTCCTAAATGACGTTAGAAGTATCTAATTGAATTAACGTTTACTTATTTGTAATTTTTTAACTTGATCTTCTAAACCTTTTAATTTCAGTTGTAAATCTTCTAAATCTTGATTTAATCTATTCCTTTCATTAACAATATTAGTTTCCCATTGTCTAAATCTTTGCTCTTCAGCTTTAACTTGTTCAGTGAAGTATTTCTTTAAAGAATCTTCTTCTTCTTTGAATTTAGGATTATGGAATCTTCTTGGTTTTTTAATTGAACTCTTTTTAATGATTTCACCTTGTTCATTGATAATTTCATCATTATTATCATCATTACCTAATTTCAAAGATCTGAAAGTTTCAAAATGTAATTCATTAGTTGATAAAATTAAATCCAACATATTGGTTCTTAATAAAAGACTTCTTAATTTTTTAAAATCACAATGATTTTCATTTTCAACTTCTACGAAACCCCATGGATATTTTCTACCCTTAACAAAATTACCTTTAGAAATTTCGTATTCTTGTTCGCTACCGATTACGGCAAATGGCATACTTTCAATTAATTGTTTAGAATGTTCAGCACTAGCAGGATCTTCAAGATCTAAAGGTGGTGTATAAATGTTGATATCTTGAGATTCAATGATATCTCTTATTCTATTTTTGAATTGATCTAATTCAATTGGACTTAAAGTATCACTTTTAGCAATAACTGGAATCAAATTAACTCTTGTACTTAACCTTTTCATAATTTCAATATCTAAAGGTTTTAAACTATGACCAGTTGGTCTAATGAAATATAAACAAGCATGGACTCTTAAGTCTTTCTTTTCATGTCTAGTTGGTTGTTGTTCTTGTTTCATATAATTTTCATGTTGATCATCGATAAAATCAACAATTGGAGTCCAAGAATCATGATTATTAACATTTTGACCAAAACCTGGTGTATCAATAATATTTAATCTAATTTTGAAATTCTTTTCTTCTAAAATGGCTCTTATGATATCGATATCAACAGTTTGATGTGAATTGGTAGATTTCCCATGTCTTTCATTTGGATCCAAATGTGGTTTTAAATTACTTTGAAAAAGAGTGTTAATAAAAGTTGTTTTACCCAATCCACTTTCACCAGCTACCATTAAGGTAAAGGTGGCTCCTTGTTTGGAGATGATTTTATACCTTTGATTTGGTAAGTTTGCAATCCCAACTGCTTCAACCATGTTTAGAGTATCGACGGGAAATGTTGACGATTTAAACGCGTGGTCGTGGATAGGTGCGAATCCTAGCCCAGTCTGTTTTGAAACTTGGTTCCTTATTTTGAAACTGTGAGGTGTACCTTAGTGAGAAACTTAGGCGTAGTAATTAGCGGTACAGCCGCAGTAATTGGGTCCATAAATTGGGTCCATAAATTGGGCTATAATTGGGGCCACAATTTCGGCCAGAATCTTACGCTGTATAAAGTTAAGAATTCCTCTATTAGGCATTTACCTTATATTCACCTAAATTTACCACCCAAAAATTCTAAGATCCAAAATTAGAACGGCTGTTACACCAGTCACGGCTTCCCAACTCCATTTCCTACCACCTGTCCCAACCTAACTTAAGGTTACAACCCCATGATGTCAATGAAATTCGTAAATCTTTATTATTTTTGGTGTTATCATGTTCGCCCGAGCCTCGTAAGCGGCGCAGATAAGACGCAAATTAAACAATTGAATTGTTTTTAGAAACGTTAGTCTACTTCCTAAAACGAATATCCGCTAATATATTTTATATAATGCTGATATATTTAAGTTGATCCTAAACTATTTTGATAAATAACAAATGGCCTGACTTCTTATCATTTATCCTTTGCACATTTCCTTGGGTTCTCATAACTTTAAAATTTTTTTGACCCAGACCAACCTTACCATCACTATATAGATCCCTGGTTTCCGCTAAGTGCCGTTTTTGCAATCTTATTATCAAATGTCGGGAATCAACCCAATGAAAACCTTATAGTACTAATAAATTAAATCATATCGTTAACTAGCTTGAATTGCTCCAATATATTGTCCAATAATGTTGTTTTGCATGCGACATCCTATCTCTTATCTTTAAGTCAAAGCGCAGTTCATATACAGGAAACAAACCCGTTAGATTTCAACTCCTTTTCAATGGGGTATATAACCCACTAGAAATCATTTACTTCTCCGTGATTCTCCAAAATGAGTGGTCTTAGGAATATAGCCAGTAATGGTTTAAGTAGTATTAGGTCAAGGACCGAAAATCATATGAGTCAGATTCAATCCCATAGAAGTGAGATAAGACATGTTGATGCCCTTTTAGCCACTGATGATACTTCCTTATTAAAACAGATTGGGTATAAACAAGAATTAGTTCGGAAATATTCCACACTTCAAGTTTTCGGTATTGCTTTTTCAATTATGGGTCTCTTACCCTCGATCGTTTCAACCCTTGCCATTGGTTTAGAAGCGGGGCCAGCTGCATTAGTTTGGGGTTGGTTCGTAAGTGGAATTTTTATATTGTGTATTGGTGTGTCTATGTCGGTTTTGTCTTCATCGATCCCTACTTCCGGTGGGTTATTTTATTGGAGTAATTATTATTGTCCGGATTACTTAAGAGTTCCGTTAAGTTTTGTTATAGGATGTTCCAATACTTTAGCACTTTGTGGGGGTATGTGCTCTATTAATTACGGATTTGCGTTTGAAATTTTAGCTGCCGTGTTTATAAGTAAAGATGGGAATTTTGGTATTACCGATGCTAAAATTTATGGTGTTTTTGCAGCTGCAACTGTAAGTCAAGTTATCTTATGTTGTTTAACCACTTCACACACTGCAAAATTGCAATCATTTTCAATTATAATTAACGTATTTATAATTATACTATTTTTCATTGCAGTTCCAATTGGAGTTAGTAAAGGAAACTTCGACTTTAATAGTGCCCACTTCATTTTTGCCGAAATTGATAATTCAAGAACTTGGACTAGTGGTTGGTCTTTTATGTTGAGTTGGATGCCTGCAGTCTGGACTATTGGTGCATTTGACTCTTGTTTGCATTTAAGTGAAGAAGCCAAAAATGCTAGTAGATCAGTGCCATTTGGTATTATTGGTAGTATCACTGTTTGTTGGATTTTAGGATGGTTTATTTGTATTGTATTTGCAGCTTGTATTAAAAATGGTGATGTTACAGCTATTTTAGAAACTGAAACCGGTTCAGCTGGTGCTCAAATTATCTTTGATGCTTTAGGAAGAGGTTGGGCTGTTGCCTTTATGGCCTTAATTGCCTTTGCTCAATATTTAATGGGAGCTTCTATCTTAGTAGCAGCTTCAAGACAAATTTGGGCTTTTGCAAGAGATGATGGGTTACCATTAGTTCACGGTATTGTTAAAAAAGTCAATCCAACTCTTAAAATTCCAGTCAATGCTACAATCTTTGGAGGATGTTTGAGTTTGATTTTAGGATTATTAATCTTAATTAATACTACTGCAGCAAATGCTTTATTCTCATTAGGTGTAGCAGGTAACTACTTATCATGGGGAACTCCAGTTCTTTTGGTATTATTGCCTTATGGTAGAAAGAAATTCGTACCAGGTCCACTTCATTTTGGTTCATTTATAACCAACACCATTCATACCATAACCGTTCTTTGGTTTCTTTTCATTTTCGTTTTAGTAATGTTCCCTGATAGTAAAACTGTCGACAAAGATACTATGAATTATACTTCGGCTATTAATGGAGGTATTTGGGTATTAGCAATCGCTTATTATTATATTTATGGTTATAAAGATTATTCAGGACCTAAATCTAATTTAGATATGGAATTTAGTGGTTCAGATGAAGGATCAGCAATAACTCATGAAGTTAAATTAGAAGAGAAAGTTTAGTGTAAATTATGTATAATGTATATACTCGGTAAGATTTTATAGAATGGATGTAAATATTTGACGTTGTATGTACCTTGTGTAATTTGACATTTTAAACTCGGTCTAAACGGAGTTTGAGCCCAAACCTTTATGAATTACGTATCACAATGCAACGCACGATGTTATATTTGCTACACAAGGTGTCTCGTAGTATTCAAGAATAGAGTTTCGAGAGAATAGAGAATTATCAATATTTAAGGTATTGAATCCCTTTATATTCATAATATACTACGTATATCAATAAAATAACAATCTTAATCATTCATTCACAATACACAATGGAATAAAATGAAAAGAATAAATATAACATAAAGGTACTAATTCTAATTCATTTATTCTTCATCATTTTTAAAATCACCTTGTTGTTCTTCATTTTGAGGTGGAGCTTCAGATAAGTCAGTCCATAAAGTTAAGTTATCTTTTAATAATTGCATGATTAAAGTAGAATCTTTATATGAATCTTCAGATAAAGTTTCTAAATCAGCAACAGCATCATCAAAAGCTTGTTTAGCTAAATGACAAGCTCTATCAGGACTATTTAAAATTTCATAATAAAATACAGAAAAATTCAAAGCTAAACCTAATCTAATTGGATGAGTTGGACTTAATTCAGTAACAGCAACATCTGAAGCAGCTTTATAACTTTCTAATGATAAATCAGCAGCTCCTTTTCTCTTTTCACTAATAGTGAATTCAGCTAAATAACGATGGTAATCACCTTTCATTTTATAGTAGAAAACTTTAGATTCACCAGTTTGAGCAGAATTAATTAAATGGTTAGTTAAAACATCTAAGATATCTTCACAAATTTTTGATAATTCAGCTTCAATATTAGTTCTGTATTCTCTAATTAAACTGACTTGAGATTTGTTACCTTTAGCTTCTTCTTTTTGTTCAATTGAACTTACAATTCTCCAAGAAGCTCTTCTAGCACCAATTACATTTTTATAAGCAACTGATAATAAGTTTCTTTCTTCAACACTTAATTCTTGACCTGAACAAGCAACGGCTTTCATATTTTCAACCATTTCTTCATATCTTTCAGCTTGTTCAGCTAATTTAGCTAAATAGACAGAATCTTCACGGGATGTTGACATTCTAATTTTGTTAGTATTGAAATATTAAGCAATTAATCACTCCTAAATCACCGAAAAACAAGAACTACGACGCGCGCACGACCGCAGTCGACGAAAATTCAATTTTTAAATCTGACCCAGCCCTAGCGCTATATGTTTGGGAACATTGTCCAATGAATAGCCTGTTATTGATTGAAATAATTGAATTTTAAGTATGAATAATATTTCTAATCAAGAATTGATATAAATTGTGATACTCTACGCCTCTAATTTGAATAATAATACGTGAATGACTCGCACTCCTTAACGCCCTTGAAACATACGTTAAAGCTTACTTTAAGTGGAAACTCAAGTAATCAATACCGTATGACGAAATTCCAATATTAAGTTTGTTTATTGATGATGATTGATTGATATTATCGTGAATTTATACATACTTTTAATAATAAAGTTTTGTGTTTTTTTGTTGATTTGAAAACAGGGAGGAAAAATTTGTTGTTGCGCACCAGAATCACCAGTGTGAAAATGAGCATGTCGAATGATTAGGTAATAATCCGACAGATTATATGTCATTTCCCTAACAGGCTAATAAAATCTAAAAGAGATAGAGTTAATTAAACTTCCAAAATAACGTAAATTAATCTAATTCCATTTGCTCTTTAATGGCTAATGCATTCACCTTTTTAACTTTTATACCAAATTGTTTGTCCTGTAATAAATTGAATAATTTTTCAATAACTGGTTCATTAACTTTATAATTTGATTGACAATAAATTGGTTCAAAATTATTTGATAATTGAATCAATTCATTGCTTAAATTGTTAACTAATACAGTAGTTGATTCAATGGATTTAGCACTAATGACTTTACTGTGTTTAGTTAATTTGTCCTTATTAACATTTTCTGAAATCAATGAATGGTTTTCAAGTAATGATTTATATGGTAAGAATTTGATGATCTTTATTGGTTTAGCATTGATTAAATTACGGTTTAAAATTTCACTTAATCCTAACTTATTATCAATTAAATTAGATTTAACTTTTTCAATTTCTTGTAAAGAATTGTGTTTCAATGGGAAATCTTCACTAAGGTAATTTAATTTGAATGGATAAATCAGGTATTTTTTATCGATTTTACCTAATAAACTTCTACTGGATTTGATTTTCAAATTGTAACTCATGATGAAATCTCTAACGAAAATAGTCGGTTTCATTTTTAATTCACCAGTTTTATTATTAAGTCCAGTGAAATTGTTAACAGTTTCAGTGGTTATGATACCAAGTTCTTCACATTCATCTATTGATCCAATTTTTAATTCAATTTGATAAATATCACCGGTTTTAACTTGGAATGATTTATCAGCTTCTTGTCTTGATTTCAAATTTTCACCAAAAATTTCTTCAACATTTGCATCGAATTGTTTCAAGATTTCTAATTCTTGATCAAATTCATCCCATTTCAAACCTTTATAACCCTTTTCTTCTAATAATTCATTTTGTCCACTTAAAAATCTTCTAATTTGTCTAATTTCACTTCCTGGTAAGATTCTACAATTGAATTGTTTAACGATTGAATTACACAAATCTTTAATAAGGGTTCCATTAACACCTCCATAATGCTTTAATTCAGTTGGTAATTTTTCTGGAGAATTACTTATACCTAATAATGATATAATGATTTTAGTACATAAATAATTTGCAATTATACAATCAGCTTTACTTCCTAATAATGGACCAATTGGTTTTTCACCTGGTGGGTATATACAAACAGTATGACTGACATTTGAGCTATATCCATCGATTTGTACCCCTAAATTGATGGTTATAACATCACCTTCTGAAAAATAGTAGTCATTAGTATCATCTAATTCTGGTGAAAAATTACTAATGATTTCGTTAACATTGAAACTGGTTGGGATAGTGATGGATTTTTCACATTTGACATATACTTTACTCAACATTTGACTTAATAAACTATCAATCATTACACAAAGTTGGGCCATAGTTAATGGGGATCTAGTTTTATAATGATAAATTTGATTGATTAAATCAATGGCATATTGTAAACCGGTTTCAGTGATTTGACCTGCGGTACGGTACTTATCTATGACGGAATCATTAAGGATATTCTTCTGGTTTAATAAGATATTAGCATCTTCTGACCTAATAGCTACTTGATTCATGGTGTAGAATTTTTACTGCGATGCGATGAGATGCGATAAATTTAGTGTGCAATCTCAGTGTACCCAGAACCAGATAATAATTGTTTCGTTTTTTTTTTAGGAATCGTTAACCATGTTCTTGTTGGAATTCACAGCTGTGAATTCACTTATCAGAGATTAACTCGGGAGTATAACATGTGCTTCACTTTTTAACTTGAAATAAAAAGCGCTGTAATGTTTAACCTCTTGTGATAGATCGCATAATAAGAAACAGGCGAAAAATAAAGGTCAACTAATCATTCGAAGACATAGTGAAAAGAAACCCAAGTTTTAGTTCCTACAGAACTAATGTTTCATCATTTCTTTCCCTTTCACTCCCAACCGTAAGCTCTTGAGACCTCTCAAAACTCAGTAGCTAGATGAGCACGAGTCTATTAAAAAACCACATCAATAGACACCAAGTATCAGGTAAAAATAAAAGGACACATATACACCAGTGAGTTTAGAATTCAAAGGTTTCCACTAGGAAAATCTGAAAGCAATGTTTGAATATAAGAGATAACAACTGATTTTTTAGATTATGCAGTACCGGATCCAGGTCAATGAACCTAAGCTAATACCAGAGTCAAAAACAATAATCTTAGTTCTGTTTGAATATTAAGTAAAGACTTATATATCCAATGAGTTCCAAAAACTGGCTGGTATTCTTACAGACACAGAAGCGTTTTTTCAGTAATCATTGGGGTATCACAAGCCTTTTTATACCCAAAAAATGTCTTAAAAAGTTAACACCCAAATGTCTCTTCAGATACCCCATGGCTCCGATATATTTAGGGTAATTCAGGGTAATTCGAGCCCCTTAGTCTACCAGAATAATTTAAAGTCATATCGAGTGGATTTGGTATGTGACTTCAATTGGATAGGGTAGATTCGTAGGGATTACAGGGAGATTATAGAAAGATTATAGGACGATGTTTCTCTTTAGGTAAGAAGTAAACACTTCCATTGCCTAAAAGTTCCAAAAAATCGAAACAGAAAAAAAAAACGGAAAAAAGTTTGGCAGGGAAAAGAGAGGAGTTGCTCCTTATATAAAGTAACCACAGAACATCTTTAGAAGTTGACACAAATGTCCTAAAAGTCAACACAAATGACGCGAATAACAAAAAGACAGATATCTGCAAATGATTCAACCAGAATATAAATATGTATTTATACGATGCTAATTACATGCTTCTATTAATATTATTTTACAAGTACCATTATCCAATCAATCCATTGATTATAATTCAGTAGAATCCAAGAAGAAATAATTACCACTTGATTTTTGTTCTTTATCCATTTGAGAATCTAATTTATTAATTCTTGGTCTATAAGAATTTGGATCTCTTCTGAACGTTACATTTAAGTTCTTCAAGAATCTATTACATCCAGTCAATAAAGATTCTGGAGCTTTGGCAAAAGTTTTCTTTGAAGGTTGACCTTCGAAAACAATAACTCTATCGGCTAAGTAAGTTGCCATAATAAAATCATGCTCAACTATAAATGCAGTCTTCTTTGAATGTAAAATGAATCTTCTAATAACTTTAGAACATATAATACGTTGTTCGGAATCTAAATATGCTGATGGTTCATCAATTAAATAAATATCGGCTGGTACACCTAATGCTAATACAATAGCAACTCTTTGTAATTCACCTCCTGATAAAGTTTGAACTTCTTGATCAATAATGTTATCAATCTTCAATGGTTTAACAACATCAGTTTGAAATTGTGGATGTAAAAATGATGCTCTAATTTTCTTGAAGAAAAGTTGACGAACAGTACCAGGGAATTTTGGTGCAATTTTTTGAGGTTTTAAACTGACATTTAATTTTGGAATTTCAAGATTATCATCAGGCTTGGTTAATCCTGCTAATAATTTACAGAATGTAGTTTTACCTGTACCATTTTCACCCATCATAACTAAAATTTCACTATTAGTAAAATCACCCTTTTCAACTTCTAAACTGAAATCACCTTGAGTTTTCTTCATAGTTGGATATTCCATAGCATTGGATTTATCTAAAATTAATCCATCAGCAGCATCTGCTAATCTAAATTGTAAACTTTCTTCTCTGAATTTCATATTTTCTGCAGGTAAATAACCATCCAAGAAAATATTTATACCTTCTCTTACTGAACTTGGTAATGTAACAACTCCATAAACTGATGGAGCTCCATATAATATACAAATAAAATCTGATAAATAATCCAATACTGATAAATCATGTTCAACACAAATAACATAAGTAGTTGGATCTAATAAACTTCTGATAATTTCAGCAGCTCTTAATCTTTGTTTAACATCTAAATATGATGATGGTTCATCAAACATATAAACATTAGCTTTTTGAACACAGGTCATACCAAGAGCAAATCTTTGTAATTCACCCCCTGATAAATTTTCAACTTCTCTCTTTCTAACTCCATCTAATTCTAAGATTCTCATTATATAATCAAATTCATCAGGTCTTTCTAATCTTGCTTTTAAAATATCTTCAACTTGTTTAACTGGTGATTTGGCTAAAGCTTTTGGAATATTATCAACGTATTGAGGTTTGATAATAGCTTTGATATTATCTTCTAAAATTTTTGTAAAGAAGTTTTGTAATTCTGAACCTCTAAAATATTTCAAAATATCTTGCCAGTCTGGTGGGTTATCATATTTACCTAAATTAGGTTTTTGCTTACCAGCTAAAATTTTTAAAGCAGTTGATTTACCAATACCATTAGTACCAACTAATCCTAAAACTTGACCTGGTCTTGGAGTTGGTAATCTATGCAATTTAAAAGAATTTGCTGAATATCTATGAGTGGTTTCACCGTCTAAATTAGTTGGTAAATTAATAATATTGATAGCATCGAAAGGACATTTCTTAACACAAATACCACAACCAATACATAAAGTTTCACTAATAAAGGCAATCTTAGAAGCTGGCGTAACTTCAATACATAATTTACCAGTCTTTACTACTGGACAAGACTTTCTACATTCTTGTTTACATTTCTTTGGTTTACATTTGTCAGTTGACACAATGGCAATTCTTGTACTCTTAGAGCTACCCTTTGAATTCTTTTCAGGCATTATTTAGTAGTGTAAACTTTTTAGATCCCATCTCTGGTTCGCGTTTAAAAATTTTTCAAAACAGGGTAGGTTTGAAAATTACGTCCATATTGTGGTGAGGTGGTACTGTCGTAGTAAGTATGGTACTGCGCATTACAAATTAGATTTACTAGTTATTTGATTGGAGGAGACAGGTTATGGAGTTTTCACAGTTAAACTCAAATTTGTGTTCTTTATGCACCTATGGACGTCTAGACACATTTTACTGATCAGATGAACGATTTTCAGACGGTGCAAGACGTCAAATAGACCAAATATAATACCACTGGAACAGTACACGACTCGTGATAAATGTCTCGTGGCTACTTCACAATGTCTTGTAACCCACAAAAAATGTCTCAAACTCAAACAAAAATGTGAGGCCGAACCGCCCCAGACACGCCCCAACACACGACTCCTGATTAACTGCCAGAGAAAAAAACAAATTTTTCCTCAAGGAGGATTTCCAAAAATATATGGAGAATTTTATGATGTATTTTATATGGAGATTCACGTATGATGTTCGGAAATGAATAGGACTAAAGTCTTCAGAGACTATGGAAGTTAACGAAGGCCTTTTTCCTGGGAGTTTCGGGGTATTATACGTGTTTTTCATGTTTCTACCTTAATGTTATGCTGTTTATATATAGAGATAATAAGGATCTCGCAGGTATGTTGAACTGGAAGAGTTTAAGTGGTTTCAATAGAACACTAGACTCGAAAAGTTCAACTTCTACGGATTTATTCTTGTCTTTGTGTATGAATAGAGATAATATGGGGGCTTGGAGTCTATACATAAAATGCTTTGAAATGATTTGAAGGTTTCTATTCGAAATAGCATGGAAATTCATAGTCTCCATGTATTATAAGGGCTATCTGACCCTATTTTGATGAAGAAATTCAGGTTCTAGTAATAAAGAAGGTTTTCGGGAATATACCTCGCCATAGTTAAGAGAATAGTTCAGTAAGTGAGAAAATCGGCATATATTCAGCTGTAATCCGAGTCTATATTAACGGTATGGATCGATAACTCGGATATTTTGTAATATTTCCGTTTATTTCTCCTTTACAAACTGGAGAACTTAACTTATAAATGGCTGCAAAAAAGGTTTCAAGACTCAAAAACTGACTCTATTAAACTAGCCTGTCAATAAAACTACTTATATTCTCTACCTAACTGATATTGTGGGTTTACCGAATAGGATCAGCATATAAAAAATGATTCTTTCCGTAATTAATTCTTTAATAAAGTGACATATAAATTCTCTACCTAGCTAACCACTCAAATTAACCCAAAAAACTCCCAAACTTCGCTTTTAACATCTTAAACCATCTAATTATCGATCAACACCTCGTGATAAGGAGAATTCGTAAGTGAGTCCCTAATTCCGTCGTCGTTGTTGAGAATTTTTTTCTTAAAGTTTCAGACTCAACCATAACAAAATTATATTAGCGTATAATTTAAATCACCGTGTACTATAAACAACACAAGTAAATACGTACAATAGTGGTGACGGTATGACGAAGGAAATTATACCGGATGCAGAATTATATCCTGAACTTTATGGTTTAAGAAGAAGTGGAAGAGAACGTAGAGGTCCAGTAGTTATTGAGGAAAGTGAAAAAGAAGAAGAAGAGGAAGACTTTGTTGATGATGGTATGGACATTGATGATGATGACGAAGAAGATGACTTCGAAATCGCCCCCAAGAAGAAGACAAAGATGAAATTGGGTAAAGCCAAAACATCTAAAAGATCAAAACCTAAGAAAGTTCCAGCCGTTAGCGAGATCAGATTTAGTAGTAGAAATAGTAAAACTGTTAATTACCTGGTCGACGATGAAAACGATGAAGATTTATTAGAAAGTGAAGAAGATTGGGATGAACAACAATATTATTATGATCAACCCGAGGAACCTGAAGACGAAACTAGTATTGATTTAGTTCTTGATCATAAGGTTAATACTGTTGATCCAGATACTGGAAAAGTTGTAGTTACAGGAGATATTAAGAAAGATTACATGTTCAAGATTAAATGGACCAAGATAAGTCACCTTCATAATACATGGGAAACCTATGAAGATTTAAGAAAATATAAAGGGTTCAGAAAATTGGATAATTATATCAAACAATTCATTGTAATTGATCAAGAAATTAGGCAAGATCCTTTCACTACCAAAGAAGATATTGAAAGTATGGATATCGAAAGAGAACGTAAAAGAGATGAACAAGAAGAATTTTCCAAAGTTGAAAGAATCGTCGATAGTGAAAGAGTTGAAGATGACGATGGTGTACAAAGATTGAAATATTTCGTTAAGTGGAAGAGACTCTATTATGACGAGAATACTTGGGAAGATGCTGAAGAAATTGCTAAAATTTCCCCTGAACTGGTCAGTAAGTATCAACAAAGATTAAAACTGAAAATCTTACCTAACTTATCAGCTACTTATCCTAATAGGGAAAGGCCAAGATTTGAAAAATTAACAAAACAACCATTGTTTATTAAAAACGGAGAATTAAGAGATTTCCAATTGACTGGGCTTAATTGGATGGCTTTCTTATGGTCTAGGAATGAAAATGGAATCTTAGCAGATGAAATGGGTTTAGGTAAAACAGTTCAAACTGTTGCATTCTTATCTTGGTTAATTTATGCTCGTAGACAAAATGGTCCACATTTAGTTGTAGTGCCACTTTCTACCATCCCAGCATGGCAAGAAACATTTGAAAAATGGTCACCTGATTTGAACTGTATTTATTATTTGGGTAATTCCGAATCTAGAAAAACTATCAGAGATTATGAATTCTATTCTGGTAACAAATTAAAGTTCAATATTTTATTAACCACTTATGAATATATCTTAAAGGATCGTAATGAATTAGGACCAATTAAATGGCAATTCTTAGCAGTTGATGAAGCTCATAGATTAAAGAATGCCAGTAGTTCCTTATATGAATCATTAGCCAGTTTCAAAGTCACCAATAGATTGTTGATCACCGGTACTCCATTACAAAATAACATCAAAGAATTGAGTGCTTTATGTAATTTCCTTCTGCCAGGGCAATTCACCATTGATCAAGAAATCGATTTCGAAACTCCTAATGATGAACAAGAACAATATATCAAACAATTGCAAAAGGATATTAAACCTTTCATCTTAAGAAGATTAAAGAAAGATGTTGAAAAATCATTACCTTCAAAGACTGAACGTATTTTAAGAGTTGAATTGTCAGATATTCAAACTGAATATTATCGTAATATTATCACCAAAAATTATTCTGCTTTGAATAATGGTAATAAAGGTGCTCAAATCAGTTTACTTAATGTTATGAGTGAATTGAAAAAAGCTTCCAATCATCCATATCTTTTCGATGGAGCTGAAGACCGTGTTTTAGCTAATTATGGATCAACTAATCGAGAACATATCCTTAGAGGAATGATTATGTCAAGTGGTAAAATGGTTTTATTAGAACAATTATTAACCAAATTGAAAAAAGAAGGTCATAGGGTTTTAATCTTCTCACAAATGGTTAGAATTTTAGATATTATTGGTGACTATTTGCTGATTAAAGGTTATCAATTCCAAAGACTTGATGGTGGGATCCCGTCAGCCCAAAGAAAGATTTCTATTGATCATTTCAATGCTCCAGATTCCAAAGATTTTGTGTTCTTGTTGAGTACAAGAGCTGGTGGATTAGGTATTAATTTAATGACAGCTGATACTGTTATTATTTTCGATAGTGATTGGAATCCTCAAGCTGATTTACAAGCTATGGCCAGAGCTCATAGAATTGGTCAAACCAAACATGTTTCTGTTTATAGGTTTGTTAGTAAAGACACTGTTGAAGAAGAAATCTTGGAAAGAGCCAGAAAGAAGATGATTTTAGAATATGCTATTATTTCCTTAGGGGTAACTGATCCTGATTTAGAGAAAAAGAATAAAAACAAAGAACCAACCACCAGTGAATTGAGTCAAATCTTGAAGTTTGGAGCTGGTAATATGTTCAAACCTAATGATAATCAAAAGAAGTTAGAAGAAATGAATTTAGATGACGTTTTAAATAACGCTCAAGATCATATCACTACTCCAGATTTGGGTGAAAGTAATTTAGGTTCTGAAGAGTTCCTTAAACAATTCGAGGTTACCGATTTAAAACCAGAATTAGCTTGGGATGATATTATCCCAGTTGAAGAATTATCTAAATTGAAAGATGAAGAAAAGAAGAAAGCTGACGAAGATTTCTTACAACAACAAATTGAAATGTATTCTAAGAGAAGAGCAGCTGTTAAGCTGTTAACTGATCATGAAGAACATCTCGATCAAGAAAGTGATGGAACTCCAGGCCCAATTTCCAGAAAACTGAATCACGAATTAAGTGAGAAGGAATATAGAGGAATCTATAGGTCGATATTGAAATTAGGTGATTTGAATAATAAGTGGGAACAATTATTTGAAGAAGGAAGTATCAGCAATAAGAATCCTGTTTTGATAAAACATGCCTACCATGAAATTCTTGAAATCAGTGAAAGATTAGTTAAAGAAGAAGAAGAAAGAAGACAAAAGGCTATTGAAGATTTGGAAAAACAAGCTAAAGAATTGAATAATAATTCTAAACTTGCTGACGGTACACCTTTATGGGTTGCTGTTAAGAAGGAAAAGAAGGCCGTTTTATTCGAATATAGAGGTGTTAAGAATATTAATGCTGAATTAGTATTAAACCGTCCTAAAGAGATGCAAATCTTAGAAGACCTTATACCGAAAGAAAACTCCATAAGTTTCGAAATTCCTAAAGCTCCAAAACCTGTAAGTTCATGGGATTGTGAATGGGGAATTAAAGATGATTCAATGTTATTATTAGGTGTACATAAGTTTGGGTATGGATCATGGCAACAAATCAGAGATGATCCTTTATTAGGATTACAAACCAAATTATACTTAGATAATCCAAAGGATAAGGAAGATACTAAGAAAGTTCCAGGACTGATACATTTAGGTAGAAGAGTTGATTATTTGTTCTCATTATTAAGTGAGGATGAAAAAGCACCAGTTGGTAGAAAACGTAAACTTGCAGAAAATGGTACTGCTGTCAAAAGGAAAGCAGGTACACCAAAGACTAGCACACCAAAGGCTGGAACACCAGAAATCAAACGTAAGAAATCTGACAAACCTGAAAAGACTAAACCAAAGACTATTAAGAAGGAAAAATCTATCAAACCTAAAGACAAACCAACCAAACCAATGAAAATCGTCAAGGAAGAAAAAGATGATGATTACGAATTGGAATATGCTAGTATGGACGAAGAATATTGTAAAGAATGTTTGAAGCCTGTATCCAAATCATTGATTAAATTACACAAGGGTCAAAAGGGTATTGAAAAATCAGAGTTCAAGAAACTTTTGAAGACTGAATTGGTTAATGTGGGTGAATTTATTGATAAGTTTATCAAGGAGAATAAACATGATGATAAGTTATCTAAGCATTTATGGGGGTACGCTAGTTTATATTGGCCTGCAAAAGTACCTAGTAAGAAGATTAATGATATGTATACTAGGATAAAGGAAGCCAAAGGTCTGAGTGCCTAAAAATCCTGTACTTAAATGAAGTAATAACGTATCACTCAATTGATTGTATTCTATAATGTATGTCACAATGTATAAATGAATTCTGTAGAGTGTGCTAGAACATTTGTATTTCCTCCTTTTATTTCCCTACTGAGTCAACTCACAATTCAGGGTCCCCTAAACTCCATTGACAAGATCCTAAATCCCAGACCCCCAAATCCTAGACCGTCGAAACATCCTAGTCCATATACCTCCCAAGTCTCGTAGTCTATCTGGTCTAGACACACCTGCGGGTAACGCGTTTGTGTAACAAAAAAATTTTCAACTCTTCGCAAAAAATTTTCAAAGGAACTCAATTAGTATTATATTGAATAGTGATTAACTTAATCATATCCTTGAATAAAATATAAAAAAAACCAAAAAAATTAGAAAGACCTAATTTGTATATATTTTCCTAACCCAGATATACATCGTTCTTTCAAAAAAAAAAATTTAAAATGTCTGACCAAATTCAAGAATCTTTAGAAAAATTGAACCTTGATTCAAAACCAGAAGTTAGTGAAACCGCTACTTCAACTGAACCAGCTACCAAAGATGAAGACTTAACTGAAACTTCAGCTTCCTTGTATGTTGGTGAATTAAACCCTTCAGTCAATGAAGCTTTATTATTCGAAATCTTTTCCCCAATTGGTCAAGTTTCATCTATTAGAGTTTGTCGTGATGCTATCACTAAAAAATCTTTAGGTTACGCTTACGTTAACTTCAACAAATTAGATGATGGTGAAAAAGCTATCGAAGAATTAAACTATAGTTTAATTGACGGTAGACCATGTAGAATTATGTGGTCTCAAAGAGATCCAGCTTTAAGAAGAAATGGTGAAGGTAACATTTTCATTAAAAACTTACATCCAGCTATTGACAACAAAGCTTTACACGATACATTCTCCGCTTTCGGTAGAATCTTATCATGTAAAGTTGCCACTGATGAATTAGGTAACTCCAAATGTTTCGGTTTCGTTCATTATGAAACTGCTGAAGCTGCTGAAGCTGCCATTGAAAACGTTAACGGTATGTCATTAAATGATTTAGAAGTTTTCGTTGGTAAACATATCTCCAAAAAAGACAGAGAAAGTAAATTTGAAGAAATGAAAGCTAACTTCACCAATGTTTTCGTTAAAAACTTATCAGTTGAATACTCTGATGAAGAATTCCAAAAATTATTTGAACCATTTGGTAAAATCACTTCAATCTACTTAGAAAAAGATCAAGAAGGTAAATCTAAAGGATTTGGTTTCGTTAACTTCGAAAACCATGAAAATGCCTTAAAAGCTGTTGAAGAATTAAACGATAAAGAAATTAACGGTCAACCAATCTACGTTGGTAGAGCTCAAAAGAAGAGAGAAAGATTAGAAGAATTAAAGAAACAATATGAAACCACTAAATCTGAAAGATTAAGTAAATACCAAGGTGTTAACTTATTCGTTAAAAACTTAGATGATTCAGTTGATAGTGAAAAATTAGAACAAGAATTTAAACCATTCGGTACTATCACTTCAGCTAGAGTTATGGTTGATGAAACTGGTAAATCTAAAGGTTTTGGTTTCGTTTGTTTCTCAAGTCCTGAAGAAGCTACCAAAGCTATTACTGAAATGAACCAAAGAATGATCGAAGGTAAACCATTATACGTTGCTTTAGCTCAAAGAAAAGATGTCAGAAGATCACAATTGGAAAAACAAATTCAAGCTAGAAACCAAATGAGAATGCAAAATTCAGCCGCTGCTGGTGGTATGCCAGGACAATTTATGTCACCAATGTTCTATGGTCAACAACCAGGTTTTTTCCCACCAAATGGTAGAGGTAATGGCCAACAACCATTCCCAGGTGCTCCAAACCCACAAATGATGATGGCTGCTGCTAGAGGAGGACAAGTTCCACCACCACAAGCTTTCGGTAATGGACAAGTTCCACCAGGTGCTCCAGGTCAAGGACCAAGAGGACCAAATGGTCAACCATTACCAGTTTATGGTATGCCACCAGTCTATGGTCAACAACAAGGTGCTCCAAGACCAGGATTTTTCCCACCAAATGGTAGACAACCAACTAAAGATTTAAGTGCTATCTTAGCTTCAGTTCCAGTTGAACAACAAAAAAGAATCTTAGGTGAAGAATTATATCCTAAAGTTGTTAGTACCGGTAAAGCTAATGAACCAGAAGCTGCTGGTAAAATTACTGGTATGATGTTGGATTTAGATAATCAAGAAATTTTATCATTATTAGAAAATGATGAATTATTTAACAATCATTTCGAAGATGCTTTAACTGCTTATGAAGAATATAAGAAATCTTCTGAAGATGCTTAATTTTGCTTGAATTAATATTATATGATGTAATATTTTATTATTAATGTTATATGGGTTTTAGGAATTATATACATGAAAAAGTAAAAAAAATAAATGTTTCAATATTAGCAAGTTAACTCTAAGTTGTGTCGGTAACCCTAGTGTGTAACTTTTACGTTGTGTTTGTAACGTTGTGTCTGCAACTTAACTCTACTTCCAGAAAATTCCTATGAGCAACATGTCTAACATGTCTCACTCGCCGAATGTGCGACACGCAACTACACAGTTAAGTGAGACAACCTTAAAAGTTGCTAAAACAATGAATCAACAGTTTTCATTGCATAATGATAAACCAATGGTAACTCCGGATGATTTCAAAGATACAGATTTGAAATTATCAGGAAGGATCATTGATGTCATGACTACTATTCCTAATCAAATTTATAAGAATAACGATAATCAATGGGAGGTTGAACCAATTCGTGGTAATTCTGCTTTATATTCATCCTACGATTTCCTTAGTCATCGTTCAGATTGGGAAACTCATCTTGTAGGGTGGACGGGTGAGTTGATCAACAAAAAGAATGGAAATAGTTCAATTACTTATGATAATATTCAAGATGATCCTTTATACCTTAGTGACCAAGATAAATTAATGATCGAGGCTAAAATCAAAACCAGTAATAAATCTGAAAATATTCACCCGGTTTGGTTACTTAGAAGAGATCAAGAAAGATGGAGAAGGTATGCCGAAAATTGTCTTTGGCCTGTATTCCATTATATCCAAAGTCAACCTACTAACGGCAAGAATGAGAGTAATAGTTGGTATGATTACGTAAAGTTCAATGAAAGTTACTTACAAAAAATCAAAAGTATTTATAAACCTGGTGATATAATCTGGATTCACGATTATTACCTTATGCTTTTACCACAATTACTTAGAATGGAATTTCCTAATGCCTATATTGGATTTTTCTTACATATACCATTTCCTAGTAGTGAATATTTTAGATGTATACCAAAACGGTCTCAATTATTAGACGGTATGTTGGGATCTGACAAAATCATCTTCCAGTCCGATTCTTTCCAAAGGCACTTTATTAGTTGCTGCTCAAGAGTATTAGGCTGCGAAATTAAAAATGGTAAAATCTCAGCTTATGGTAGTTCTGTAGATACTGGAACTTTACCAATTGGTATAGACGTCAAGAAGATTTTAGAAGATGGGTTTCAGACTTCAGTCAATGAAAAAGTCGATGCTTTAAGAGAAATTTACCAAGATAAGAAAATCATTGTAGGTAGAGATAGATTAGATAGCGTTAGAGGAGTTGTACAGAAATTGCATGCTTTTGAAATGTTTTTACAAATGTTCCCTGAATGGAGAGATAAAGTTGTTTTGATCCAAGTATCGAGTCCAAGTTTTAGCACACATGCTTCAAAAGTTGAGAAGAAAGTCAGTGAATTAGTCAATCATATTAACAGTACATATGGGAATTTAGATTATAGTCCTGTTTTACATTACCAAATCCGTATCCATAAAGATGAATATTTGGCCTTATTGAGAGTGGCCGATTTAGCTTTAGTTACACTGGTAAGAGACGGTATGAACACTACAGCTTTAGAATATGTGGTTTGTCAAAAGGATAATCATAGTCCTTTAGTGTTGAGTGAGTTCACTGGTACTGCATCGGTTTTAAATGATTCGATTTTAGTTAATCCATGGGATGCTGTGGGTATAGCTAGAACCATCAATAATTGTTTATCTATGTCAAATGATGAAAGAAGAGGTTTAGAAGAAGTTGTATACAAAAAAGTAACAACCAATTCCATTCAAAGTTGGACCAATAAATTCTTAACTGGCCTTACTAACCATTTGACTCACAGTTATAATTTGTCTTATACACCAGCTTTGAATAGACCAGAATTGTTATCTCATTATAAGCAACTGAAGAGAAGATTATTCTTATTTGACTATGATGGAACTTTGACACCAATTGTTACTGATCCTGATGCGGCGATCCCAAGTAAGAAATTGAATGATATTATGGATGCATTAGCAGCTGACCCTAAGAATCAAATTTGGATTATTAGTGGTAGAGATCAAAAGTTTCTTAGTAAATGGTTCGGTAAGAAAAACGTAGGATTATCAGCTGAACATGGATGTTTCATGAAAGATCTTGGTGAAGATTGGGTCAATTTAGCTGAAACTGTTGATATGACATGGCAGAAGGAAGTTGAGGAAGTTTTCAAAGATTTCACTGACCAAACACCAAATTCTAACATTGAAAAGAAGAAAGTAGCACTCGTATGGCATTATAGAAGAGCTGACCCAGAATTAGGGAAATATCAAGCTGAAAAGTTGATGGAATTCTTACAAAGCACAGTGGGAACTAAATATGATATCGAAATTATGGCAGGTAAAGCTAATATCGAAGTTCGTCCTAAATTTGTTAATAAAGGTGAAATTGTTAAGAGATTAGTGTTACATCCTCATGGATCTAAACAATTACCCGAACCAATCACTGATCATAATTATGACTTACCTGGTGATAAAGTTCCTGATTTCATCTTGTGTCTTGGTGATGATTTAACTGATGAAGATATGTTCAAAAGTTTGAAACAAATCGAAACCAATTGGAGTTTGAAGGATTATCCTAAAAATCCATTTGGTGCTTATGGTGTGTACCCTGTAGCAGTTGGGCCACCCACCAAGCAAACCATTGCCAATGCCCATTTGAGTGATCCATCTCAAGTTATTGAAACTCTAGGATTATTAACTGGCCACGTATCATTATTTGAAAGTGCAGGGTCTGTTAGCTTAGATGATAGAGGTCATGTTGAAAACAGTGAATCTTCAATTAATTCTAAATTAAGAGCAGCTGATCATATTTCAAGAGACAGTTCCAAGAATTCCAGGAATTCTAAAACTTAATTATAACCCAGACTCATATTTATAGATATATACATTACTGTTATAGTAGGCTGTACAACGCTAGAGAGTCTTATTCCTTATAACCCCCACACAATTCCACTATAACCCTCATGAAAACTCTAATACAGTCCAAATAATCAATAATATCAACTCTCTCATCTGGCATAGTATTATACTTTCCACCAGGACCACACACTATACCTTCCATACCCAATTTCTCATACAAGTGACCAGCATCACTTCCATAGAAACACGGAGGTCTCAAAGCACCCGTAGGTTGATCAACACCACGAACGTTCTTGTAACAATCATTCAATAATCCAACAATTTTAGATTTCGGATCTACTTCAAATGGGGGCATGAAGTCACGTTTAACAAGCTTTATTTCATATTTCATTTTAGGAAACTTATCCTTGACAGATTCAAGTTCTCTAGTCAAATCTTCAAGAACAATTTGTTCATTTTGACCTGGTGCATAACGAGCAGCACCAGTTATAGTAACAAAATCACAAACTTGAGGAGGTCTCCAATTCTCATAAGATCTTCCTAACCCACCATGAATGGTTCCAACATGACACCTATTGATACTTTCATGCATATCCGATCTTGGATCTGAGAATGTCATATATGTAAGTCTTTGAATGGCTTCCATGGAACACAAAATTGCATCAGTAGCTTCCTCACGTTTAGACATGTGTCTTGTATCCCCAATGATATTGATTTCAAATATAGCAGATCCAGCATGCATTATAAGCCCATACACGTCAGTAGGTTCACAATTAATGAAATAATCGGCAGTACCTTTAATGATCTTATTTTGTTCTAAAAGTGCTACAGTTCCTGCACCTCCTTGTAATTCCCCTACTACATAAGTCAAAGTAACATCTTTAGATACTTTCCAACCGGCTTGTTTTAAAGTTTTAACTGCCATATAATAAGCTGAGCATCCGGATTTCATGTTCGATACACCAATTCCGTAAATCCATTTATCATCACCAATTTTATATTCATCAGCTTTATCATATTGTCCACTATATGGATCAACAGTCCATCCTTCAGTTACAGGGTTAACATCAACATGACCATTAAATAAAAGGGATTTACTATTAGGAATTTTACCTGTACCTTTCCATACCCCGAATGAATTACATCTTTTCATACCATCGGTCTTATCATTAAACTCGATGGATTCAGCATCAAGACCAATATCTTGTAATGCATTAGTGACGTATTTAATCGCATCTATTTCCGGAGGGGTCTTAGAATGAGATGGGATTTGAATAAATTTAGAAAGGAACTCTAAACTATCTTGAGCATCAACTTCTGGTAAATCTAATTTGTACATGATGAAAAATCACAAATTATGATTGTGGGGTTATTTCCTACCGTATTATATAAGAACCGATCATAACCAATGAATAATCTAATCAATTTACGGAATTTTCAAAATGCCATGCGATACGCAGCCCCGCCTATTATTACGCTGAAACGGTTTATGGTATTTATGGTTTATGGTCATAGGGTTATAGCATCTAAGAATATGGCCACACAAGCTTAAAAAGTACACACCATAATAACCCGACTATCAATATCTCTTTAAAACTCCAAAAGGACCTCTTTAAAATCATTATCACCACCTCAGGGTAGGAGATTCCGCCGTCGTCTTTACCTGTAGTCCTGATCGGTAAAAACAATGAAAGGTACCGAAAAAATTATATTGCCTTACTAAGAACTTGATAAGCAGTTGATAACGAAAAAGAACATATAATATCGTAAATATCCCCAAGTTTAATCTGGACTATTATTATTACTATAAAAATGTCAAGTGAGGAAGTTGATAAGGCTACTAATGTTCTAGAACAAGAACATGAAGTTCAAGTAGATACTGAGAATATTAAAGATGAAGGGTTTGACTTGTTTCAAAAAGGTGGATTAAATGATGAAGTAGATCCTATTGAATCAAAAAGAGTTGCTAGAAAATTAGATTTACATATGTTACCAGTATTATTCTTATTATATGGTATTAATTATGTTGATAAATCTGCTTTGGGATGGGCTGTTTTATTTACTTTTAACCAAGATTTAGGGTTGAAAGGAGATGATTATTCATGGGTTTCATCGATTTTCTATTTTGGTTACTTAGGAGCTCAATATCCTGCTTCTTACCTTTTACAAAGATTTCCATCTGGTCGTGTTATTGCAGCCAGTTCTTTAATTTGGGGGGTCATTATGTTAGCTCACATGGGATGTAAAAATTACGCTGGGATTTTAGTAGTACGTTTCCTTTTGGGGGTTGCTGAAGCTCCAATTTCAGGTGGGTTTACCTTATTCTGTGCTCAGTTCTATACTAGACAAGAATTAGTTGGTAAAGTTATGGTGTTTTCAAGTGCTCAAGGGATTTTCTACATTATTTTCCTGTTTGTTTCTTATGGGTTAGGACATGTTACTAATTCATCATTAAGTGAATGGCAATTAATTTATTTAGTGTTAGGTTTATGTTCCTTTGTTTGTGGTACTTTATTTATTTTATTTGTACCAGTTACTCCAGGTAAAGCCAGATTTTTAACTGAAGAAGAAAAGATTATTGCAGTTAAAAGAGTTTCTAAGAATATGATGGGTACCAAGACTTATGACTGGAAATGGAACCAAGTTTGGGAATGTTTAATGGACCCAAAAGCCTGGCTTTTAGTATGTTATATTGTATTCTCCATGATTCCAAATGGTGGATTAACTAATTTCGGTAACCTTGTTTTAGCTGATATTGTTCATAATCGTTTAGAAAGTATTTTAGTTGGTATGGGACAATCCTTCTTCTCCAGTGGTCAAATGTTAATTTTTTCATATTTCACTTCAAAATACAACAACTTAAGAACTATTGGTATAACCTGGCCTATGTTATTAGCTATTGCTGGGTTATCTGCAGTTTATGCTACTGAAGATGGTGGTGCTAAATGGGGAAGAGTTTTCGCTTATTGGATGATTAATTCTTATGCTGTCACTTGGCCATTCACCCTTTCAATCATTGGTACTAATTTTGCTGGTCATACTAAACGTGCTACTATGAGTTTCCTTTTATTAACGTTTTTTGCCGTTGGTAATATTATCGGTCCATTTGCTTTCACTAGTGAAGATGCACCAAAGTATTCAAAAGCTCTTGCCACCAATTTGGGATGTTTTTGTGCTTGTTTTGTTCTTGGATGTTTATTAAGAGTTTACTTCATCTACGAAAATAAGAGAAGAGATAAAAGATACGGTGAATTGAATGAAGATATAACTGAAGATGAAAGATTAGAAGGTATTTTGAATGGTATGAAAGATACTACTGATAAAGAAAATCATCAATTCAGATTTTTATTATAGGTTGATGTCTGTGACTCAAGTCTATGGCATATCTGATGACTACGTATATGTATAAAGAATGTATTAATTTAATAAACTGTCTATATAACTAATCAATGTAATACATTTTTCTTCTTCTAATTTCCCACAAATTAATTGTAATGATACTGGTCCTCCATTAAATTTATCCAAGTTATCTCTGTAGGTTTCATAAACTTGTTTGTCACCTTCTGAGATGAAATCTGTTCTTTCTACAGGTTTATCGATGTTTTTATCACATCTTGTAACTGGAAAGTTCCCGGCACTATAATCCAAAGCATTCCATATAGAATTCAATGGTTGTGGTACTATTTTATTCCATAAGCAAGCTGGGTATGGAGAACTTGCTGATATTATACAATCCAATCTACCATGGCCATTACCTTCACTCCATAATTCGAAATATTTTTGGGCAAGTTCTGAACGTTTCTTTTGACTTTTCCAAAGTTCTGAAACTTTCAATTCCCTAGCTTGTGGTAATACATTGACGATATGTGAATCTGGAGGTTCACCATATTTGGCTAAGATTCCTTTGATATGATTCATTCCATCAGCTTCATAGAATGGATAGATGGTTGCTCTTATCTCTTTGAAGTAGGTATCATCCCATTCGATTATATTATGCCCTTGTTGACGTAATTTCTCCTTAACAAGATCTAAAGCCCTAAGTAAAGGAGGAGTTACAGTATTGAGACCATCTGATCTCATAAACCCAATATTCAATTTTTTAGGTACAGAGATAACTCTATACTCTAAAGGTATACAGCTTGCATCAAAATTCAACCATGGTTTGGAATCAATGATATATTGCGTGGCGTATTGTAAATTGTCAATTTTCTTAGTCAAGATTCCATAAATTGATACTATGGATTCCTGACCTTCTTGACCTGAAACTGTACCAAATTTAGGGAACCTACCTGAACTAGGTTTCAAAGAGTAAACCATATTCAAAGCAGCTGGATGTCTAACTGATCCACCTATATCGCTTCCTACACCAAAACATGAACCTTTTAAAGCTGCTAAAGCACCTTCACCACCTGAAGAACCTCCTACATTCAAAAATTGCCTACTTAATGGGTTTAAAGTTCTACCCCAAAGAACGTTAGTTGTCTCTGAGTATGCCATTCCTGCTGATGTATTAGTTTTACAAATAACTATACCACCAAGAGACTTGATAAGTTTAACAAATGCTGAATCTTCAGGTTTGACGTCGAATGCTAATCCTACAAAACCCATTGACGATGCTAACCCACCAACATTGATATTATCCTTCACAGAGACAATTACCCCATGAAGTGGTCCTTTAAGTTTTCTGTTTTTGTGATAATATTCATCTAATTCTTCAGCTTCTTTCAAAGCATGTTCGTACCTAATTTCAGTCAAACAGTTGGTCAATTGATGGGCCAAAGTGGCTCGCTGACAATACGCTTTTGTAACTTCTTTTGCGGTAAGCTTTCCAGTTGAGTAATTATGGAGAAGTTCAGTTATACTTAAATTGGTGATGGTCTTTACTGAATCTGATAAGATTGAACTAGTGTCGATGAAATCACTCACATCATTAAGTTCTTCAGGAGTTGGAACTTTTTCATTTGGTGTTAAGTATGGTTGAAGTAGTTTGGCCTGTATTGCCAATTTTTCATCTCTTATTTCTTCCCACTTAGCCATATTTTATGAGGTGAAGATGAATAACTGTCTGAGACTAGTGAGTGTATAGATGTAACTGGACGTACGAAAGTGAAGGAAAAGCTTACGATATGAAAATCAATGTAGACCTATATCGGAATCGCTATACTTGATCGGTACTTTTATCATAAATGCCGTTACAGATTCCGTAGAATACTAACTCTATATGCACTCCGTATGCGAAGGAATTTCCGTTTGATAAAGAACCATCCCCAATCACATGATAACAATTTACGACGCATTTAGGTGGGGATTATTGTCCGGTATTATTTTTCAAACACCAAATCGGGACCAAGTAAGACTTTTATTATTTAGGAGGTTTGTAGGCGATAAGAAATTGGTCGTGGCTGGACTGGGTGCAAATCATGCAACCGCCCAGGGACAATCGCATCAGCCGTTTTCTTCAAGTAGACCTAATAACGAACAGTAATCTGATACAATTGATTAAAACCTGTTGTAATCAGAATAGACCCATTTACTACAATAACAAGGTTAATACCCGGATTCCTGACTTTAACCCGGCTGTTAACGGTAGTGTCTTATCCTACGCGACCCTGCCCGGTCGGATATAAACCATCGCAACTTAAGATCACAAATTAACAGGGTGCAATGCCTGATAATAAGATCACATATTTTGCTATAAAAGTAAACTCTGTCCACAAAGACTTGGTACTTGTAAAAGGTAACGATAATGAGTGTGACCCTATTGTAATTGAAGGGGCAGTGAAATTGTCAATCAATCAGAATATTCATATTAAGAAAATCAAACTATCATTGACAGGAGAATTCAGTGTGAAATTCTTTGAACGAGACCTGGCTGGAACAGTAACCTCCCAAGTCTTGGAAAAATATGCTGCATTGAGAGTAGATTGGGATAATTTACTCATTGACGATCAGGGTGAGATCATCGTAGGTTCTTATGGAGATAAGCCTGTCAAGAACTCTAAAATTAATAGTGTAGCACACCATCATAAACCAGTTGAACGGCCTCAATTTGATAGAACTATATCTCAACCAACCTTAAGTAATCTGAAGGAAAAGGAAAAGGCTACAAGTACAATCAAATTGCCAACTAGTGGAATCGATGGTACCCCATTTAAGAATTGTAATTCTAATCATTCTTTCTTATTACCTCAGGGAAATTACAGTTTACCTTTTAAAGTTGTTTTACCCACAAATACCTGTGAAACTGTTGAAGGATTAAGCGTTGGGAAAATGTTATATAAATTCGAATGCTCTTTACAAAAAGGGTTCTTTGATAAACCGTTAATCAGAACAAGGTACCTTAGATTGATTCGTACCTTACATCCAACAAGTTTGAGTCTTGTTGAAGATGTTGATATTACTAACACATGGCCTGGAAAAGTTGATTATAAAGTAGGTCTTCATAAGAAAGGGGTTGCTATAGGTTCTACTGTACCTATTAATGTATTGATTGTACCTTTAATTAAAGGTCTAAAGTTAAAGAAAGTCACTGCTGAAATAGTTCAACATTACCATGTAGATTATCTTGAAGGTAGAAGTCCAGAATATGAACAAGTATTTGGACACCAACAAGTTATGGGCAAATTAAATGAGGATGAAGTTGGATTAGATAAATGGGATTTGAATTGTCTGTTCAAAGTTCCGAATAGTCTTAAAGAGATTACCCAAACTTGTACTCTCAACAATGGTTTAATTCAAGTTAAACATAGAATCAGAGTGACCATTCAAATCAAGAACCCTGGAGGTCATTTAAGTGAATTAAGAGCTAATTTACCTATCACTCTTTACATTTCAAGTAATATTGGACATGTTTATGGTCATAAATTTGACATTGATCCTCAATATGGAATATTTAACGTAGTTAAGAATAAAGAGGATGCTTTATTCAAAAGAGATAAGATTTTCAGTGGTGCTAATACCCCATTAGTATCACCACTGATCACGCCAATTCCAACTCCTGCAGTTACACCATTAGTATCACCATCTTTAATGCCAGCTTCTATTGACGACAATCTAGAAGAAGATGAATTGGAAAATTTAACAGCCCCTCCATTGTATGAACAATCTAAAAATGATAAAATATTTGATATCACCAGTCCTAAATCTCCAATAGAACAATTAGGAACAAGCTATTTTGATTTGCCAAAAGCCACAAGTCCAACTCATTCATTCTTGGATTTGAACATGTTAGCACATCTTCCAAGTTATATGGAAGCTGAAGAAGATGAAGATAATGATAATGAGCTAGCACCAAAGTATGATTATGATTCCTCACCAAGTGCTAGTTTAAGTGCAAGTTTATCATCATTACCATTTAAATTAGAGAAAAACCGGTCCACCAGTTCCATATCCCAATCCTTGAATCAATCGTTCAAAACAAGTCCTTTGCATTCAAGATCCAATAGTCATTTAAAATTGGCATTCAGGAAAAAGCCATTACCCGATAAAGAAAGTAAGTAGATTAATAGAATAGAGTTTTATATTGGGCTAATGGTGTCAGTAGTAGGCTACGATGGTAGTGAAATTCAGCCCCAATTGTCCATGCCTGGGCCTCACCTGACTCTTTACCTCTTCCGGTATCACTTGTTATGCTGGTAGGCCCTCTTCTCCTATATATAAGCTGTATAGTGGCCGTGGATTATAGTTAGTAGATATTCGCGGTGGTGTCTAACAAACTGCGAACAATTGAACAATTCTCAACATGTCAGCTCCAGGTGTCAAAATAGGTGGACCTCCAGCTCAAGGTGCTATGCCAGGTAATAACCCAGCAGCACTTAAAGCAGCCATGGAAAGAATGCAAATCATATCTAATAACATTGCCAATTACTTGAGGGATAATAAAACCTTAAAGTGTCGTAAAGGATTATTAAACAATACTCAAGACGTGGAATTTTTCAGATTCAAAAGATTAGTTAGAGCATTAACTAGTGATGATTATAAATCCAAACAACAAGATCCTAAAAACAAATTGGTTGAAGTTCAAAATGAACAAGCTGCCACTGAAATCGCCAAATTATTAATACAAACTCAATTAATCTTCCCAGCTACTAAATTACATTATAACGAAATCAAACAAACAAATAAGAAATGGAAACCTAATAGAGAAAAACCTACATTGATCAAATCCAAAGCTGCTGACTTAAGTCCAGATGCTTACTATATTTGGAATTATAAAAAACCAAATCCATATGCTCCATATTTAGCAATTTTGTTAGTGATTGGTATTTTCACTGTAATTTTCTATCCATTATGGCCAAGTTTCATGAAACGTGGTGTTTATTATATAAGTTGGTTGATGATGCTCTTAATAGGTGCATTCTTTGGTGTGGCTATAATAAGATTAATTCTTTATATTTTGACATTAATAGTTGGTAAACCATTTTGGTTATTCCCTAATTTATTTGCAGATGTAGGAGTCATTGAAAGTTTCATTCCACTTTATGAATGGGAAAAGCCAAAGAAGAACAAAGCTAAAAAAGGATCAAAGAAAGAATCTAAAAAGGGTTCAATTGAGTTAAAAGAAGTTGAGTAGTTTAGGTATTTAGGTTAATCCATATCCGTATTCTTTTGATTCACTTCTTTGTGACTCCATTGATCTGTTCGTACTAGATCTAACAATTCATTTGTACCAAATCTTACGTGACTTTGGCCCTTTTACCGTATTTAGGTTTCCTTTTTGACTCTATTGTGAACTACTTGATGTCTTTTGAGTACCTCAAATTCGCATCCTTAAGCATGATAAATAACATCACGTTTAACCAAGATAACTCATGTATATCTTTGGCCACAGACCAATACCATAAGATATTCAACGTGGAACCATTTGGAGAAGTATACACTGATGACGTACCCACTCAATTCATGAAAATACTTTTTTCAACGTCACTTACAATAATTATCCCTAAACATAAAGACAACCGTGTCTTAAAGATATACAATTTGAAACAGAAACTTAAGATATGTGAGTTGATATTTCCTGGACTGATAATAGATGTCAAAATCAATAAGAAGAGATTAATAGTGATATTGAAAATTGGTCAAATGTATATTTATGATTTAAGTTGTGTTAAGCTTATAAAGATCATTGAAATCAATAGAATCGATGAATTCGTTGGTGACCTATCCAATGATGATAAATCTTTACTAACAATACCGTATACTTTGGTTAGTCCCGAGTCTGATATGTTTAAGGACATGGATCCCAAACTGTTGATGAAGTTTGATAAATTTAATGAATCATCGAGGTTTAATGGGTGGATTTTGGTTTATGACACTATGAACTTGAAACCAAAGTTAATTTTCAAAGGACATTCATCCGATTTACAAAAAATCATTATTTCTAATATGGTAATCATAAGTGCTAGTGTTAAAGGTACGATCATACGAGCCTTCCATTTAAATGCTACGGTGAAAGGGACTTCTTTGAATACCACTGGGGCTAGTACTGAAGATGATGAGATTAATTTATTTAAAATTCAAGGATTTAGAAGAGGTAGAAATCCTACTAAGATCAATTGTCTTTGTTTAAATAAGGATAATACGATACTAGGATGTGGATCTCAAACTAATACTATTCATTTCTTTAGATTGGATGATGATCCAGAATCACATTATGAACAAGAAGATTATGACGATGATCTAGAGGAAGATGATCCTAATAGCGATGAAGATGGCGGAGGTAGTAGTAAACTGCTGGAAGATCTAAATGAGAATTTAGCTAATTTATTAATCTCTAAACCTCAAGAACAAGACCAAACACAAGATGATGATGATAAAGATAAAACATTCTTATCAAAATTCAATAAAAGTGTAATGAATTCAAGTTATACCCAAAAAATTATCAAGAAATTACCATATAGAGAATACCTTGATAATTTAATACTTGAACCACCAATGAGATCATTTAGTTATATCAAACTCAAAAGTAAAGGTAACAAAATCACTATGGGATTCATAGATGATCTAATCTTGGTGGTAACATCTAATGGAGATTATTTCCAATACAAATTTGTATCTCATAAAGAATGTAAACTAGTTAATAAATTCAGTTTAGTATAATCTGTATAGGCTAATAAACTGCGCACCGAAAATTTTTCACTTTAACACCACAAACCATAAAATAATATCTTTGATACAATTGGTAACTTGTATATATTAAAATACCATTTGAGTCAAATTTATATAATCCCCAAACTAAAGCATCCTTGGTAAAATTATTAAGGTTAATTAATATAGAATATATCTGGAGTGCGCACGACCCCACTTACTTTCATAGGAAATTTCGACTCCACTTTAAATGAAAACTGACATTTTAAGGAGTGCAAAAAATTGTACAAAGTTAAAGATCAGATCTAATTATCAATTTATTAGAACAATGACTGACGTTAAACCAGAAGATGATGTTCTTTTCCATAATGAAAACTTAGCAAGAGTTATCACCCTTAACAGACCTAAAAAATTGAATTCATTAAACACTTCAATGGTGAGTAAAATAACCCCAAGATTATTGGAAATTTCCAAGTCTGATGTTAATAATTTAGTGCTTTTAACTTCCAGTTCTCCAAAAGGATTATGTGCTGGAGGTGATGTAGCTGAATGCGCTAAACAAATCTTAGAAGGCAATCCAGGGTATGGGTCAAATTTCTTCCAAGAAGAATATAATTTAAATTATCTTATTGGTACATATTCTAAACCATACATTTCATTAATGGATGGAATCACTATGGGTGGAGGTGTTGGACTTTCAGTTCATGCCCCATTCAGAATTGCTACTGAACGTACTAAATTAGCCATGCCAGAAATGGATATTGGTTTCTTCCCAGATGTTGGTACTACTTTCTTCTTACCAAGATTAGATGATAAAGTTGGATATTATTTTGCATTGACTGGTGAAATCATGAATGGATTAACTGCTTATTTAACTGGTTTTGCTACTCATTATGTTCATAGTGAAAGACTTCCTCAATTAATTAATCGTTTATCTAATTTACAACCACCTGTTTTAAACAATCAAAACGTTAATGACTTAACTAGTCAAAAACAATATTATCAACAAGTCAATGAAATTTTAGAAGAATTTACTGAAAATAAATTACCTCAAAATACTGAATATCCTTTCACTACTGCCGAATTAAGAATTCTAAATGAAGGATTCAGTAAAGGAACTTTCGAAGATGTTTTAAGTTTCTTTGAATCTGAAGGTTCAGAATTCTCTAAGAAAGTTTTAGCTAAATTATCAACCAAATCTCCAACTTCTCTTAGAGTTGGTTTCAAATTATTAAATAAAGGTATCGATAATACTTTTAAAAATCAGTTAACTCTAGAATTAGTTACTGCTACTAATATGATGAATACTCCTAGAGAATCTAATGATTTCGTTAAAGGTGTTAAACATAAATTGATCGATAAAATTAAAGAACCAGCTTTACCAGAATGGACTCAACCTCCCAATGATACTGATAAATTAATGACATCATCAATTCATAGTGCTAAATTAAGTCGTCCTTTGATCAACACTTATTTCAATATTGACTATAAACAATATCCTTATGCTATGGGATTACCATCCAATGAACAAATCAAATTGTTTATCAGTGGTGGTGAAACTAATAAATCTTATTTACCAACCCCTCAAGAGGTCAAAAATCACTTCAAACAAAAGTTTGGTAATAAGTTAGGATTAGATTTAAAGATTGATAGCGTTTTGAAATTACATGGTGATTTAGAGAATTATCAAGGAAAATATGCTAGTTGGAGGGATTAACCAGTCTCAGGCTTAAAAATTTTAAAATGATTTTAAACTATAAAGAATAGAGTAAACTAAGTAAATATACATTTAAAATACATCTATTGACTCTAGGATTATTTAAAATTTTCATAAATATAATCACCACCGAATTCTTCATAATCAGGTTTGGTTATAAAGAAATTATCAGCAACACTCTTATTATCATTAACCATACAAGATAAATTACTTGCACCTAACCAAGTATTATATTTCTTATCCCAAATTTCATTAACATCATTGACTTGAAAGTTATTTAATTGATTTAAATAAAATCTCATATTTGGGAAGATTTGTGCACTTAATTTATTTAAATCATTAAATAATCTGGTGGATAAACCTGGTAATAAATATGAATCACCAGTTACTAAGAAATTACTAGTATAAATTCTCAAAATCTCACCAATTTTATTTGGGTTATTACCATCGGTAGTAAGTAATTCATTTTCGATATTCTTTAAAATTGATAATATGAAAATTGGTAATCCATTTGTATTAGGTTTTTCTAAAGTTGGTTGAATTGGATTTATTGGTGATAAGGTTGGATCAAATAAGGATTCTAATATTGATACTTGTTCTTTATGGACTGGGATGTATTGTTTATTAGGCAATTGGAAATGTTTAGTAGTGAATTGGAATTGTGATTCAATAGCATGAGTTTTCAATATTGGTTCTTCGGCAATATTTAACATTGAATATTTGAAATCTTTAACGATTTTCTTACTGATTTGATAATGACGGAATGATTCAGTAGCAGTTGACCAATCTTCATTTTCAAATTTGACTCCGGTTTGTTCAAAGAATTTAATGATATTAGCATCAATGAAATCTCCTCCAAATTTAGAATATGAGCTGTGTTTAGATTGAATAATTCCATCTAAAATTGGGGTCACGCTTACAGTACTTGAACCAACATCAACGACAATACCATTACTTCTACCCATGTGATATAATTGACATAAAGGTTTCTTAACCAATGAAAAAATTGGTACTTGGAGTTGTTCAAATACAAGTTCAGCTGTCTTTAATTTATTAGCTTTAGTATTCCAAGGTTGTTCAGTTAAAGTTAAACCTTGTTCCTTAGGATCTAATTTATAACCATTGTCTAAGTTGTCGTAAACGTATTGCCAATTGTGTATGATATTATCGAAATCGTAGATTAATCCATTTTCCATTAATGTCATAACTTCATTATTAGGGTATTGATCAATCTGTTCATCTCCAACAATGGCTTTATCATTTGATCCAGGTCCAATGGAATAGTTAGTATTGAATACTAAACCAGGCAAGTCATCGGTGGCAAAACCTGCTTTAGTTGTATCTGAGCCATTATCTATGACAATAGATGGTGCTGTATACATGTTGTTGATGAAAATTTTCTCGACCGCGACTTGAACTGAACCAACCTGAAAGGATAGTTAAGGTGGTGATACTCATTAATTCTTCAGAGAGAGGGTTCCACACTTTAGAGATTTTTTCTAAGATAAAAGATAAATATGAATTAAAAAAAATATTATGCAGATTCTTTTGTTTCTTTTGATCCCTTTTGTTTTTCATCCTGATCTGGTAATTCATCAATACTACGTAACCCCCTATCCCTGATAAATAAAGTACTTATCAAACATAACCCTATCAAAGGAACATTCAAGTAAAAATAATTTCGAATTGATGTCAAATACATCTGTTTGACAGTTGTTACTTGGGTACTGTCCAACCCAGTAATCTCAATCTTATTATAAATATGACTCTTCAAATAATGTAAATAATCAACAGGTAAATCATTATAAGCATCAGGATCATTAACAGCTTTAGTGATTTGAGTATTTAAACTATTACTGATAATTAATGAGGCGATTGCGGTTCCCATGGCACCACCAAGTGATCTTACAACATTTCTCGTACTAACAACCACGGCTCTATCAGCTTTTCTGGATTGTGATAAAGCTGCAACCATTGATGGTTGAAATGTACATCCAATCCCTATACCATAGATTAAGAAAACAACACACATCACACCTACGCTTGTTTTCATATTGAAGAGTAAAATAAGACCACATGCTATCGTCCATAAAAAATAACCAGTTGCAATAACCCATTTATAATGACCTGTTATTGTTATTATTTGACCACAAACTGTCGATGTACAGGCTTGAATTAAAACTTGAGGTAATAATAATATAGCTGATGTTAATTCACTATAATCTCTGACAATTTGGAAATAATATGGTAAGAAATATTGCATTGAATAAAACACTATACCATAAAGGAAATTTGATGCCAAGATTAAATTCAAACTGGTTAATGTAAATAAGTTTAATGGGATAATCGGTAATTTAGGGATCTTCCATTCTATGAATAAGAATGCTATAAAACAACAACCTCCCACTACAAACATGGCTATAGCTAAAGCACTATCCCATTTATAAGTAGACCCACCTCCGTTCAAAGGTACTAAAACCAAAGTAAGTGAAGCTGTACCAAAGAACATTCCAAGATAATCAATCTTCTTAAACTTCTCTAAACGTGATAATACGGAGTCTAATTGATCTTTTCTATTATCGACATACAGATAAGTAATAACTGCTTGTACGAAAACCAATGCTGGCATCATATGATAGAAGTTTCTCCAAGTTGAATGTTGTACAAATCCTGACATTAAAAAAGGCCCAACAGCATTACCTAATCCTACATTTGCCCCCAAAATACCCTGGTATTTCCCTCTTTGTTTTAAGGTGACTATATCACTGACTATTGTCATAGTTAAATTCTGAATTCCACCAGTTCCTATTCCAGCGAAGGCTCTAAATATATAAAACTGGACCCCAGTTTGAGCAAATCCACAACATAAATCAGCTATACCTAAAGTTAACAAAGATCCTAGAAGTACAACCTTTCTACCAAATATATCGGCCAATCTTCCGAATAAAACTTGACATACACAATTTGCTAATAATGATGCGGTACCGGCCCAATTAATTGTACTTTCACTATTCAAGTCTTTAGCTATCACTGGTAAGGCAATAGTAACGGCAGTTTGATCCGCAAATGCTGTGAACAAATTAAATGCCATAGCTGACATCGTTATTATCAATTTTTTCGTAGGAAGTATGTTCATGTGTGCTTCACCTAGTCTATCAGAAAGTTCTTTAGTTGTCTCTTGATGATTTGAATTATTCATTCCTTCGTTATGTTGTAGAGTGCCTGGACCCTTAGAAGACCCCACTCTGTTGTTTTCATCGTTTATTATTATTGGCTTTTCCATTATTGGTTGGTTATGTGACATCGTTATGTCAAAAAATTTTCTTATCAAGTCCGTAGCGGTTCCACCGCTAAATGTTGCAAAAAACTCCGAGATGATGTTCCATATAACTCCGAGCATCCCCTCAGATCTTAATCCATTGGGTTAACCCAAAATTAATTAACCCCATACTTTAACAATAGAATTCACCCCAGAGACGTGTATTTGAGTTTTTCTTACAATAAGGAATGTCAGTAAATCACTATTCATTAACTAAATGCAAGCTATACGTTCCCAAACCTATTTCTGATACTTGCTCAATTCCATCTTCAAGCCCTTAATCTCATTCTTTAATAAACCGATTTCAACTAATAAACTCAGTTTATTACTATGACTAATCATAGTTAACAACTTTTCATTCTCATCGGTCAAATATTTCATCTTATTAATGATCTTATTACCTAGTTCGTACTCATCAATATTACCAACTTGATTAATTTGACTACTAACAAGTAACCCTTCTAAAATAGCATTTGTTTCAGTTAATTGATGCTCTCTAGAATCCAATTTGGTAGATAAATCCTTAAATACTTTATAAAATCTATCAGTGGTTCTAACTTCAGTTGATTCATTCTTGACTTCTAATTTCTTTTTCAAATTATTGATAATTTGGGATTTCAAATTCAATTGTAACCTATACTTTTCAATCTCTTGATCTTTGGTGATTCCACTAGTAGCTAATCCTAATTGTTGACTTAAAGGTTGATTAATGGTGTTAGATAATAAAGGACTACTCATATGGGAATTAATTGAATTGTTAGATGAATCATTAACAATTGGACTACCTTGATTCTTACCTCTAACTGAAGACATAGATCCATACGAATTATATCCATTGGAATTAGAACTATAAGTACTACCAATCCCAGTACTAGCATTACTACTTATTCCTGCACTAGTACTACCTAATTGATTATTGTTATGTATACTATGGTAATCTTGGGACACTCCAAGATTAATTCCATTACTATAATTATTGGTATTATTTTGACCCCTAAGTTGATCATATAAGTTATAGGATTTTTGGAAGTTACCATATCCATACATTTGGTCTAATGGGAGATTCCCAATTTTTGAATCCATATTGATTTGAAATTTAAAATAAGGCGGATCATCGTGTTTTTATATTGTGGAGGATGTACAAATGTGATGTATCACATTTAGAGAGAATTGGACTCTTACACACATTTATCCCAAGGGAGTTCTCCGCATATGTATATATTGATATAGAGAGCCAATTAGCATACTTTCATTAGGCAATAAGACCTCAAACTCATAATATACATTAATAAATAATCAATACAATTGTCCACCACCAATCATTTGTTTCAACATTTGTCCTCCTGGAGTATTTAAGACTTGTTGTGGGAGATGCAAGATTCTAGATTCTAAGTTCTTACCTACAAGAAATTCAATCAATACATCTGTGAAATGATTACAGTTATTATCAAATAAATCATACTTTAAATGTGTGTACTTTGAATCTTCTCTTTGTTTTAACTCTTCAATAAAATCTTGAAATATTTCTTCGTTTATATATGTTTTACCTAATGAAATAATTTCCATAGGCCTTCCATATTTAGTCATACCTGGAGGCAGGGATACTTTGATACCTTGATCAATATAATATTCTTTACCATTTACAACCGTCGATGTGTGATAGATCGCATCTAACTTTATACCTAATATCTGAGGTGATAACATTGGTGCTAGCCCATGAGATAAATCATAGACGTATACTTGAACATCCCAACTTTCTTCTTCTTCTACTTGTGCCATATTAATGATTATTGGGGGATTTCTGGCTATTTATATAATAAACTTCAACGGTGGCAATATTATTCGGAACGCGGCTTTTGTGTTTTTGCAGCCGTTTCCAGTGCAACCATATCCATGTGAACGGAACACCTATGGTCTGAATATTTTACACTGTTTTCTGAATATCTATTTATTTACATATATTACAAACACTTCATATCATATACTAAACAACACACGAGCTTATCAAATACTAATACAAATTTTATTGTCGATAGTATATCTCCTTACTATCTCAGACAACCTTTCTAGCACCTGATTCCATTCTCTCAATGCTGTAGTGTATTTATCAACACCACTAGCAGCTTGGATTCTATAATAATAATTCAATTCCTTACGAATAAAATCGATCAACCTGATACACCTTGATACATTTTCATCATGTAATAAATTTTCAAAATAGTCAATATACGCTTGCAAATCATCAGGGTGGGGTCCTTCTTGATCTAATGACATGTTTATCCAACCTTTCAACATTTGGGTCATATCCTTATAATAATAATGCTTGTTCAAGAATAACAGTGACGAATTTACTTTAGGCTGATTGTTCAACCATCTGCTAGTTATTGGTTGATTAGCTTCTTTTTTCTGTTCAACTGCTTTGATGAACTTCTCCTTCAAGGTTTGCGGTTCAACTTTCCTTCTCTTATAATCATTTAATTCATCAATGACTTCCTGTCTTAATGAAGATGGGAGATCATTCAATACTGATGTATCATAAGACAAATCATCAGATAATAATGGTTTATTATTGGTAACATTTTCAACTTGCTTCTGGGGTGATCCTGTTCTAGATTTCTTACGTTTAGGTGATTCAATCACTCTCATATACTTCGGCTCTTGAGTAGTTGTTGTGGGAAGAAGTTGCTGCATATATGCCTTACCTTTTTGGGGACTGCTAGTATTGATGATTCCCCTTCTCGCCAATTCCAGCTTAAGCTCACGTTTGATATCCCAGGGTAAAGCCTCAAAGATCTCCCAGTCTATATTACCATCAATTGGTTCTTTAAATTCTGAAGTATCCACATTAATGGGCAATTTCTTTTCTCCTGTTCTTTTCAATCTTCCCATGGGTAACTTCGATTGCTTATTTTTTTTAAACTGATCAGCATCTTCAAGCTTAAACATCGTTACTGCTACACCTCTCAATTCTACTGGTGGAATCCCTAAAGCCCTGGTCAAAGATTTCAATTCGGAGGATATAACTCCTGGGTCATTGGTAGGAACTCCTATTTTAGCTGTCTTAGTGAAGAAGTCACACTTTCCCATCCCTAAAAATTTGGGAGGATTTATAGGTGAATCTGGCAGCCTCTTTGCTAATTTCAATGTTAATGAAGATCCTACAACATTCAATTTAACGAGTCTGTCGCTGATTTCTTTGGCCAATCTTGACAAGAACAATTCTACTTGTTGGAAAGTGTTAAATCTAATTCCAAAATTCACATCTACCGATACAGATTTCCTTACAACAGATTCCAAATCAAGAATAGAATCATCTTTTCCTCTACAGTAATCATACAATTTCTCACCTGTTTTGGGCCCAAATGTATTGACCAACCTTGTTTTAGGTACTTTCAAAAGGTCGTTTATGGTGGGATTATTTAAGGAGAAATTCTGTTCAATCTTTTCTACAATTGAGTAACCTACTCCAGGAAAGTTTCTCACAGGTATCAGCAGTAGAAAGGGTTCTATATCATGCTTCAAATGATAGAATCCATTTGGCTTGGCATGTCTTAATGCCAACTTAGCAAGAAGGATATTACTCGATACACCAACACTGATTGTACAACCTGTCCTTTCATAAATATCCCGTCTCATTTCCTTACAAAATTGGTCCAAATCACCATCATAACTAGACATATCGAGTAATGCTTCATCAATCAGCACCGGATAAATTATATCAATCATTGAAGTTCTGGAAATGAGATAATTATACAACTCAGAAGCGTATTTCTCGTATAAATCAAAATCATAATCTAAGATTATAAGGTTGGGACATGATCTTTTAGCAGATCGGACCCACATTCCATTTTTAACTCCCATTTTTCTTGCAATGTAGTTACAACTCGCTATATCTGAAGTTTTGTTACCATGGGACACAGCAAGAGGATCCTTATCAATATCATATTTACTATTCTGACATGAAGCACTAATAAAGAAACAATCAAAATCAACGTGAATGATTGTTCTTTTATCTGGGGGCACCTTTTTATTATTTGTGTTCTTATTGGAGCCTTTACTACTAAGAATCCTGTTCAAAAATGAAGCCTTCAAATCAGCTTTCCACATACCTAAATGATGTAATCTTGACTTAGCAAAGAAATGTGGTAAGTAATCAGGATGCTTAGCATCCATTGCTGAAGTTTTAGCTAATTCTTGACCTTGCTCACCTAGTCTGCCTTCTCTGAGATCAACAGTGATTGCTTCATCGTCATTTTCTGCCTCATCCATAGAATCTTCTCTCATTAAATTATCCTCTCCGTCTTCAATTTCATCCATATAAAACTGTTCATTGGCAAAAACTACATCTTTTTCATTAAACTCAGGTTGTTTCTCTGCTTTATCGAACTCAAGCCTATTCTGGTTATAATCAATCTCTTTGAATAATCTGTACGGTTTCCAGTCCAATAGAGTCTTTGCTTTTACACAATCAGCTATCCAACTTGCTTTTACTACTCTACAATTTTTATATTGCTGTTGTTTCCTAGGAGTTAATCTGTCACATATTATATGAGTTGCTGCTGACTTATTACGTAAATATGCTAAAAACTTACCACCATGAATAATTACAAGTCGATGAATTTCATTCATAGACGGCAAAGTGTGACCATTAACAAATATTATACAATCTTTGAAGATAGGTTCCATATAAGTGTCTTCATTTTGGATTTGCCTTCTCTTAGTATCCCATTCTCTATACTGTTCATCTTTCTGTTGCTGCTTCTTATGTTTATTGTCGAAGTAGACATCGTATCCTCCAAAATCATGTAAGGGTCCGATTTGATCCTCATCGGTTTCTTCTTCACTATCATATTCAAAACTTTGTATGGTAGTATCATTGACCTCATTAACTCTTTGTGCACTCTGTACACTATTTACAGGTTGAAGGTCTTCAACGGAATTTTCGGGCTCCAACCTTACTTCTTCTTGTTGTTTGATTACAGAAACACGTTTGTTTATTTCTTTGTCGCCCTTGCTCTTCAATAACCATTCATTAAAGGAATCATCAAAAGGATCAGACAATGAAGATAAGATATTAACATTATTGATTTCTTGGGATTTACTTTGGCTTGACTTTCCTTCTCCTCCATTATCATCTTGGGTCTGACTCAAGTCACTTATATGAGTTAACAACTCACTGTCGTTCAAAGATTGTAAGAAAGATTTATATTCATTATTCATACAGTATTAACGTCGCGTCAAGTCTCATACAATCTCATCTCATTACCCCATATTCCGGAAATGCGTTATTAGAACAAACATATATTAAGCAAAGTCTTTAAAAAATATTTCACTAAACTAATCTAACTAATCAATTTTAAGAACGAACTTACCGGTAGTGGTACCAGATTCTAATAATTCTGCAACTTTAGCATAATCTTTCAAATCATAAACCTTTGGAGCATCTAATTTAAGTTTACCACTTTTTAAATCATCTTGAACTTTATTATAATAATGATCCCATTTACCTGGTGGGGTTAAGTATGGGAAAACTGTTGGTCTAACGGCTTGAATATTTCTTGGGGTTAATTGATAAATATCAATCAATGGAATTTTACCAGTAGTATTACCATAACTAATGAAACGTCCATCAATACCTAGAAGGTCAATAGAGGTTTGATATGTGTTTTTACCTACACTATCATAAGACACTTTGGCTCCTGCACCATTAGTGATTTCCTTGACTCTTTTAACTACATCTTCAGTTTTATAATTGATGACATAATCAGCCCCTAATTCTTTGACTAATTTTAATTTATCATCAGTTGAAGCCAAAGCGATAACTTTACCACCTCTATTCTTGATCACTTGGACTAAAACCTGCCCAACACCTCCAGCTGCGGCCCATACCACGGCAAAGTCGTTTTGTTTGACGTCATAGGCGGCTTCAACGAAAGTATAGGCAGTAAGAGTCTGAACTAACATACTTCCAAAAAGTTTCATATCATCTTCACTTGTGTTGTCTGGAAGTTTACTGACATAGACAGATGATTCAGAAATCTTAGTGTATTTGGCGAAAGTTGCTTGACTCAAGTAATTAACTTTATCACCAACTTTAAATTTCTTAACGTCAGATCCAACACTAACCACTTCTCCAGCAGCTTCTCTACCTAAAACATAGGGGAATTGAACTGGATAGATCCCTTTTCTGAAATAAGATTCGATGTAGTTGACACCTGTATAAAGGTTCTTGACAATAACATCAGTTGGAGATTCAATTTTAGGAGTTGGATGTTCTTGATACTTAATTACGTCGTAACTGTCACTGTTTGCATCGATTAATACGACTTTTTGAGTTTCTGGTAAAGTCATTTTTGTTATATTTCTTTTGAAGTTTGAAGGTGTTGTTTTATTTGAATTTCCTAACCAATTGACTTGTCTCGACTTAATCTGAGTGGCCAATTGACGGTAATTGTGATAAAAGTGTTTCGATTTAGCAAAAGGGTTTGCGAACATTTTAAGAAAATGATGGAGAAGCTGAGTAATCAATTACTACTTCATCTGATTTGTAATCATACGATGTTTAGTAGTGTAGAGGAAATTTTGTGAAATTTGATCCTATACAACCTTCTTTCGTAGCCATAGTAGCTTTTTGATGGTCAATTTTGTATTTGAATTTTTGCGGTTTATATTCAATTCAATTATTGTAATTTTTGCAATTTTTGTTCAAAGGCAATAAATTCTAGAAGCTAATTGAAAGGAAGATTGTGAAAAGTTTTCGACTGTAAAAATAGTCAATTAATATGGAAAATGATAATAGAAACTCATTAGAATCTATAAAAAACTCAAAAACTTATAGAGATAACCCTACCACAAAGTATAACCTATACTACCCCATATACTCTATGCCAATGCGCACAAAAAATTTTTCAGTATAATAGAATATGATAAGAATCATAAACCTTGAATAAAACCAACTTCTTCCATAATATACATACAACCGCTTTAATTACCTCATAGAACACCAAAATGACAGAGCCGTTAATTATTGAAGAAATAAAAGAGTTGAAGAAACAATTGGATTCTCATTTAAATAAAAAGTACACAGATCCGACTATCTTATTAGGAATGAATACTTCTATTCAATCTAGATTTGAAAGTTGGATCATCAAAGATTTCAATGATTACTATCATGATATAGAAGTTGAACAACTTCAAGTAGAATTCAATACTATAAAATACTTTGAGACTTTATGGTCTAACTTTCATTACCCCATCATTAAATTCTTTCAATATAATCATAGTGTGATTTACGATGAAGTGTTAGAGGAGTTTAATAAGGAGAAGAAAAAAGAGAAACAGAAGGTGAAACAAGATAAGGGAAAAAATGTTAATAAGAAGGACAAGAATCCAAAGGGCCAAGATCTAACTGAAGAGGATATCGTAGAACCTACAGATAAATTCAAATTAAGACCAGTGGAAATAAGAAAATTGAATGATTGTTTCATCAGATTCACTAAAACCATTAACACATATTATGTGAATTTTTTAGAATACTTGAGTACTCATTTCAAGAATAAGCTTCTCCCAGATCAGTTCCTTGACCACTTTGAATTTAAAGTACCAAAAGGAGCCATACCAACAGAAAACCCAAATTTCCAAGCAAATTTACTTTATCTTTTACATAAGGTATTACTTTGTTTAGGTGATAGTTCAAGACACAGAGGATTTATAGAAACGTCTTACTTATTACCAAGTTTATCATTAAGAAACTTTCATAAGTTCAGATTATTGAACAATGAGAAGAAAATCACATCATTAACACCTTATTTCAGCTCATCATTGACTTATTATAAATATTGTGTTTTACTTTTACCAGCATTAAATGAACCATATAATCATATTGGTATGATCAATAATTCGATAGATAACAGGGTTGATTCTATTTATTATTTCCTAAGATCAAAGTTTACAAGATTACCTTCTTATAAGTTAGGTATAAAAAATTTGAATAGTTTGTTAGCAAAAGATTGGTTTAAGACCAATTTGTACGATATTTTAGTCAATAAGAATGTCAATGAATTCAACAGCAGATTGGGTAAGAAACAATCCTGGTTGAAATCTTTCCAACTTGATATAATTTTCATTTGTATTTTAGGTTATTATTATGCCCCAGAAACCTATCAATTGAACAAATACTTCATTATGAGTAAGCTTAAATATTCAAAGGTTGAATTTATATTTTTAAATTTAAACTTTAATATTGATAATTTCCAAGAGTTGATGAAAGATCAGAAAGCGGGAGATTCGGGGTTGAACATAGAGATCAATCATTATTTGAAACAATTTATTATATTGTTTTGTATGAATAATTTGGTTCCTAATAATGGTTTACGTAAGTTTCTTTTAAAGTACCTAGAATATTTCTTAAAGACTTTGGGTTCCGTCACCTTGCAATCTGCCACCAAAAAGAACTGTTTGATTTGTTTAAGATTGATTTTGACTTGGATCAGGGAAGACAATTTTAAGTTGAAACATCCTCATTTAGTCAAAGAGTTCATCACTATCTTCAATAAACTTATTGATGATATCGATGACAATAGTAAGGAACTTTTGAAATCGAATTCCAGACCTATAAGAAATTATTATTTCGAAGAAGATGTATTATTGAAGGATTTCCTGATTATTAAATATCAATTTAAAGATTTTAAAGACGACCATTTATACGAGATTAATGATATCAACTTATTGAACCACGACTACAAATCATTAATTGTTGACAACGTTCCTTCATTCTTGGACAATGATAATTTCAAGTCAAATCCTAAAGAATTCGATTTAGAAGTGGAAAAATACGAAAATTCACTTAGGGTTGAAAGTATTTTAGTATTAGGTAAGAAGGTCTTATTGGATACTAGACTTGATGTTAAATTTGATCATAGGTTCTCATTAGAAGTAGCACCTAAGAAGTTCGAGAAGCCAGCAAAATCTAAGAAAGCTAAGCAACAAAAACTTACCATGGCTCAAATTATTGCCATGGGTGGTCAAAAGAACGAAGCCAAAAAACCTGAAATTCCTGAGGTTCAAAATGCAAAAGAAGTAGATGACGATGAAGAAGAAGAAGAAGAAGAAGAAGAAGAAGGAAGTGACGAAGAAGATGACGATTCAGATTCAATTATCGATGAAATTGAAGAATTTATTTTAAGTCACTCAAATCAATTGAAATCTCAAATGAAACCTACTATCATGCAAAATACCAATGGGCCAACTAATCAACCTGAAATCTCCATTCAAACCACCGCTAACGTACCAGGTCCTAATATTTGGCTGGAAAATGTTGGTACGTTAATGAAGCCCAATACATCAATTCAAGTTAATGAGACTACCGAAGATCATTCTCAATCCAGTAATTCTAGAATCCTTAACCAGCAAGTATTACCAGTGGAATCCGATTCATCTAAAGTTCAAAGCTCTCAAGCTTCATGGCCATACCAGAACAATTCTCCAGGAGTTCATATGAACCAAGCACAATTTCCACAAGCACCACAACCTCAATTTCCACCTCAGCTTCCACAGCCTCAAGGTCACCAACAGCAAGTACCTCAAACACCTTTAGCCCCACACACATATCAACTTGATGCTTATCAATTACAGGCAGGTAGTACACCTTTCCAACAAAATATTTACTCATCACCTTCATTTAATAATTCACAATCTCAGCCTTTCGTAGGTCAAGTTCCACCATTATTTTACCCACCATATCAACAAGGTCAATTACCAAACCAAATGCCAACTCAATTACCAAACCAAATGCCAACTCAATTACCAGCTCAAATGCCAGCTCAAATGCCAACTCAAATGCCCAATCAAGCAGCAAACCCACATTTACAAACACAAAATAATTTCTCCAATCATTATGCTCAATATTATCAACAACAATATAACCCATATCCGTATTATCAACCTGATGGCTTTTCAACACAGTCGACCAATTCAAATCCAGCACAACCAGCGCAACCAACGCAACAACAATCACAACAACAACCACAAGAGCAAGGTAACCCACCACCAAATTCTGGTGCTAATACCTAATATATAATATTTTGTTACCAATTGGTTCTCTCCTACTCTACGACTCAACGATAGACGAAACACATAATCAAGACCTTATGACAAACATTTAAGATAAGTGGCTAAGTAGCAGGCTTCAATGTCACAGAAAATATTCAAACCTAGGTAAATCAACCTAGATCAAATCACAATCAGATACGAAGATTCGCGAGATGGGACCTTTATACAAATCATGGGAATTTATAATTGCATTGGTAATCCTCGTTTACTACTGCATATACCAATTCAATTACACATCCCTCCACATAAGTGAAGATCTACAACATCGTTTGAAGGTTCTCCCTCAAGAATTCATACTAAATCAGCTGCCTTTACAAAAGAATTTAGCTTACGTACAATATGCCACGGACTTAACATATTTACAACTCGGTATAGAAAACCTAAAAAGCCTCCATTCTCCAGCAGGAGATTTAGTTTTGATATATGATGAAGACCTTAATGAAGATTCGGAGTTCAAGAGATTACAACAATCGGCGATTTCCAACAATATCATCCTCAAGCCTGTTAAGTTATTCACTATTAATGAGAAGAATATATGGCATAATTCATTCACTAAATTATACATATTCAGTTTAGTTGATTACGATAGGGTAGTTTACTTTGATGCTGATAGTATGTTGATGAACGTGTCTGTGTCAGATTCATTTACAAACGGAAAACAGAATTTGAATGAACTTTTCAATATACCTTATAATATCGATATAGCAATGCCTCAAGCATATTGGCTTTCAACCCAACAATTGAAAGGGAACCCCGAACCACAGCAATTTTCGGCACAATCATGGGAACAACTCCCTAGTTTATACTCTTCCCAACATAAATTTGAAAATAGAAAGTCGTTCTTTGCATCCCACGTTATTGTGTTGAAACCAGACTTGGAATTATTTCTGAAGTTAGTGCAATATGTGTATAGCCCGTGGTGGTGGACATTTACTCAGAAGCACAAAGTAAGAGACACAAATGATTATGACATGGAAATCATTAATAAATTTATTGATGATAATCTTAAGAAAGGTGAATTGAATTTCGGGATCCTTGATCATAGAGTTTATGGGGTTATCACAGGTGAATTCAAGGAAAGGTATCATTCAAAGTTTCTTAGTGATCCCCAAGATTTACCATTCACAGACCATCAGTCCAATGATGGTTGGGACAGTTTAGAGGTTTTGAAGAATGTGAAATTGGTTCATTTCTCTGACGAACCAATCCCTAAACCATGGATTGAAGAAAATAAATTTGACCATTATAATGTGTTTAAGATACATTGCAAAACTGATATGACGGACTTCCATAGCCTATATCCTGTAAATAAGCCACGTTTAGTTGATGATTGTGATAGTGTAAGAGTTTGGGACTGGATAAGACAAGAATTTAGAGTAAAATCAGGTCTTTCTGTTAAGTCTACTAGGGAATAGGTGGAATCACTATCAACAAACATTGTTCTATTCTATTGATTACACTTTGCCAATAAGACCATAACGTAGAATCATCATCAATAAATATCCACAAAACACTCACAACATGTATTCGTATACTCTACTTATCTAAATAAATTCTACCTTCCCAAGGACTTAAGTCTTCAGTAGGATCATCAACATTTGAAATCAATAATTTCATACCTTTAACCAAAGGTTCAAATTTGACGGTTTCATCACTAAAGTTCAAGACTACATAAGCCATAGAACCTTCTGCTTGTTTGACGAAAGTGAAGACTTGTTCATTATTATAGTCCAAAATTTCAAAATCTCCATGAACTAATAAATCCTTGTGTTGTTTTCTAACTTCTAGAACTTCTTTATAAAATGATAAAACTGAATTCTCGTCGTTTTCTTGCAGCTTCACATTAATTTGTGGATAATTATCATTAACTCTCATCCATGGTTCACTACCAGAGAAACCAGTATATTTGGAATCATCCCATTGGACTGGGGTTCTAGCATGGTCTCTAGCAACTTGGTGAATAACATCCATATACTTGACTAAAATAGGGTCATTAGGATCAGTGATTCCGTGCTTTTCCTTTAACTCATTATATCCCCTGATAGTTTTAATGTCTTTAAATTCACTAATATCCCAATCTCTTGAAACATTCGTCATACCAATTTCTTGTCCTTGATAGATGTATAGGGTTCCACTCAAACTAGCTTGTAGTAAAGCTATCATTTTGGCTGATTTAAAAGTTAAATCTATATCTTTAACGCTTCCGAATCTACTGACACTTCTTGGTTGATCATGGTTTTCGATAAACACAGTTGACCAAGCGTCAGTTCCTTTAGTGAAATCACATTGAACTTTAACTGTTCTCTTGATATCAGTCAAAGTGAATGGTGAAAGATTAAACTTATCACCAGGTGGAGAATCTAAATTAACTAAATCAAACAAGAATAACATATTCATTTCTTCTTCTCTAGCACTAACATATTTAAGAGCGTCTTCTCTAGAACAGTTTCCTACTTCTCCAACAGTCATAACATCATATTTACTAGTAATATTCCTAAACATTTCTTTATGGAATTCATGAATTCTAGGTCCATTAGAAGTATAAACATTGGAAGGTTGATATTGTTTATCAGGAGCAACTATTGGTGCATCTAAAAATCTTTGGTCTTTAGAGTATAATCCAGCAGTATCAATTCTAAAACCATCAATACCCTTTTCGAACCAGTAAGTCATAGATGTTTGGTATAAGGCTTTCCTACATTCTTCATTCTCCCAATTCAAATCAGGCTGGGAAATCGCAAATAAATGAAGATAATATTCATCAGTGGCTTCATCGTATTCCCAAGCACTACCAGCAAATTTGGATTCCCAATTATTAGGTGGATGTCTATTGCCTTGGTCGTCATACTTGGGTTTCTTCCAAATATACCAATCCCTTTTAGGGTTAGTTTTAGAACTCTTCGATTCCTTAAACCATTCATGTTGACTTGAAGTATGATTTATAACCAAATCCAAGACTAATTTCAAATCTCTTTTGTGACATTGATCTATCAACTCATCCATATCTTCCATAGTACCATATTTAGGATAAATTTTCTCGTAATCACTGATATCATACCCCATATCATCCTGAGGTGAATCAAACATTGGCGACAACCAAATAACGTCAACACCTAACAGTTTGACATAATCCAATTTGGAGGTGATACCAGGTATATCACCAATCCCATCATCATTTGAATCTTTGAAAGATGCTGGCCAGATTTGATACACTGTGCTTTCTTTCCACCACGGCATAATATTTTTTTAGAGATCCCAAAGAGATCTTCATGTTGTAGATTTATAGTTTATCGGGCAACGACATCAATTAAGTTAAGAGCCAACATTTATTATAATACTCCAAATCTCTTCATAAATCCGTTTCCGAATTGCACTAATCATTGCACTAATTTTTACGGAAATACCCCACAAAAATGATAACGACATTTCATATTGATCGGAATGTAATTCGAACTAACCTCAATCTAATTAATCGGAATCCAAATTGAATTAACCGGAATCTAATTTGAAATTATCGGAAATGTATTCCTATCTGCCAGCCCATGGTATGGGTTGGGCTTACGGGGTAACAGGTGGTCCCCCAGGGTCCCCAATGTGGCTAAGCTAAAAAAAAGAAGAAACATATTCGAGAGAACTTTTTTCCACAAATTTACATTCATTTTTTACACAAAAAAATTACAGAACCTGTCTTAAATTTTTCTTAAATCTTTTCATCAAGACTAACATCTTTCTCTTCGTTAACAATAACCAAATCTTTAATACCAGATTTACCCATCTTACCAATCAATTCATCAGCATTAAATACATCGACTTCAGTAGATTTGAATTTTCTAGCATTAACACTGTTGTTGAATAAAGCATCTAATTCAGCAAAAGTTCTACCCTTAGTTTCAGGTAATTCATAGAATACCCAAATAGAAGCAACAATACTGAATCCAGCCCAGAAGAAACCGGTTTTAGCCTTCCAATTCCAAGCAGTAGGATTAAGCATATATGGAGTAATAACAGCAGTTACAATACCAGCAATATTGTACAAGTTTCTTGCAATAATAACAGTTTTAGTTCTTAATTTAGTTGATGGAATTTCAGCAACAATACAATAACATAAAGGACCAATAGTTAAATCATAAATGAAAGTATAAAACAATAATAATGAACCAATACCCCAAGATGCTGATTTTTGTTTAGCACAACCTAAACCACCAATAATTAAAAGTGTAAAAGAATTAATAACCAAACCACCAAAATATATATCACGTCTACCAACTTTTCTAGAAAGGAACCAAGAACCAAAAGTTCCAATAACCCCTAAACAATATTGAATGATTGAAAAAGTGAATGCCATACTATTTGATAAACCAGCTTGTTCATAAAAATAAGTAGAATAACCCATTAATGAAGAACCAGTAGTATTTTGAATAATCCAAACAATTGAAGCAACTCTTGTTCTTCTAACATCTTTTTTCTTGAAACAATCAGCATATGATGAACGTGAATTAGAATTAACTAATTCTTCAGCAATAGTTAATTGCATTTTATCAACCATAGTATTAATCAAAACATCTCTATGAGGGACTTTATTACTAATTAATCTTGAAAGAGATTTTTTAGCATCTAATAATTTACCCTTACGAACCAACCACCATGGAGAATCTGGAGCAAGGAAGATACCAATCATAATTGGAATTGGCCAAACCCATTGTACAGCAAAAGGAATTCTATAAGCAAGTTGAGTATCATTATCAACTAAACCACGAAGAACACCAGATGAAATAAGTTGACCGAAAACCCAACAAACATTAACATAAGTAGTCAAATAAACTCTCAAAACTAATGGACAAACTTCAGAAGCATAAGAAACTGTCAAAGTTTGGAATGCACCCCAAGGAACACCTAATAAAAGTTCACCAGCAATTAACATACCAATATTTTGAGCAAAGAAAACAATAAAAATAAAACAAGTAGTCATACAAAGGGCAATAATTAAAGTCCATCTGTAACCTATTCTATCAGCTACAAGACCAGCAATAGCTAAACCAATAATTTCACCTACATTAGTACACATAGATAAAGTAGTTTGCATATTACTTGGAACTTGATATTCATCATCAGTTCCCTTAACTAATTTACCATATTTTTTCTGGAAAGCTGGCATAGCGTACATACTACCTAATAAATTTGTATCATAACCTTCCATAACTAAAGCAGAACTTAAAATAATAGACCAAAATGCAGCAGCCTTGTAAGTCTTAATACCTTCAATTAAACCCATTTGTTTATCAGTATGTTCACTCTGTTTAGCATCTTCACTAATATCTAAAAATTTACTAATATAATCTTCGACACCAGCATCGATAGAACTACCAGTAACATTCTTATCTAATTTAGTAGTTACAGTTGCAACTTTCTTATCATCAGTTATATCCTCAACGTATTCTTCAGTCATTGTTAATAAAAACTTTAGTCAAGGATATGTACGAATATTTATATACCGAAATTCATGGAGATGTAAATCACCTCCGCTTCCAAATAAGACAATCAAAAAGATACGAGGGTTACGAACTCCAAAATATGCAGTGACAAGAAGAATCTTACCAACTTTAATTAACTGGGAATAGTGGGGTGCTTATCCAAATGTCGTATCATACATATGACCAAGGAATTGAGCAAATAGAAAATTGTTGTTGGTTCCTGACAAGGCTCCAAAATGACAGAACAAGACATTTTTGGGGTGCCCCTCTTTATTATTTTTTCTGGGGTAATTGAGATATGCGAGACTTCTTCAATTGGAGAATATGACCCATTATTGGGGTTGCTGATTTTGGTAGTTAGGGTGGAGGCTGATGATCTGCCACTTTAACAGTTAATTCTACTTACGAACTATAATCATCCAAACTTTCATTCCCAACACATTCTTGATTTAAGGTTTAACTACTTGGCGATATTAAAAAATATATGCACCCGCTCCACGAACGTCCCACGACACTCCAAAACTTTCCTGAAACAACCGGACAATCTCGAACACAAAACCTAATTCTGAAAAAGAAATTCCAGAGGGATTATTGTTTTTGCGAAGGCTCTGGTTCGGAAATGATGTCGCCCAGATTGTTGCAAATCGCAAAAACTGAAATCTGGGGTACGTAACAATCGGAAATCAGCTATGGCGGTGGTTTACCGGGTTATACTATTGCGGTTAAACAAGCGAGTAATTTTGAAAAAAACCTCGAATTAAGCCTTGGATTGTATAAAAGAGTTCAAATTTTTTGGGTTATTTTCTTCAATTAAGTTATTCTTGCTCCTCGAATTTCAAACTTAAGCAAAAAATGACAAAAGATTACATTTGGTGGAAGAACGCCATCATTTACCAAGTATGGCCTGCATCTTTCAAAGATTCTAATGATGATGGAATTGGTGACATTCCAGGTATTATTTCTAAATTAGATCATATCAAATCTTTAGGTACTGATGTTATTTGGTTATCACCAATGTACGATTCACCACAAGATGATATGGGGTATGATATTAGTGACTATCAAAAGATCTACCCTAAGTATGGTACCATGGAAGATATGGATCAATTGATCGAAGGTTGTCATTCTAGAGGTATGAAGATCATCTTAGATTTAGTTATCAACCATACTTCAAGTGAACATGAATGGTTTAAAGAATCAAGAAGCTCCAAGACTAACCCAAAGAGAGATTGGTACATTTGGAAGAAACCTAAGTTTGACGCTGATGGTAAACGTCATCCACCAAACAATTGGGGGTCTTTCTTTTCTGGAAGTGCATGGGAATACGATGAAACTACAGAAGAATATTACCTTAGATTATTTGCTACTAGTCAACCTGATTTAAATTGGGAAAATGAAGAGTGTAGAAAGGCAATTTACGATGTTGCCTTGAGATATTGGTTCGAAAAAGGTGTCAATGGTTTCAGAATTGATACTGCAGGTTTATATTCTAAAGATCAAAGATTTTTAGATGCTCCAATTGTTGTTCCAGATAGTGAATGGCAACCACCTGGTGAATTTACTGCCAATGGACCAAGAATCCACGAATTCCATAAGGAAATGTTCCAGGAAGTTACTAAAAACTACGATGTCATGACTGTAGGTGAAGTTGGTGGTTGTTCTAGAGAAGATGCTTTGAAATATGTCAGTGCTAAAGAGAAAGAAATGAGTATGATGTTCCTTTTCGATATTGTTTGTTTAGGAAGCAACAGATTTGTCAAATTCGATCTCAGCCCTTTCACTTTAGTGGACTTCAAGAATGCAGTTAAAGAACAATGTGATTTTGCCAAAGGTACTGACGCTTGGGCTACTATTTTCTTAGAAAATCACGATCAACCAAGAAGTGTTGATAGATTTGGTAATGTTTCAACTTTGAAGAACACCTTTAAATCTGCTAAATTATTAGCTTTATTACAATCAACTTTAAGTGGAACTTTATTCCTTTACCAAGGTCAAGAGATTGGTATGACTAATTTTTCAAGATCTTGGGATATCAGTGACTATAAGGATGTTGAAAGTTTAAATGCTTACAAGACTTATGTCGAAGAACATAACATCACCGATCCTAAAGATCCAGCATTAGTTAAATACATGGACACTATTCATGCCCTTGCTAGAGATAATGTTAGAACTCCAGTCCATTGGGACGATTCTAATTATGGTGGTTTTTCAAGTGTTGAACCATGGATGAGAGTCAACGAAAATTATCCTGACATTAACGTTGAAAGCCAAACCAATGATCCAAACTCTGTTTTAACTTTATGGCAACAAATCTTAACCATCAGAAAGAAATACACTGATTTATTCACTTATGGAGATCTTGAAATCGTTGATTATGATAATCTTAAAGTTTTCAGCTACTACAAAATTTTCGAAAACACCAAAGCTTTTGTCGTTTTGAACTTTAGTGACGATACTGTTGACTTCAAATCTGATGAAAAATTGACCTTATTAAAAGCCAATGTTGAATCTGTTGGCGATAAATTAACTCCATGGGAAGGAAGAGTTTACTTGGTTAACTAGTTTATGTCTCTTCATTAGGCCAAGCAAGTCTTGATTTATTCGTTCTATAGTTATTTATAAGATTGATTATATATTAAAAACAAACTAAACAATTTGTTGAGGACGTTTATCTCTTTCCTCTCTAGTATCAAAGGATTGGGTAGATCCATAACTGGTATAGGTGTTATACCCCCAATTTTCAAGCTTATTATAGAACACAGGTCTATAATAAGGAACCAAATTCAAACCTAATTTCAATCTGTTGGGTAAGTCAGGATTGGAGATGAAAAGTCTGGAAAACCCAACCAAAGTTCTATCATCATCAACATCTTTCTTTAAAGTGGTGAAATGAGGAGCATCGTAACTGTAATTTCCAGCTCTAAATAATTTACCTTTCCAAATATCAAGGGCAAATTGATTAGAATCGGAACCTGGTTCTGCATCATAGATTCCACTTACTCTTGGTTCAATAAGAGAAACGTAAGCTAATTCATCGCCTTTATCGGCCCTGTTCTGCAACTCTTTCAAAATATACCCGAAAGTTACGTAAGGATGAATGTCGTTTTCACCACCTTTCATCCCTTGGAATGTGGCCCAAGGTGACAATCTAATAGCCAACTTACGGGCCCCGATTTCCTTAATTATTTCATCAATAATTTCTAATACTAACCTAGCTCTATTTTCAACCGATCCTCCATATTGATCAGTACGTTGGTTAGTGGACGATTGTAGAAAAGTATCTAATAAATACCCATGAGCATCATGGAGTTCAATTAAATCAAAACCCGCCTTAACAGCATTTCTAGCGCCTTGAACAATATCCTGCTTAATAATTTTAATTTCATCAGTAGTGTATTCTCTGAAATTAATTCCAGACTTTTCAACTTGTTGTTTATGGTCATCACTCCAATACAAAGCCGATGGTCCAGTTAAATCATGACCTAATTCCTTCATGTATTCTGGGTCTGCAACTCTTCCTAAAGCCCATAGTTGGATAGTGATAAAGGACTTATTTCCATGGACTTTATCAGTGATTTTTTTCCAAGCTTTAATATGATTGTCAGTCCAAATTCCTGGTACATTACGTTCCAATCCAGTAAATGGGGAAACATGAACACCTTCAGTAGTCAATAAGGTACCTGGAACTTTAGACCTATCATCATAGTATTGCAAGTTCATATCAGATGGTGAATGGTCATTGTTAGCTCTAAACCTAGTGGTTGGTGGGAAAACTATACGGTGTTGTAATTTGATATCTCCAATTTGAATTGGTTTGAATGCTTTGCTTTCACCTAATGGAGTAATTTTGATAGTACTTTCAATTGGTATACTTTCTATTTGTTTATCTGTCATTCTAGTTTTTGTTTTAGTGATGATTAAAGAAAGGATATTTGGCACAAATTTATAATAGCCCGATTATTAATCTTTGAATGGTATATCATGCTTTAAGGGTATTAGGCTCACTATCCGAATTGAAATGGATTAACTGATAACCTTTTTTTCAGAATATTTTGACTCCATTAATATGACAAATCATTTCAATACCCATAGCAGATCCGATTACTCAGCTATTTGTCAGGAGGTTTACGACCGATTTCGCCGGTAACTGTGTCTTAGAACAGACGATATCTAACCTAGAATAAACCTTTAGCTCTCGTAAGACTATAGTTCACAAATCATCTTATAATAAAAATATTTAAATACAACTAATTCTTCAATGGAGGCCTAAAAGGTTGCGGCTCAAAAACTTGAACACTTTGTCAAAATTCATGTAAAATTATGCATGCGGCTCGTAAGTTGACTCTGCTCATCTGAGTAAAACGAGTAAAATTATGAGATTTTGATCACAAATGAACAGTATAAGGTTTTATAACCGTTATGTATCCTAACATCGGTTCCAACGAGCGATGACCCGAGATAGAAAAAGAAAAAGAATACCAAAGATTAACAGTAAATCTTAGCTCTTCATTACCTATTCTCGTCAGATACGTCGTGGCCCCACCTATGATCCTAAAAATAACTTAAAGTTCAGGTACACATATAAAGGTCCCACTAATAAAATGCATATAGACGTGTACCTAGTCCCAAATGATAAGCTACAACTCCCCCTTAATTCTAATTGTTAATTATAACCAAACTTAATTTTCTATTAATAAGAATTATTTTCAATTAACCCAATTGGGTTAAATGGTAAATAAAAATTTTCCTTACACAAAAGCGTTTCAGGCTGAGCTTTTAAAAATCTTTGTACTACACCAACATACAACGAGCAATTAAGGTCAAGGATGTCAGTAACATTACCACCAACCTTAACCACCGAGTATATCAAGAGAGATTTACCTACGTTAAGTCTTCCAAGCTTAAGTAAATCATACACTACACCATCAATAACAGTGCCACCTAATGACGATAATCCATATATTATAAGAGATTCCGATTTATCAGGGACTGTTTTCATAGCGTTTGGATCTATTGTTGGAGTAATATTAATCGGTTTCATCTTATATCATTTAATCAACTCCATTATTGCATCGAAACAAGCTAAGAAAGCTTTCACCAATGATAAGCAAGTTTATGAAAAGTACAATTCTAATTCTAGTATCACTTATGGTTTGACTCCTTCAACAACTTTGAATAATTTCGGAGCTTTCGGGGGTAATGATGGTAATACAACTAATATATCCAAGCTCCCATTATTATCACATCATAATAATAAATCAGAAGATATGAACATGAGTGGATCTCAACTTGGTGATACATCTACTATATACCAAACTGAGATGCACTCGACCCAAGATTTAACTAAGATGTTCATTTCACCAACCGCTGAAGCCATGAACCAGAAACGTATCAAATCCCAAATATTTGATAGTAATCCAAATGGATCAATAGCTTCATTTAGTACTGTATCTAATAGTAAAACTATGATACCTAATTTGTATATTAATCAAGAAGGTAATAATAGTGATTACGGTATCAGTAGTAAAAAATCCTCGGTTCCAAGTATCCCAGCTCATTTACATCAAATAGCTAATAATTCTGCTTCAGATTCAAGTTTAAATGTAAAATCCAATAGAAAGACTATTCCAAGTATGTATTTAGAAGATTTAATTGATGAGTAATTTAATTGACAAGTAGAGTGAAGGTGAGGAACTCTGGGATTCCCAGGAGTAGTTAAAGGAAGATATAAGCATCTTAAAAGGTAAGCGGCGATTAGGTAGGAATAAATTTATAAATATTGGTAATTTTTCGTTCTCTTTAATCGGGTTTGTATTTTGCAACCGATGTCAATCGCGTTACACAGATAGAAAGTTCAGTATCTAAAAACAGGGGATGAACCCAGCAGTAATGGTGAAGTACATCAAACAACCACATCTTTCATTAATATCATTGATAGGTTAGTTAACATTCGGTGCCTCGCAAGATAGCCGATTCCCCTAGATCAAGATACCTTGAAAACTGCGCACTAAGCCCAAGTTGTGCGGTTGAAAATTCACAACAATCCTCGTCTAGATCAACTATGGCTATTTGTGGTGGTGGACAGAAAGCAAGTATGTTCCGATCAAGTTGGTTCGATCCACAACAAGTAACATTGTGACAAAGAAACCATATACTTTTTAACAAATACTAACTAATAGTTCAACGTAAAATTGTTATCTTAGGTGATGGGGCTTGTGGTAAGACATCCTTATTAAACGTGTTCACTAGAGGATATTTCCCCCAAGTTTATGAACCAACCATTTTTGAAAATTATGTTCATGATATTTTCATTGACGGACAATCTGTTCAATTATCATTATGGGATACGGCTGGACAAGAAGAATTTGATAGATTAAGATCATTAAGTTATAGTGATACACATTGTATTATGTTATGTTTTTCAATTGATTCCCCAGATTCATTGGAAAATGTTCAAACTAGATGGGTAGGAGAAATCGCTGATAATTGTGAAGGAGTTAAATTAGTATTAGTTGCATTAAAATGTGATTTAAGAAATAATGAAGATACTGATATTGATCAACCACCTCAACAAGAAGATGATTCATTTAATCCATATAATCCACATCAATCAATGAATCCATATCAACAGTCAAGAAGACTTATTAGTTACGAAGAAGGTTTAGCAGTAGCTAAAAAAGTTAATGCATTAAGATATCTAGAATGTTCAGCTAAGAAAAATAGAGGAGTTAATGAAGCATTTTCAGAAGCAGCAAGATGTGCATTGAATGCAAAACCAAAAGGTGCTGCCAATGATAATGATAAACAAAAGAAAAGTTGTATTATTATGTAGACAGTATACGTTGAGCAGTGCTTTTAGTTCTTTAAGTTCTATAAACCTCATTATTTATTCTCTATATACATTTATTTTTTACCAAATGGATTGACTAACATTTCATCTCTTTGTTCCCATATATCTTCTGAGCTTCCCTGTGCCTTTTGTTGCAATAATCTATTCTTATAAAATTCTTGAATAGTTTTAGCATTTTGAATTTCTCTTGGACTTGAATTTTCTGATAACTTCTTATCAGTGAAGTAATTTCCATGTTTCACGGCAAACCATAATTTCTCTCTTTGTTGTTTACAATAAGATAATTCTCCATATCTATAATAATTCTTGATTTGACCTCCAATAGAGAAGCATTGAAATAATTCATCAAAGGCTGTAGTTACTAACATTGTTGTTGGGAAAGCTGATAATTGATTTTCATTGGTAATGTTAGTGATATGTTGTCTTCTATTTCGTATTTCTTCGGGCTCATCTTTGAACAAGTCCCATAATTTATTCAACTCTTCATTTTCTTTATCGTTACCAGACATAATGAATGCGATGGTGAGAGGGCGAGTGAGGACTACAAAAAAAAAACCTGCGATACCTTATACACCTAAACTAATTAATTACCACCAATACTAATTAATTACCACCAATAGCTAATTCCTAAATAGCGCTTGAGAACTTGGAATTTGGCGTTCGGCTTCAACCCAGCACCAATGTTGTATAAGGCACAAATTTCACTAACCTTTTCATCTCTGAGTGCTTTAAATTGATGAATTGTGTTAGGAAGCTCGTTAACCTTGTCTAATCCTTCAACCTGAATCCACCTGAAGGAGGGATATGTTGACACTGTCTGGTTCTCGGCTCGAATTTTTTCAACATAATCCTTCTTCTGTAATCTTTCAGATAACATTTTGATGTCTTTTTCGTTCTGATTGACCCTCAGGATTAATTCATCAATCAAGGTTGAATTATTACTCAAGTTAGAACCAATCTTTGACTTGGCAAAGAAATCCCATCTAGGAACACCATACCCAGTGGAGCTGTTAAATGGAGCGGTATTGCCGCTACCAAAAGTGTTGTTGTGAAACTTATTATAATTTATCCCAGTTATAAGCACTTCTGGAGAGTTGTCGTAAGAATTGACTCCAGACTCAGAACATGTACTAGCAGTTCTGGAACTAAAAGCGGTACCATGATCATCTTGTCTGTCAAGCTTATCCAAAATCTTTGAAACCTGGTTAGTAAGGGTATCAAGGTTTGTATCTGTAGAAGCAATGGTATTGGCTTGCAGATCAAATTTTGAATGAATATCCTCTAAGGAATCGATCAAGCTTAATAATTCGTCTCTTAACTCTTGGTTAGTAACGTCTTCATTTTCTTTTAATCTCTTCTCTCTGTCTTGACCTGTAAAGTATTGATAATATTCTTCTTGTCTCCTCATTGTTGAATTCTAACTGATGAGATTAACGGAGTCATTTTCATAGTTATATAATGCATAATAACATGCAAGATTATGCACAGCAATTGATAAATTATAGGACTATTTAGAGAAATTCTAATGAGGCTTGTTTGAGTTATGCATCTAGGTACATATTGAAACATCCTACTTTTAGGTCATAGGGAATTTGCAGTTTATCTCTTTGCAATTTATAGTTGACGCAAAGATACAAATTGAAATCATGGGAAGAATATGAGACAAGGTGCTACTTAAATCACTATTAGTTTATATCCTATTATACCCGAAAATCTTAAGCTCATGAAATTTCTGTTTAGTATTCGAATACTCCTATTGGCTATATACCATAAACAAGCCAATTCTACCTCTACAACTACTCGTTTAGTTCATATATACGAATAGGATCAAAACCTCTCAAACCTCATACTAAACCAAACAGTGCGATTGAAAAATTTTCAATCAATGTTCCATAACTTAATCAATAGGGTATATATACTGAGGCCCTTGGCGTCTAATTGGATACGTCAGTCGTCTACCTTCTTAGGTAAGTTAGAACCTTTGCCTGGCGCTGTTGATAACTACAAAAGATTAGGTAGAGGTCCAGCATCTGGTAAAGGTAAAACCGCAGGTAGAGGTCAAAAAGGTCAAAAGGCTAGAGGTAAAGTACCAAGATGGTTCGAAGGGGGTCAAACTCCATTTTATAAAAGATTTCCAATCATTGGATTCAAAAGACCACACAGAAGAATTTTCAAAGAATTAAACCTCGAAAGAATTCAAGAATTTTGGAATAATGGTAGAATCCCATTATCTGAAGGTGAGACTTTAGATATAAGTGTAATGAAACAATGTGGATTGATCACTGGATCAACCAAAGATGGTGTTAAGATTTTAGGTAATGGTAAAGAAGATTATACCGTGCCATTAAATATCCAAGCATCAAAAGCATCTATCGGTGCTATAACTTCAATTGAAAAATTAGGTAGATCATATGAATCCAAATATTTCACTAAATTGAGTTTAAGAGCTCATATTAATCCAGAATCATTTTATTCCAAAAAAGGTTATTTACCATTAGAAGCAAGACCAACCCATAGAAGAGATATAACTTATTATTCTAACCCTGATAAGAAAGGATACTTATTAAATCAACCTGAAATATTATTAAATTTCAGAAATCAAAATTCAACTACTATCAAGAAAGCTGTACGTAAGAATTATATCAGCCAACAATTAGAGAATGCTTCTACTAAGAAATACAATACTGAAGAATCCTCAATAGTTAAATTATCTGACTTGTAAATATATAACGTTTATTCTATAATTCGTAATTCGTTAGTTTTCTCTTCTAGACATGATGAATGAAAAAATTAATAATTCAGTCAAGGAATGGTGAATCATCATTGATATCAACAAATACTTGTAATAATTTTTCCACGATATCTTGAATATCATTCAATTTAACTTTGGTGTTGAACTTCCTTAGAGCAAAATTAGTGGCTTTTAATGTCATTTGATAAATTTCCTTAATCTTTATTTTATCATTTTTACTTGAATTACTTAACCCTCTTAATCTTAGACCTGATAGTATTACTTTGGTGATGGTTGCATTAATTTGTTCTCCATTTTCTTGAGTTGTAGGGGTAGCTGATTTGGTTCGTTTCTTCTTTTCTAATACTTTATCGAAAACATTCGTATCTGTGACATTGGTTTTAAAATCTATTATATGATTTGTATTTTCATCATATTCTTGTTTGTGATCTAGAAGTTGATTCCATTTCGTGAAGTCTAAAATCAAACATTTGACTTTTATGTCTTGCACAAATATAACTATATACAAATTCTCTTCAGTTTTACTTTGGTATAATAATCCTAATTCTTTATATTTCAAAAGTTTGAGGAGAATATATTCACTAGTAGTATCTAAGCTTGAATAAATATCAATTGGCTTAGATTGGAGCAAGAAAATCGGTATTAATTGATATTTAACATAATTGATTCGTATAAAAATATCCCGAGACGTGATAGGGATTTTAAAATTATGCCATAGTTGTAAATCTTCCACTATATGGCCATTATCGTCTAGGGTGATAGTTGTCATAGTGAAGAAACCGCGCTCATCATGAAAAATTTAAAAGGGTCAAGGCATCATCAACCGTTGGAGGTAATTTCAATATAAGAACAAACCATATAAACCTCAAAACATAAATCCAAAGCCACCCAATATGAGTGTAAATACAAAAGTTTATTCAGTGGCTCGTGTTTATAGTGATGCTAATGATAAAAAACCATCAGAATATTGGGATTATGAAAATCATAAAATTCAATGGGGCAACATTAGAAATTATGAAATAATAAGTAAAATTGGTAGAGGGAAATACTCGGAAGTATTCGAAGGTGTAAATATATTGAACGACGAAGGATGTGTTATAAAGGTATTGAAACCGGTGAAGATGAAGAAAATTTATAGAGAAGTCAAAATTTTAAAGAATTTAACAGGCGGACCAAATATTATTGGATTATTAGATATTGTAAGGGATGAACAAAGTAAGATACCAGCATTGATCTTTGAAAAAATTAGTAATGTTGATTTCAGAGTATTATACCCTAAATTTACCATAAATGATATTCAATATTATACTACTCAATTATTAATAGCATTAGATTATTGTCATTCTATGGGGATTATACATAGAGATGTTAAACCCCAAAATATTATGATTGATCCATTAAATAAGAAATTAAGATTAATTGATTGGGGGTTAGCTGAATTTTATCATATGGGGATGGATTATAATGTTAGAGTAGCATCAAGGTATCATAAGGGACCAGAATTATTAATTAATTTACAACAATATGATTATTCATTAGATTTATGGTCAGTAGGGTGTATGTTAGCGGCAATAATATTCAAAAAAGAACCATTCTTTAGAGGAGATTCAAATAATGATCAATTAGTACAAATTGCCAAAGTATTAGGAACAAAAGATTTAATGAATTATGTTGATAAATATGGTATTACTTTAAGTAAAGAATATGATAGAATTTTAGGTAATTATCCAAGAAAACCTTGGTCAAGTTTCATTAATAAAGATAATGAATATCTTATAACTGATGAAGTAATTGATTTTATTGATCAATTATTAACTTATGATCATCAATTAAGACCAACGGCGAGAGAAGCTATGGATCATGCTTTTTTCAAAATTTAACCTGTAATGTAGATAATGTTAGCGTAGTTTCATGTATATACATAGTTTGATGTATACCTATATAATAAATAAAGTTTAGTAAATTAAGGGTTTTTAGTTTGACATATGCTAAGGGTGCAAATAGCGTGTATTTTAGGAGTTCACTAGGGCGTATTTTACATAATCATTTACACAAAGCCTCGTAAATCTGTAACGCGAAACTGCGTATTTGTATTTAGGTTTTCAATTCGTGTAGACGATAAAACTACCACAACTTTTAAGGATCAATAACAACAAACATTCTTTTGATTTTAAAAGTTCACAAACCATGAATAGAGGTAAAGAACCTGAATGGGTTCAACAACAACATAGAACCATGGTCAAGTGGTTAAATTCTAAACTTGACACAAACTTAAATGATCTATCTAAAGATTTAAGCGATGGTCTTATTTTAATACGGTTAATTAATAAGATCATTAGTGAAATGGATAATAGTCAAGGACAAAAACTTTACTTATTAAAACCATTGTACCCCAATCCTAAGTTTGCTTTACAGAAATTAGAGAATATAAATGACTTTTTAGAGTTTATTAGAATTGTGTTAAAAATTAATTTAACTAGTATAAGTGGTGATAATATAGTAGAAGGAAACTTGAAGTTGATTCTTGGTTTAATATGGTCATTATTTATATTTTCCACTACTAGTTCCATTGGTGTTTATAATGATGGAAATTCAATCATCGAAATTAAGAAACTCTTAATTAATTGGATTAATAAGATATCTAAATTACACCAAGTTTCCAATTTTAATAGAGATTGGTCTATTGAAGTGAATATTCCTGATGTGATATTGGAATCAATATTGAAATATTATTTACCAGCTAATTATTTGAAAGTTAATTTGAGTTTGGGCAATTCTAAATTAACTAATTTGAATACAATTCTACACTTTGCTGAAATTATTGGGATACCTCCTTTAGCAGAAATTGAAGATTTCCAGCATTTAGTACCTGATGAAAAGTGTATTTTATTTTATCTTATCGAATGGTTTAAATTCTTTGAATTGAAAGGCAAGGCCAATAAGAAAGTACAATTTGATACTAATGAAACACAACAAGTACCGGAAGCTTCCGGAGAAGACCAAACCATAGAGGAAGAGGTATTCGACGAAGCAATAATACGGATCAATAGTGTGATAAGTTACAAGTACGAATACGAAACCAAATCGTTAAGATTCTCCAATAAACTTATTCATGTAAATACCAAATATGAAGGGATTTTGAAATTTATGAATTCTTTAACAGTGCTAGAAATAATGAATAATTGGGATAAAAGTTTCAAGCATTTCGAAACTGAAGAGTTCAATGATTTAGTTGATAATTTACAACAAGAGATCCTGAAATTAGTTGAACAGTTAAAACAATTTGAGGAAATGAATAATGTGATATTTAAATTGAATTATGATATGAAACAAATGGAACAAATCAACAACACTATAACATCTGAACTCAAATTAATTGATGAAAAGATGTCATTCCAAATATCAAAGAATTTAACGTTATCTACCTTAGATGAAAAATTTGATCAAATCCTTAAAGCACAATTCAAAAACACAAAACAGGTTGAACAATTAATATCTAACATTCTTGATCACCAAGTTATAAAAAATATCAATAAAGATATAGAAACTGTAGAGAAATACTTAACCAAGAATAACGATAGATTAGATCAATTACTTGAAGGATTTGAAATCCTTATTAAATTTATTCATGAACTTGATTTTTATTTGAGAACATTTAAAATACCCAAATCCCCATCAAACCTTAAAGGAATTGAATCCTTTTCCAAATATTCCAATACCAAATCCATTAATAAAGAATATAAACAATTCAAACAAAAATTACTTGATTTCGATGAACATTCCATAACCAATGAACAAGAGTTGAAAACATTTTTAGAAGACATTACGTCAGATGATTTACCATATAGCAATATTAAGAGTTTAATGAGTTCTGTACCTATAAGGTTTGTAACTTTAAGTTCTAATGACAGTGATTTCAGTTTAGCTTATGATGAAGATGATGAAGAGGATAGTATTGATAGTTCGAGATTAATCTTTGAAGGTAACAGACGCAAAGTTGGAAGCCAATTAAGTGGCAATAAAGATAAAGTATATGATCTTGAAAGTTTCTTCAATAAATTTGAAGACGGTTTGAAACTTTAGTATATATTCATTTAGTTGCAAAATTTACGAGTACACGATTCGCACCTCATCACCTCATACGAGTCTTAATTGTTAGATAAGAGTAGATAAACATTCCAGCTAAGAACCGGTAAAACGAGATGTCCGAAGTAAATATCGAAGAACCATTAACTTCTAATGTTAGACCTGCTACTGACTCACTTTTAACTATTCGTATAATAAAATCATTTCCATATAGAAATGTTAAAAATTATATCATCCCATCTATAAATTTGAAAACCACTACTCCAAAAGATTTATTCGAAAAGGTCAAGAATATTATCAATACTACTGGTGGATTAAGACCATACAGAAATGTTGACTATGATACAATTAAAGTTTACACCCATGCTCATGGTACTAAATCAATGAACCTTGTAATAAATTTTGATAATGATGATGAGTTCATTATTTATTCACCCACCAAAGATTCAGAGAAGAGTTTATGGGATTTTGGTATTGAAAATGAAACTGAATTAAGTATCTTTAAGTATGATGATTATGTGTCTTTCAAACAAAACCCCGAAGAAAAATGGTGATTTACCTGTTAAAAGAGACCTTCGATTATAAGTAGGCGTATAGATGAACTTGATGAAAGTTATATTGTATATATTCAATTTATATTTAATTCTTTGTAGTTTTTCGACTAAATCCCTTTGGTATACTGTTATTTCTAAATTATATGTACTAATTGGAAGCATGATATTTAGACTAAACGCCTGTTAAAATTAGACATTTCATGGACAAAAAAGTCAGAGAAACCCTCCTAAATGTATAAATCAACATTTTAAAGACTGTTGTATAATGAAAACACGGTAAAATGTGATGAAACCTTGATTTTGAAGGATATTACTTGAAGGCCAGTAGCAGATATTCGTCATGGCCTAATTTATTGAATAATTGCCTGGTTAGCTCAATCGGCTAGAGCGTTTGACTTTTAATCAAAAGGCTGCGGGTTCGAGTCCCGCATCGGGCTCTTTTTTTTGCATTTTTAAATACTTACGACTATAATCAATTGATACCTACTTTTATTCTTGATTATACCTTGAGCCTCTACCAATATAAAGCAATACATCCAACAAACCTACTATATTTATGTATAACCAGTGTATACCCATTATCATCCAATAGTTAAAACCTTGAGTCGTGTCTCACCCATAGTCTCACAATTCTCTATCCAATGAGGGAACACCTTTTGTTCATTAGAATCGAATAAATTTTCATTGAAAAAAAATATCAATTGATTATTGAACTTTCTTTTTAGTTTGAAGAATTACATATTTGTTTTTATATCACTACTGTATTAGTTAATCTTATATAATATAATAGGTTATCAAGTACCAACCCTATTAATTTGAATAAATTTCATAGAGTTAATCATAATCAACAAGACAAAAGTAATCTCAAAAACAATCGAAACTAATAAAGAAAATTAGATAAAAATGTTCAAAGCTTTTAATATAAGTATAGGATTACAAAGAGTAGTAGCTGGATCAGTTGGTGTGACTGGTTTAACTGCCTCATATTTATTATATAAAGATTCAATGACTGCTAATGCTATGACAGCAGCTGAACATGGATTACATCCACCAGCTTATGAATGGTCTCATAATGGTATGTTTGAAACTTTTGATCATGCATCAATTAGAAGAGGTTTCCAAGTTTATAGAGAAGTTTGTGCTGCATGTCATTCATTAGATAGAATTGCTTGGAGAAATTTAGTTGGTGTATCTCATAATACATCAGAAGCAAAAGCATTCGCTGAAGAATTAGAATATGATGATGAACCAGATGATGAAGGTAACCCAAGAAAGAGACCAGGTAAATTAGCTGATTATATTCCAGCTCCTTATGAAAATGAACAAGCTGCTAGAGCTGCCAACCAAGGTGCTTTACCACCTGATTTATCATTAATCGTTAAAGCCAGACACGGTGGTTGTGATTACATCTTTTCCTTATTAACTGGTTATCCAGATGATCCACCTGCAGGTGTTGTTTTACCTCCAGGTTCTAATTATAATCCTTATTTCCCAGGTGGTTCAATTGCTATGGGTAGAGTTTTATTTGATGGTTTAGTTGAATACGAAGATGGTACTCCTGCTACTACTTCACAAATGGCTAAAGACGTTACTACTTTCTTAAATTGGGCTGCTGAACCTGAACATGATGAAAGAAAGAGATGGGGTACTAAAGCTTTAATAATCTTATCATCATTATATTTATTGAGTCTTTGGGTCAAGAAATTCAAATGGCAAGCTGTCAAGAACAGAAAGATTACATTCAACCCTCCTAAAAAATAATAATACATTGAAAGTTCATATATATACGTCATTATTTAGTTTTCTGTTATTTCTTTTAGTTGAGTATCTCTTATATTAGAAGCGTAGTATAATTGTCCAATGATATATCTGATGTTTTGGCGTCGTTATAAAGCATAGTTATACGATATTGTTATGCAGTAGTACTTTAAGAGACATAATACTGTATCACACGACCTTACCCAAAACGCATCCTATTTTATTGGCTAAGTAAGGCGTTATAGTGAGATGCATCTCATTTGCGTCAATACGCCACAAGCATATTTACATCAATACAGCCTTGAATACACCCTAAAACACATAGAACAAGGTCAGACTTTACCCCTTCATGTATTTACTCATGTCCATTCATAGGTGGTGTGGGGGTATTGGGGGGAAAAATTCAAAATTTTGCCTAATTACATAACATCTTATTATCCTGTACATAAACCGCAGTCGCCGAGTAACTCAACATCTCACCGAAATTCAGCGAGTATAAATATAAAAGCAAATCCAGAAAATTTTTACGTGATTTAGCGCTTTAATAAAAATGGCAGCAGTAGATGATGAACATATTTCATCAACCACTGAATTAGCTTCAGAAACTTCAACTAATAGTTTGATTAAAGATACTCATTCTATTAAAACTAATGATGCTAAGCCATCAACTTTAGTGATCTTAATAACATTTGCATCTTCTATATCCGGATTTATGTTCGGGTATGATACTGGTTATATTTCAGGAGCCTTAGTTAGTATTGGAACTGATTTATCTAATAAAATTTTGACTAATGGTGAAAAAGAATTTATTACAAGTGCCACATCTTTAGGAGCTTTAATCGGAGCTTTACTAGGTGGAATCTTAGCTAATATCTTAGGAAGAAGATTAATTCTTTTAGGTAGTAATATTATTTTCATCGTTGGTACTGTTATCCAATTAGCTTCCAAAACTGTTTGGACTATGATTATTGGTAGATTTGTTTTAGGTTGGGCTGTGGGTATCGCCTCATTAGTTGCACCTTTAATGTTATCAGAATTAGCTCCAAGTAGATATAGAGGTAGATTAATTGTTACTAATGGTATGTTTATTACTGGTGGTCAATTAGTTGCTTACTTTATCAACTGGGGGTTAACTAGAGTTGATCATGGTTGGAGAGTAAGTGTTGGTTTATGTATGGTTCCACCAGTTGTACAATTTGGTTTATTCTGGTTCTTACCTGATACACCAAGATTTTATATCATCAATAACGATATTGAAAACGCCAAAAAAGTTTTAAAGAAAGTTTACAGAAATGTTAGTGATACTTATGTTGATGCCATGGTTGAAGAAATGGTATTGTCTAATTCAAATGTTCCAGGTAATGGACCAATTTCAAGAGCTTGGAGTTCAATCAAAATCATTCATACTACTCCTTCAAATTTGAGAGCTTTAATCTTAGCTTGTGGTTTACAAGGTGTTCAACAATTTACAGGATTTAATTCTTTAATGTATTTCAGTTCAACTATTTTTGAAACTTGTGGATTTAATAACGCTACAGCAGTTTCTATTATTATTGCTGCAACTAATTTTGTTTTCACATTTATTGCTTTATGTATCATTGATAAAGTTGGTAGAAGAAGAGTTTTAGTATTTGCCATTCCATGTATGTGTGCAGCCTTAGTATTATGTGCTATTGGATTCCATTTCTTAGGAATCAAATTTACTAATAACAATGATGTTGTAGTTAAACAATCTGGTATAACTGGTTGGGGAATTGTTATTATTCTTTCAATGGTTTGGTTTGTTGCAAGTTATGCTATTGGTATTGGTACTTCAGCATGGACAGGAGTTGAATTGTTTTCTGATGTTAATGTCAGATCAATTGGTGGAATGTTTGCAGCTGCTACAAATTGGGCTGGATCTTTAGTTATTGCTTCAACTTTCTTAACTATGTTGGAAAATATTACTCCAACTGGTACATTTTCACTTTTTGCTGCATTATGTGCTGTTTCATTTGCATTTGTTTTCTTCTTATACCCAGAAGTTGCAGGTTTAGAATTAGAAGAAACCAATCAATTATTATCAAATGGATTTAATGTTAGACAAGCTGCTAAATTGTCTAAAGAAAGAAAGAAAACTTTAAAATTCCAGTCTGCTATTGATGCTGGTAGTGCACAACAGATATGATTAATGAACAGTGATTTAATTTAATTTAATTTTTAATATACATTCTAATACTTTGTAGTTCCACTAGTACGCCAAATTTCAATGGACCTGAGATGTGTCTACATCGCAAGATCTCAGTGTCAATTGTGCGACATGACATTAGTAAACCAAGTGAATACTCAACCTATAGACCGGTTTAAAACGATGAATAAGCTTAAAAACTTTGAAATCATCGGTAAATTAGGTCAAGGGACTTTTGGGATTGTTCAGAAAGCAAGAGATGTGAGTACAGGTAAAGTAGTTGCCCTAAAACAATTACTTAACCATACAGCTAAAGAAGGATTCCCTATAACTGCTATGAGAGAAATCACTATAGTCAAACAGTTAAACCATGATAATGTGCTAAGGATTCTAGACATGATTCATGAAGAACCAAAAGTCACAAACCCAAAAGATATAATGTATGAAAGAGGAAGTTTTTATACCGTTAGTGCTTATATGTCATCTGATCTTGTAGGATTACTAGAGAACCCTAATATCAATTTGGCATTACCACAAATAAAATGTTTCATGCAACAACTTTTGACTGGGATTCAATATATCCACGAACAGAATTACTTACATAGAGATATCAAAGCTGCTAATATTTTAGTTGATAGTAATGGTGTATTAAAAATTGCAGACTTTGGTTTAGCAAGAAAATATCATGGAACTGCTCCTATATTGGGTAAAGGGCCCGGTGGAGGTGAAAGGCTGTATACAGCATTAGTAGTGACTAGATGGTATAGACCACCCGAGATATTATTAGGTGAACGGAAATATACTACAGCAGTAGATATGTGGGGAATAGGATGTGTTTTCGGAGAATTGTTTACTAGAAAACCAATACTAAGTGGCAAAACTGATAGTCATCAATGTCAACTAGTATTTCAATTAGTGGGGGCACCAAATTCCGATGATTGGCCTGATTTGAACACATTACCTAATAAAACTGATTTAAATATTGGGTTAACCTGTAAACGAACCTTAGAAGAAACTTTCTTCCCTTTAATGAAGGATAAAAATGGAGTTGATTTATTATCAAAACTTTTAACTCTTAATCCTTACAAGAGATATAATGCCTTAGATGCATTAGACCATGCATTTTTTAAAAGGGAGCCGTTACCTAACAAACCACATGAATTACCTAAATTTGAAGAGTGCCACGAAATTGATAAGGAAAGGTTTAAAAAAGAATCACAAAAGGTTAGGCCACCAGGATATGTTCTGATTGGTAAACCTACGCCACCACCTGGTCCTAGTTTTGCTTCAACTGAAAATAATCAGAAGAGTGAACATGTTTACGGAGGTAGAACAGGTGGTAGTAAAGCACAGAATGGTGAATCTATACTCCCTTCAACAAGTGTAAATTCGGCTAATGTTTCTTCTGAACTTCGTTTACCTTCTGCATCTGTTCCAGGAGTAGGGCCACCAGTAAACAGTTCAATTCAAAAAGATACAAACATGACTCAATTGACAAGTTGGAGCACTAAATCACCAGCCACTTCAAAAATTGAAGTGGTGCATAATTCAGTACCACCTAAAAGACCAATTGAAACTAGTAGTGCATTTATGCCAAAGAAAAAGCGTGTAGGTGTAGCACTGGGAGTATTTATGAAACGGCCTAAACCTGTAGGGATTTCACCAAATAAGACTAAACCAAACACGTTGCATAAAAGATTACTAAGCAAAGATCTTAGCGAAAGTGAAATGAGTGATTTAAGTGATGTTGAAGATGTGCTGGATTCCAAGTTGAAAGAATTAGAATTGAGTGCTATAGAGAGGGAACAAAATATGTAAATATTAAATATAAATTTGACGAAAAAGCCGTTCCATTGTAAGGCGGAATTCAAAATTCTATTTGGTCTGTCTAGTAACCTTCGGTAAACGTAACCTATGCAACCTTATATTTAGAACTGTAACATAACCAAGCCACGGGAAAAGAACCAATAAAATTCCATGGCCGAAAAAAGGTGCAAATACGAGAATCGCAGATGGAATTGATAAATCGACACTCCGCTTATAAATTCAACTCATTTCGTGTTTAGAAATTATTTAATAAAATTTTTGAATTTCTATACATAATCAAGCATTTGCATAGTTTAGGAGTTGTGTAAGACGATCCTTATAATTAAGACAGTACATAGGTAACACAGTGTATAGAGGTGTGGTCTATTTGAAAGAAATCATAACTGAGTATTAGGTGATCTAAGACAATACCAAGCATGGCCGGATTCGAAGATTTCTTTTCAGCACAAGTGTTTCTTATCGTGTTAAGAGAGACACTTGAACTGGCAATCATTGTGTCAGTATTACTTGCATTTTTACACCAGAGTTTTGAAGTTAAACCCAAACCTTTGCACCATCCTCAAGAATCTTCAACGGATACTCGAGGCGAGATATCGGATCAAGCTGATCTGAGTATTGACCCGAATACTAACGAGAATACTTACAGATTTTTAAGGTTACAAGTATGGGTAGGAGGGTTTTTAGGATTATTCTGTTGTTTGATTATTGGTAGTATAATCTTAAGTATCTTTTATATTATAGGTAATGATTTATGGGCTATAACTGAACATTATTGGGAAGGAATTTTTTCAATAATAGCCAGTATTATTATAACAGTAATGGGAGTAGCTATATTAAGAGTTAACAAAATGCAAACCAAATGGAAATTAAAGTTAACTGCTATAATCAATAATTCTAATTATTTAGGGAGGGCTAGAGCCTCTAACTTTAAAGTTAAAACGCACCATACGTTTAAAGAAAGAATGGCATTATGGTCTGAGAAATATTCGATGTTGATTTTACCTTTTGTAACCACTCTTAGGGAAGGGATGGAAGCCATAGTTTTCATTGGAGGAATTGGAATTAATGAAAACACTACATTAAAATCGATTTTCATCTCCACTATAACGGCAATTATTCTAGGTGCGTTGGTAGGAATGTTCTTATACAAGACCGGGAATTCCATGTCATTACAATGGTTTTTGATTGGATCATCTTGTTTACTATATTTAATTGCAGCGGGACTCTTCTCGAAGGGTGTATGGAATTTTGAGTTACAGAGATTTATTAATTTATGTGACGGATTTGATGTAAGTGAAACTGGTCACGGGCCGGGGTCGTATGATATATCCAATAGCGTATGGCATGTTAATTGTTGCAATGGAGAATTACAAGATGACGGGGCGTTTTGGATGATTGTAACTGCCATTTTCGGTTGGACTAATAGTGCTACTTATGGTAGTGTTATTAGTTATATAGCCTATTGGGTTGTGGTAATAACAATGTTCTGGAGTTTATTGTATGAAGAGAACCATGGTTATTTACCGATAATACCCGTTAAATTCCAACAAAAGCGAATCAAAAAGAGGTTAGCCTTATTAGGATCTACCTTGCATACAACAAATAACGATGTAAGGCACAGTGTGGATTCTCAGACGCCCTTACAACCTTAATTGTTCTGCTAGATTTGGAAGCTCTAACGTAAAATATTTTTAGCTTAAAGCTTCAAAGCCCTGAAGGTTAAAGCCTCGATTCGGTTATATAATAATATAAAGAATTTAGCCTATTGTAAAGTCCCCTTTAAAACCTTCTAGTTCAATCAAAGAAATTATCCTCAACATTTCATATGCTAAGGCTCATGATTTATTGTTAAATATAATTCATTATGCATAAGATTCGGGAGATAAAAATTTTTCACTGCACTGATGGAAAAGAATTTTATCTGATTGGATCTTTATGCATATAATGTTGCGAGTATGCAGTATCGGTGTTTGGCCAGAGGAAATAATTATACTCAATTTTCGACAGAAACAAACCTAGTTTGGGGCGGTCTTGTCTGATAACTTGTATTATATCAATAAATATATGTAATCAAAACTAGTTCACTAAGAAAGGGTTTCAGACATATTCATAACATCTTTTTATAATGTGGTTAGATACCCTTATTGTTCCCTGAAACTCAGTTGCAATTGATTTCCTCAACAATTAGCCATGGCTTAAAAGGGAAAATTAGATGCAGTCAAATTACCGTCTCTGAATTTTTTTTCGTTGCTAACCATGGAAATTGAGCCATTCATAGGTCTGGAAACTAAAAAAATAAGGTTGTGTTATGAGCTAATAGTGAACAATAAAGGCAATAAATCTTACTGTCCAATAGTTTAAACACAATGGTTAACTCCAGCGTCTTTAAGATCAAATACGAAGTTTGTAGAAATGGCTATTTATACCATCGTAATTTCCAAGAATTTAAGATTTACTGGCTTGGCTTTAAATTATGTTACTTAGAAATTTGTACCTTGGTACCTTATTATTAGCACTGTACACTGATGCGGCAGAACCATTTCCTAATTATAACGTTGGAAAACAAACTTTTTACGGTTGTGTTAACGTTATAAGAGAAACGGCTGTATTCTGTGATGCTGATTCTCCTTATGCTGAAGATGCATATGGTTGTGCTTGTGTTAATAAAAATGAACAAGCTTCTATTATGGGATGTGCCCAAATTGGTAACAGAATAACTGGAGACTTCAAAGGTGCTCTTATTCATTATTGTGGTGAATATTATGAAGAAACTGTTGCTGATAAAGATTTAGAAGATGCTTTAGTTCTCTATAATGAAAAGGCTGTAAACTCTTCTGATATTGAAGGTTTCAATATCACCGTTGCTGTTGATCAACCTATACTTGTTAACAAAACTTCAGTCTTACTTTATAAAGAATCCTACCAAATCTTTTTAGGTAACTATGAAGATTCTTTATATTATGGATCAGGGATGTTAGGTTACTGGGCCCTTGTTTTATTACTTGCTACTTTAGTTAATTGGTCAAAGGCTTTAGTTCCTGGATTACTTAGAAAATCTACTGGTTCATCACTTAATTGGTTCAGAAGAAATCTTACAGTTCCTGCCATTAGTAGAAAGAAAGAAGAAGCTCAACCATTCCTCAAGGTATTAAACTTCTTAGTCCCTACTAGAGCTGAAACTGCAATCATCGGTGGATTTTTAGCTTTGACTATTGCTTGTCATGGAGCTAATATTAGAACTATGAAAAATGATCCAATTTTTGATTCTTCTGTCGAATCTTTAGCTAGACAAATCGCTGTAAGAGCTGGTATTCTTTGTTCATCTTGTGCACCATTACTTATTCTTTTTGCCGGTAGAAATAATTTCTTACAATGGCTTACTAGATGGAACTTTGCTACTTTTGTGTTATATCATAGATGGGTAGGAAGAATTGTGGCCTGTTTAGCCTTAGTCCATGGTATAGGGTATGCTATTTCATTCAGGAAATACGTTGAAGAATTTAGTGAAACTTATGTCATTTGGGGGATCATTGCAGTTGTTTCAGGTCTTTTCATAATGGTTCAAGGGTTATTAGTATTGAGAAGAAAATGGTACGAAGCCTTTTTACTTCTTCATATAATTTTAGCTGCATTGTTTGTAGGTGGTGCATGGATTCATGTTGAAGATTTAGGTTATATAATGTACTATTACGCAACTGTTGCAGTTTGGGTATTTGATAGAATTCTTAGAATAGCAAGATTATTAGCATTTGGATTCCCTGTTGCTAGAGTTGAATTAGAAGCTGATGATACTGTTAAGGTCATTGTACCAAAACCAAAACATTGGAAATCCATTCCTGGTGGACATGCATTTGTTCATTTCTTAAGACCTTCATGTTTCTGGCAATCACACCCTTTCACTTTTACTGAGGCTGCTGAAACTAAGAATCATATCACTTTATATTGTAAGATTAAAACAGGAGTTACTTTTGGCTTACATAAATATTTAGCTAGCCTTCCAGGTAAAGCCACTAACGTTAGAGTTGGTGTTGAAGGCCCATATGGTGAACCAACCCTTGCTAAATACTATGATAGTTCAGTATTTATTGCTGGTGGTAATGGTATTCCAGGTATTTATTCTGAAGTTTATGATTTAGCTGTTAGAAACACTGGTAAAGCTCTTAAATTAATATGGGTTGTTAGAGATTATTCTTCATTATCATGGTTCCATGATGAATTGGTTTATTTAAAGGGTAAGAATGTCCAAACTGTTATTTACCTTACTAAAGTTACTGGTAATGAAAGTGAATCAAGTGATAATGATAAGAAAGAAAGCAAAGAGAAATCATCAGAAGTTTTCGATAGTGAAATGGAAGTTGATTTAGATCATATCCAATTCAAATATGGAAGACCAATCCTCGAAGATCTTATCAAAGATGAAATCAGAGACTCTCAAGGTTCAACTGCTTTTATCAGTTGTGGTCATCCAATGATGGTTGATGACATTAGATATGTTGTTAGTCAAAATTTGAATGACAAAAAGAGAGTTGATTTTTATAGTCAACTTCAAGTCTGGGCATAATTAATCTATTTATCTAATTTATGGTATATATACATGGTTTATTTTATTTTACTCTTGCGTCGTTAATTCATGTTCTCTTACAAGGCCTTCTTCTTCACACGCTAAACTTTAATTCTATGTGCATCTGATGGCACGTAATGACTAGGCTATTACAAGGGCTCCAAATATGATCTAGATCAATTCTGTGAGTCAACATCCTTAAACATTTCGTCAACTGAACTACCCAAATAAACTTTTAACGTCTTCCTGGTTGCAGGTAACAACCTACATTTCACCATAACCGGTTCCTTTGATTCTAACAGCATTTTATCATATGCTTGAAATCTATGACATCCTCCGAATGCAAAAAAGTAATCTTTACCAGATTCTCTTACTCTGAACACATCAATTGGTGGTAATTCTCCGGATGTTATATCTTCCATCTTACAAGTGGCAGATTGCATAGGTATACCCTTCAAGGTAGACACCATAGCATCGATCTTCTGATGATCTAATACTGGAGGAATTGGTCTTCTGATCTGATCTAATGCGACATAGGATTCTTTTAGTTGTGATGATTGTAAAGACATTGTTATTTGTTCATAATAATTGCAAGTATCAGAGAATTTATATCAAGGTCGCGATTACTAAAAGCAAGTCTGGAACAAAGTTCATTACAATGCAATTTTATAATTATTGGTTAATTCTAGAGTTGAGTAATAATCGCATATTTTAGTTAGCGAATATAAAATAGGCCATTTCCATTCATTGAAAACCATCATTTCTGAAAATACTGAAAATCCCTTTCATATGACGTTGCGATGGAAAGTTAGGGAATTTAACTACGGCTCCAATTCCTTGCTCGCAATTGGTTCCCAATTAGGATAGATTTACTTGAATCATAAAAGGATCCCTAGTCATATGCTTCAACATTAAACTTCGATGATTTTTAGAGTCCATTCCCTAACTTCGGGTTTTGCTAATCTATGCCTCGAACTTTGGGCGTTTTACTCTTTTTTTTAACCAAAATTATCCCTTTTTTTATTTTTATCTTTTTCATCAATTTTTTATCGAATCGATCACTCGGATAAATTTGAAAAAATTTTTTGCACGGCCGTATAAAGTCTTGGATATACCCCCGTTTTTTTTTTTTACATCAGAGTAGTTGAGAGCATCTACTTAGCAAAACCTTTATTGTTGAAGTAAGTTCAGATCTTGGGGTTAGTAGTCAATCACACTTACTTGATTAAGGGAAATTCGTTGCTTGGCGAAATTCGTGTTGTGAGATTTGCGAAGACCAACCACAAACATACAGCTACACAAGACTTATTAGGCTGTATTTCTTTACACCAATTGTTGGCGAGACCTCATAAGTTCTTTTGGGAGGTCAAGTAGCATAACTAAAAAACTGTCTAGTGGGTTTCAATAAGATTTGTTATAGTTCCACGAAGTTCATTATTGTGATTAGACTCAACACAATCACAAGTCAAAACCTTAATTCATATAATTATACCCGAAAACGTCACATCATTTCATAGCATTATAATTAGAGCATTGTCATTTATTCATATCCAAACATGTATCGTACTTGGTTTTATATATCAGTGATATCACTAGCACTACTAATACCATTTATGGTGCCCATAAGGTTAAAGAATCACAAACTAAGAAAACTTCGAACTTTTTTGTTAATATCATTCACATTATCAACTTTAATAACATCAACACCTCAAGCAGCCATTGATGGTGCACCATTCAATAAATTTGGAGATGACAAAATTGCATACTTTGCTTGTGACTTTCAAGTTAATGGCAAGGCAAGTTTTTGCCCTGGTGGTTTCCTAGCAAGTGAAAAATGTGTTTGTACAAATCCTAATGCTAGAGCTACAATGGCTTATTGTTATAATTATGGACATCCTGGCCAAATAGATTCTTTATTGAATAAATGTAGAGATGTTTATAACGTCACATTAACCAGATGGGATTTCGAACAAGCCTTAACTAATTATTCAAGATTTGCAAAACCATTGCTGGATTCAGACGGTGGATTAGTTGACCATCCAGTCAAATTAAATGAAACAGAAATCATATTATTCAAAGAAACCTATGATCAGTTTTTAGGTAATTACGATAGATCAGTTTATTATGGTGGTTATTTGGTTCTTTATTGGGTAGTTGTTTTTATTGTTTTTGGAATAATCAACTGGTCAAAAATAATGATCCCATCTTTACATAAGAAATTGGTTGATCCAGTTTCTAATTGGTTTAGGAGAACTATTTCTTTACCAGCATCACAGGGTAAAAATAAAACAAGTGAAAAACCTGTACTTTACTTTCTTGATATGTTAGTACCGACAAGATTAGAAAGTATTCTACTAGTAGGATTTTTAGGTTTAGCCACATATTTACAATTTTCAGATATTCATTATGTTGAAGGAGATCCTTTATTCAGAAGCAAAACTAAAGCATTATTAAGATATTATGCAGTAAGGTCAAGTATTTTAACTAGTTCAATGATGCCATTTTTAATTCTTTTTGGTGGACGTAACAATTTCCTTCAATGGGTAACCAGATGGGATTACTCAACTTTTGTTACTTTACATAGATGGATATCAAGATTAGTAGTTGTTTTGGTGGTTGTTCATACTGAATGTTATACTTTCTATTCCAAGAGAAAAAGTAAGTTATTAAGAGAGGAATATATTATTTGGGGTGCTCTTGGTACATTGAGTGGGGTCTTTATATTATTCCAAGGGTTATTAGTTTTAAGAAGAAAGTATTATGAAACATTCTTATTACTTCATATTCTTCTAGCATTTGGTTTCATCTTTGGTGCTTATAAACATGTTACAGATTTATATTGTCTTTGGTTTTATCACTTTTCATTCATTGTATGGATTTTTGATAGATTAGTTAGACTCGGTAGATTATGGTCATTTGGTTTCCCTAAAGCTAAGGTTTTATTATTAGCTGATGAAGCCTTGAAGGTGGTTATTCCAAAACCTTATGGTTGGGAAACTATCCCAGGAGGACATGTATTTATTCATTTTTTAAGACCTTCCTGTTTCTGGCAATCACATCCTTTCACTTATACTACTTCGGTTGAGAACGAAGATGAAATCGTGGTTTTCATGAAAGTCAAAAAGGGTGTCACTAGAGATTTATATGACTATTTAATGACTCATCCAGGTAAAACAGCTGAAATCAGAGTATCAATCGAAGGATCGTATGGAGAAATGACACCAGCAAGTAGATATGATAGTTCAGTATTTGTTGCAGGAGGTAATGGAATACCCGGAATTTATGCTGAAGCTTATGATCTAGCCCAAAGACATCAAAGGAATCACACAAATAATAAAATCCAACTATTATGGGTAATCAGAGAGTATAAATCGTTATACTGGTTTTATGAAGAATTGTTATCTTTAAAGGATACATCAATTGAAACTATTGTTTATGTGACCAAACCTAATAGTAAAAGTGGATTAGAAGAATTTGATCTAAGATTCCCTAGTGAAAGTTATAAGGGTCATTCTAGTACTAATTCTGGCTCCATCAGTGAAAGAAGTAGATCAGAAATGGAAACCGAAACCATGTCTGAAAACACCAGATTGAACACATTGCATACTTCGTATGGAAGTACATCCACTGCAAATAGCGATGAGATTATTGGTAAAATCAAATCAGAATTATCATTTATTAAATTCAAAGAAGGAAGACCTGACCTTGGATCAGTAGTTCAAACCAATATCAAAGAATCCAATGGATCAGTTGCATTTGTCACCTGTGGTCATCCAGTAATGGTTGATGATTTAAGGCATGAGGTAGTAAATAATATTGGCAATGACGAGAAGAAAAGAATTGATTATTATGAACAACTTCAAGTTTGGGCTTAGTACCAGACAATAGTAAATAGACAGACAATTAAGTCAAACATATAGAGACATATTTATAGATATTTAATACGACATATTTATATAAGAGAGTTACTCAGTACTCGGTAGATATAGTACTAAGACATAAAAATGTCGCATAGCTCATCACTTAGGCTTGTACGACATGCGAGATGAGAGAAAACGAACTAAATATCTCATCGCATTTTTCACTATAATGATTAGAACCATTAAACCAAAGAACGCCCGTTCCAAAAGGGCATTAGCTAAGAAAGAGTCAAAGTTAGTTGAAAATACTAAAACTGCATTATTTGTTCCAGGATCTAATAGTAATAAATTTCTTCATGATGCTATGATAGATTTAATGGCCTTAAAAAAGCCTGCCGTTAAAAAGTTCCTGAAAAAGAATGAAATAAGACCATTTGAAGATCCTTCAACTTTGGAATTCTTCAGTGAAAAGAACGATACTTCATTAATGGTTTTCTCCAGTCATAATAAAAAACGTCCTAATACTTTAATCTTCACAAGATTCTTCAACTATAAAATATACGATATGATTGAATTATCAGTGCAAGATAACCACAAATTATTACAAGACTTCAAGAAAGTCACTTTCACTGTTGGATTAAAACCAATGTTCACTTTCAACGGTCCAGAATTCGATACTAACCCTACTTTCCAACAATTAAAATCATTATTCTTAGATTTTTTCAGAGGTGAAGAAACTGATTTACAAGATGTTGCTGGATTACAATATATTATTGCATTATCAACAGGAGAAATTGAAGATCCTAACTCTTCAACTTTACCTTTATTACATTTCAGAGTCTACAAATTAAAGTCATATAAATCCGGTGAAAAAATTCCAAGAATTGAATTAGAAGAAATTGGACCAAGATTCGACTTTAAAATAGGTAGAAAGATGACTCCAGCTCCTGAACTCGAAAAGGAAGCTAATATGAAACCTAAACAATTACAACCTAAAGAAAAGAAGAATGTTACTCTTGACTTCATGGGTGATAAGGTTGCTCAAGTTCATGTTGGTAACCAAGATTTGTCCAGATTACAAACTAGAAAGATGAAAGGTTTGAAATCAAAATATGATCAAGATAGTGATGAAGATGAAGAAATGGAAGAACCAGAACAAGAAATTATTTCGGATTATGAAAGTGCTGATGAAGAAATCAACCCTGTAAAGAGGCAAAGAAAGAATTAAACTCCAGGTGGAAAAAGTGAGTTTCTGAATTCGTTCGGTCCACAAAGTGTCTAAGTTCGGGGCTAAGTAGGTCAAAGTTTGGAAGTAGTTATGTATAATATATGCCAATAAATGTGAATAATTGTATTTGTGGATGTCTCTAGTATGGAAGCGCGAAATTTTCATAACATCACTGTCAATATGACAAAACCTTTATTCAAACCTAAAAGAACTAAAGGGGACGTTGTTACACGTAAGTCACTTGCCAACCATATGGCAAAGGCCAATGTCAAAGAATTAACCAAAAATTCGTATTATTGTGTATCGCAATTACCTGCATTACCTTCATTTTTTAAAGATACTAACAGTACTTTGAATGGGTACACGGATCATATATCAAACTATGCAGTCACTGTATCGGAAACAGGGGTGTTCGTATGGCCTTATCAATCGACAGATTTGTCTCCGTTAGTTATAGAGTTCCCCTTTGATGCAGCTTATATTGAAGAAGATCCAATCTTACCTTTAGCCGTATTAACTACTCCATCGAGTGGGAACAATCGAGACCCAGGTATTGTAATTCTTGATGGATCTTCAGGACTTTTAACTTTCTACGAAAGTGTTCAACATTCGCCTGCATTAGGGTTGATAGATAACAAAAATTTCCAAATTCAAATCCCAATCAACTCCGATAAACAAGAATTCATTCTTTTTGCAGAGAATGTCGAACCTGCTGGGATAATCATAGTAACATCATGGAAACGTGTGGTATTAGTGACACTTCGAGATTTTCAAAATAAACCTAGGTTATCATCAGTTGAATTAATGAAACCAATAAATAGTGTACTAAGACTTTTCAACTTAGGTTCTTCTACAGTCAATACTGACATTGTTCGTATCAGATCAGGCAATTTATATCATAAAGGATCCAAGCAAGAAATTATAGTTCAAGAAAATAATGGAATGGCCCATTTCTTCACGTTAGACTTATCATCACCTAATGGGATTCAAATCGATTCTAAATCTTATAAGCATTCTTTGAATCTGTATATAGAGTCAAGTATTGATGGATTTGATCAGGCTAGAATTGAATATCTTGACATACATAAATTATCAAATCAACCAGAAGATAGTTTTGTTATTCTTTGTTTAGTTACTACTGAACAAGAACGTAATCTTTTATTCGTCACTGCTAAAATTAATTCCAGTGGTGTTTTAGTTTATGGGTCACATGTATCTACTACATTTTACGGTAAAGGCGAACCGAAATTATTCATACCATACCCTGAATCAACTATATTCGCAGCTGTGGATAACAGTGTTATTATGACAGATTTGGATTTTTCATATTTTTCAAACCAGGGAACAATTCTGTATTATAAATCAAGATGGGAAGATTCTATACGATTAAAAGATGATGTCAATATTATCGGTATGGGTTATGAACATCAGTCCAGTTCCTGTAATCCTTCAGTTGTATTATTAACATCAGATTCAGGTGTATTAAGGGTTGAAAGATTTGTCAATACCAAGAGCATAGTGTCTCAGAAACAACTCATCAAATCACACATCGAACAAGCTGTGTTTTACTCTAATTCCAGTATTATGGAATTCGAAATGAAAGAAACTGATCAAGATCTTATTGCTGAGTGTATTGAAGAAATTGTGACGGAAATCATGATTTCCAAATCACCTTATTTGTATGAGTCAAGTATCATCAGATCTAATCTAAGTAAGAAAGCTGGATTATTACAAACATTAATAGAGTACTGTCAACAGTATCATCACTTATATGAAAGCTTGATTTTAAAGATAGTTTATGCTTTAGAGAAGGTTCAATTTGGATTGTTCTTCTATGATGTGATAGATGGTGAAGATTCGTTTGCTGATGAAAGCAAGAAGATCGTTGTAGATGCGTTGATGCTGAAATATGATAATTCTTCGAATATTATACGGGAATTCTTCAATCAGAACCTTGAAGATATCAATATAATATTCACCGAATATATCAATAAAGCTATTCAACTTGATTTACCATCCCAAAGATTATTGAATTTAGTTACGAAGTTATTCTATGAAGCAATACTTTTGAATGAGTTAAGGTATCTTGGGCATATAACTGTCAAGAATTCATGGATTTTCGATACAGATTCATTCTTCCAAATTGAAAATTTCTTCCAATCAAAATACATCAATGATTCAGCATTTACATACCCGATTGATATCAGAGAGAATATCGTCAAATTATGTAATGTATTCTATTACTTTATTAATCAAGCTATAAATTATATGAAGATTGAGTTCAATGATGAATTACCCACTTATAGTTCATGGTACAGGCAAAATAAAATCAAATGGGTTCAATGTTTGGTTTCTAACAATTTAAACGAAGAGGCTATCACTTTAGTAGAAACATATTCTGACTTTACTTCATTGAGTGAAGTACTAGAAAATGAACGTGAGAGGATCCTTGATACTTATGGATTGAATTCTCAAGAATACACTTCATTAATTGCAAGATACTATGGGTACTTTGAAAAATATGGTTATTCATTTGGTGAAGCGTTATTCAATTTTTATATTGACGGGGACAAGATTCAAATTTTATTAACGACCTTCGGTAGGTATAAAGCTTTATTACAACAATATTTTACTAGTAACCCAAATAAAGTCTCAAATGTTTCATGGATATCATATTTACTAGATGATGAATTCCCTAAGGTAAGTCAATCACTTTTGAATTCAGCCGATTTACACAAAACTGAGTTTCTTAATAACCAAGAATTGAAATATTCTTTAGCAAAGTTAAGTGCTTTAGCTCAACCAACCTCACAAAAAGATGATACTTTATTCCAGATAGAAACTAAATTGATTCTTATAAGGATCCAAAAATCGTTGTATCAATATGTCACTGAAGGATTACCTAAATGTGACAATGATGAGTTGAAATTAGAATTATTCACTAATAATTTCCTTAATTCAGCTATTGATAGATCAACACTTCTAGGGATCTTTAAACCAAGTTTTGGTGGATTTGTTCGCAATCAACTGTTGCCTGAACTTACCCTTATTGATTATTTGACCTTTATTAAACCAAGCAGTAAGTTCTCCAACGGGTTCTCCAATGCTTTCAAAGTGGCTTGTTTATTACCAGATTTCAGTACTAATATCAAAAAAATATGGTGTAGATTATTAGTTATTACTGACAATTGGAAAGAATTATCATCCACTGAACAAAGAACAGATGAATATATCAAAAGGACTATTAGAAATTCTTGTTTGTACAAGACGCTTGCTTTATTGAATGATGATAGGGTTATTCAGGTATTAGAAGAGGTGGTTAACGATACTGAGGAAGTATATGAAGATGACAATATCTTATTATCTGAATTAAATAAATCTTTCTTTCAACAAGCGGTTGATAATATTATCAAGTATGATATTTTGAACCGTATAAAAGGAATTAGGGATGAATTAGAGTAGTAAAATAGTCTATAATACATTAATATACAGTATAATCATTAATCGTGAAGATGAACTTTTCTGGAAACCTGGATCAAGTGGTGTGACTTGATCATAACGAGACTTGATAATTTCAAGTGATGTTTGTTGACAAATGCAACAGGTAAATATACTAAGTCTCAACTTCACTCTCTGGTTCACTTCTGTCACCTTCACTTTCTTCATCCTTGTCTAATTTGATCCTTACTAAAGTCTCTGGTAAAGGACTTCCCTCTTCATAATCTTTTTGACTATACTTATACAACCCTAACGATGCTAAAGATATTGACCTTATTACATTCTGCCACGTTGATAATACTAATGCTACACTTTCAGTTCCATCTACTATGTCACCTAATTTATCCTGTAGCAGATCTAGTTGGTCAGTCAACGTATCTGTGAATTGTTTAATTTCAGTAAGATGGGCCAACTCCGCTCTTTTCTCTTCTATCCTTTGTTGAAGTGGTTTTGGAAGCATTCGTTGTATATTTGTGAGGATCAGTATAAGTAATAAAAATCGCGCGTCTGTAAACAAACAATGGCTAGATCAACACCAAGTTCACAAGCATTAGCAGAAGAAGCCCAAGAGCGAAGAAAAGAAAGGCTTCAAGATTCGAAAAGTGGCGACTCGTGCCATGAGTTACATAATAAAACTTTAACTAAGACCAACAATATCATGTCGGCTAAAATATCTGAAATGGAGACCAGAATCAGTGACTTGATTAATGAAAATATCCAATTACGCCATAAATCTCCTGATGTTGATATTAAACAAAGTTTAGAGATCAAGTTGAGTAATTTAGAGTCAAATTTGCATAAGAAAGTGGATGAAATGTTCAAAATCTTGAAAGATTTCAGGCAATCTGAAGGGTTACTACAAAAATCCTATGGAAGTTCTTTCAAAGTTTCTAGTCATTTAAGTAGTATAAAGACTCCTAGAAGATACAGTTTTGCCGTCAAGAGAAATAGGCTTCAAGTTTTCGATGACAATGAGTCATTGTCTCAACCTATTACTAGACAAGAACTTAATCATACGCATCAAGATTTAGAGGTTGAAAAGGTTTCAAAAGAAGAAGCTTTAGGAAAAGAGAAGCATTCGGGACACCGACAAATTGAACATGGAAAACCTACCGAAAAAGAAAAGACACAAGCAAAGGAACAAGAGAAACAACCAATAGAATCACAGGTGGAACAACCTAGTCTAGTAAAAGAAGTTCCTAGAAATTCTAAACCAAAAGCAAAGCCTAGAAAAGCTGAACCACCCAAAGAAACCCCAGAGCCTGAAACCGTCCAAAACGTTACAAAGCCAATATCAAAACCAAAGCCAAAACCGCAAGCAATGCAAACACCAGAACCTGAATTCAAACAAGAAACACCAGAGTTTGACTATAAAAGACCATCAAGATCTAAAAGTCAAATTGATTATTCTGAACCTTCATTGAGGAAGAAATTAAGAAGAGATAAACCGGTTTTCATTGACGCTGTAACGGAAGGTAATTATAAGACCCCTGTGAAAAATGGAAGGATTCCATTAGCTACTGTTGATAATAATCAAAATCAAACAATACTGCATAAATTTAATGATCATGATAGCACTAAAAAGAGAAGATATACTTTAATGAATTAATATACATAATACGTAGGAATATACACACGTAGCAAACCACTTAAACACTCATTTTCATCTTAATAGGTCCATAAGGATCATATTCAGAGATTTGAAAGTCTTCATATTTGAAATCGTCAATAGATTTGATCTCGTCTTTCCTTTCTGCTTTAATAACTAATTTGGGGAAGTCTCTTGGTGTTCTTTGAAGTTGTTCTTTTAAGGCATCGATATGATCTAAGTAGACATGACAGTCACCCATAGTATGGATGAATTCTCCACAATCCATATCAACTATATGAGCGATCATTTTAGTTAATAATGAGTAAGATGCAATATTAAATGGGACACCTAATCCCATATCACATGATCTTTGATACATTAAACAAGATAATTTTGGTCTACCATTTTCAGGGAAATTCACATAAAATTGACAGAAAACATGACATGGTGGTAAAGCCATTTTCGAGAAATCTGAAGGATTCCAAGCTGACATAATAATTCTTCTATCATAAGGATTGGTTTTCAACTTCTTAATAATATCTTGTAATTGATCAATACCTTGACCTTGATAATCTGCATCACAATCGGTATATTTAGCTCCAAAATGTCTCCATTGGAACCCATAAACTGGTCCCAAATCACCTTCTCTACGATGTTGTAAACCTAAAGAGTCTAAATATTCACGAGATCCGTTACCTTCCCAGATCTTCACTCCTAATTCTGAAAGTTTTTTCCCATCCGTACACCCAGCTACAAACCATAATAATTCATGAATGATAGCCTTAGTGAATACTTTCTTAGTAGTTAATAATGGGAATGAATCATTAGATAAATCAAATCTTAATTGTGGAGGTGCAAATAATGATTTGGTACCAGTACCTGTTCTATCAGGACGATGTTCACCTTCTTCTATGATTTTCTTACATAAATCAAGGTATGCTTGTTCAGCAGTATTAGATTCTTTAGTCATTTGTCTATTAAGTAAATATAAATTTACGCGTCTCCAAGTTCTGATCTTGAGATAAGCCGCACTGTCGTAAATGTCGTATTGCCTACATTTACTAAGTACACAAGGGTAGAAGGGAAAGTATTGAAGAGGTAAAAAGGCCGTGATAAATCAGAAGTGTCCCAGAAAGCCTCCTTCCATTCTTTAATAGAGCTTACTAATGAATTAAGACATCGGCAAGACATCAGAACGAGATAAGCATTCTTACAAATCATTTTTATATCCGTGCGTTAAACCCGCTTCATCAATATCTGTACATCATGTTATTCGTATTATAATTATCAAGATGGAAAGAAATTCCATACAATTTGTAGTTATCGATTACATTTAATCCATTCTTACTGGTTTTCTCTTTTTGTAATTGAAATCCATATCAAAGAGTGAATATATGAGAATGATAGATTATCGCTCTTAAAATGTGATATCATCACCCTTAGTAATCAAAATCTAGAAGATCAATTATAAAAGCTTGATTATTTCCGATAATCTTTAAGCAAAGAGGCCTAAAACGGAGAATGGCTACAGTGTTTGTTTCTGGTGCTAATGGATTCATTGCCCAGCATCTTGTTCTGCAATTAATTAAAAAAGGCTATAATGTCATTGGATCAGTTAGATCTGACGCAAAAGGCATAACATTATCTAAGAACTTGAACACTGACAAATTCAAATATGTCGTGATTAGTGATATAACTCAACCAGATTCCTTTGACAAAGTGTTGATATCTAATCCTGATATTGTTGGATTCTTCCATACAGCCTCTCCGGTGACTTTTGCTGCTGAAGATCCTGAAACAGATGTTATAGTTCCAGCTTTGAAAGTAACAGAAGCCGTGTTGAACTCTATTAAGAACCATGCTCCTCAGATCAAAAGATTAGTTTATACATCTTCAGTGGCAGCTATGACCTCACCAGATGATAATGGGAATACTGTCCTAACCGAAGAAACTTGGAATAACATCGCTAGAAATGGTGGTATTAATCCATTGTTAGCGTACAATGTTTCTAAAACATATGCTGAGAGAAAGGTTTGGGAGTTTGTTGAAAAGGAGCACCCTAATTTCACCTTTAATACAGTTAACCCAACATTAGTTCTTGGCCCACAAGTGTTTGATTCTGAAGCTAAAGGAACCATGAACTTTTCAGCTGAACAAGTTAATAGCATTTTAAAATTGAAACCAAATGATCCCATCCCAGAATTAGTGGCAGGTTTTGTTGATGTTAGAGATGTTGCAAGAGCTCATATTTTCGCTTTTGAAACCGAAATTACTAATTTTAGGTTCTTTTGTAGTGAAGAGACTCTCGCTAGTCAATTAATTTTGGATTTAATTCATAGGAATTTTCCCCAATTGAATCATTTACCAATAGGTAAACCTGGTACAGATGATTTAACTCAAATGATTAATATTGACAATTCCAAGACAAAAAAATTACTTGGAGGTTTTGTAGACTTAGAAACAAGTGTAGTAGATACTGTTAAACAAATCTTAGATAATCAATAAGTATAATTAAAATATATAACCACCTGAAGTTTGCGGCTGACGAGAAGCCACTTGGTCAGGTTTCGCAACCTTTCTAATTGACAATAGCTTTGCTATTTACGAGTCTATACATGCATTTCAATAGGAAGCCTCGTCTAACCTACCCTTGCTTATTATTCCACACCTTCAATTGACCTCAGAGTATAGAGAGAACTTATAATTGATTGTTATATATTTTAAACTATATTAACTAATCTTTTTTACCAAAGACAGCATCACTGGCTTGTTGAGTCCATGATTTATCTTTATCAGAAGTAGCATCACCAGCAGCATTATCAAGTTTATCAGTAACTTTATCTTTAAAATGTTCTGGGGTTGATTTTTCTGAGTTTGGCTTAACAGCTGATTCGATTTTATCTGAGATATCTTTTCTTCCTAAGTCTGACATTTTTAATTGTTTAATCTAATTGATGATGATCCAAATATGGGGAATATTCTTTGGTATTTATAGTGCAAGAATTTATGGAAAATTGTCAGACTCAGACATGTCTTACAATTCATGACCCAGCAATAGCAAAGCTTATTTAGTGCTATATGCGGAAATAGCAACTCAAGACTTTAAGGTTGCACTAAATAAATTGGAACCACGAAAAATATTTGAACCATTTTGGTTCAACTAGTATACAACTTGCTGTGGCTATGGTAATTGGGTCATTTTCTAGCGTTTGCAATGACCCCTTAATGACAACTTTCCTTCCTTTATGTTCTACGACATTTGCTTTTATTACAACATTAGAGTTAGGTGGCACCTGATTTTCGTAGTCTATAGTAAGGTTTGCAGTTACCCCTTTTTTGGAAGGTAATAATGGGAATCCGGCCCCACATAATCCTTCGTCTAAAAGGGTTGCGGTAATTCCATTATGGACCTTACCATCTTCACTTACTAACTTACTACCGATATGATGGATTGCATAAAATTCTCCACTATTCTTGTTGCTGAATATTATTGGTTCAATTTCAAATAGTTCTTTACCAAATAATAATCCTGACGTAACTAAATTCCGGTGATGTTGAACTGGCAATTGCTTTCTAGCATTCATTAATGTAAACGAGTCATCATTCGATAATGTTTTGTATAAGGATGTTTGCTTGATATTTTCTAAGATTTCGTCGTTATTGCTGGATTCATGTTGTCTAAAAGTACTCTTTTTTAATGGGAAAAGGCCAAATGCCAATCCTCCTGCTATTATTGGTGTAGTTACTCTTGTAAATGTTCTGAACATGATCCGTTGATGAGATTCTCTGGTGCCTGAGAGTGAAATATCTGCGGTATCTCCAGAATGTCCGCACGAATCCAGAAGCCTTTCTAAAATAGTCTAAACATTTACCCGAGAATTACTAGAGGTTTCCACATTTAAGAAATATCAATTCTATTCACTACTATCTGAATACCATCAAGAGATACATTATTAGTTCCCTCAATTATGCAAGATACGCCAGGGTTTCTTGAATTTGCAAGTTCTCGAGAACCAAATCATTTCCAAAATTACGGAAGTGTCTGACCAGAATTAACCGATATAGACTACACCAGATGGCATTCACAAACATCTCTTATTCCTGTTAGAGTGATTCGGCCATTTCAATTATAAGTGGTCAATGAAGGTACGGTTATGACAGATCGTAATCAACATCACATTTGTCTCATGCTGCGTTATGCTCAATTCACTTGACTTTTTTATTCTTTAGCAATGTGTGAAAGTCTCAGACAATACCTTAAGTACCCCCTGAACATTGGAAATTCCCCACATACTTATGAGCTGATTTACTTGGTCCCGATGCGGTGTTGGCAAACACACTAGTGACGCATCGATGATAATTTGTGGAGCTAGTAAATAAGTGAATAGGGCAGATAGACACGTTTAAAAAATGGTTTTAGTTGTATTAAGCTGAACTCATTCGTACTCATATTACTATCTGTTCAATTGAAACTTGTTGCAAATTTCATCAACCTTGAAAGTTGACTACAAATGTCACTAAGCTCTCAAATAGCCCCCAGACTCCTTATCAGTATAACTCTATGGATTGATTAAACATTACACCCAATCCGGCCCCCTAGAAAGCTATAACTTTACGAAGTTCAATCAATGAGGGAATTAGAAAGCTTATAGATTAAGAACGTGTGGAAGACTCAATAAAATAAGATTGACGATAATTAGTGTGGAGAATTTGTGAGAATTGCAAATTATCGATCAGAAAATATCAGCCGTTCTTTGTTTGGCACGATTCCGATATATAATAAATACCGCAATTCATATCCCCGACCTAATACCTCCTAATCCAATTCCAGATAATTGAATGCAACCTACACCAAATTCATAACTCTAACCTCTGAGTTAACGTTTTAACCTTCTTAACTTTAATCAATAAACGAATTGAATGGCTGCAAAAACAAGTGCGTGGTTATGTGAGAGTATGTAAGGTACAGTTCCTATATTGAATCTACATAATTTCTTACATTAATAAAGAACCGGCAACCATAGCAGCTAATGATAAACCAGCACCAACTCCAACTGGTTGAAGAGCAATACCAGCAGCAGATGAAGAACCTGATGATTTAGATGAAGAACTTGATCCACTTGAAGATTTGGATGAACTGGAACCTGATGAACCAGAAGCACCTGATGATTTAGAACTTGATCCACTGGAGTTAGAACTTGAACCACCTGAAGATTTTGAAGCATCACTTGAGTTTGAGCTTGAGCCACCTGAAGATTTAGATGAACCAGATGAGGCAACAGCTGATGATTTTGAATCAGCAGATGATGAAGCGGCAGCAGTGTAAGCAGCAAGGGCAGTTAAAACGTAGACTGTTGAAAATTTCATGATTATAAGCGAAGTTAAAGAAATTAAAGAAAAGTTAAGTTTGGGTTAAATATCCCTCTTATATAGTTAAAATAACTCAGCCTTGCTGAATTGCTATGTAAATATATTGCTTATTCGGTAAAAATGATACGTCCACAGTTCTTATGCCGTGAAGTTAAATACTTAGAATAGAAATGTAAAAATAGTAATAATGAGATTTTAGCTAATCAGAAAATAATTAGTTCCAGAGTAAAACGTGTGGTCAATCTTTTTAAGGTTGGTTTTAAACACTGACGTTTCAAACTTCATTAGGGAGAGTTTACTTGAAACCCGTTGTTATGTAATCAATTATAAGTGGACTTAAGTTGCGAGAGTATGGAAGTGGTGGCTTCAATGTGCCTTATACCACCCAATACTTGATCAAAACTAGAGGTATTGAAGTTTCCAAAGTAAATTCCAACGACACCGTTTACTATAGGGGTATTGAATAGGGGCGTTGGATTATTATTAGGCCCTTCAAGCTATAAATAGAGCTTTTGAGGATATTATTAACTCACTAACCTATTAATAGGTTGATCCTAACCTTAATCTAAGCCGCATTATATTATTTGACAGGTCTCCACACCAAAACACGCCTTTATTTTTTATCGTCTGACAGTTACTGTATCAATTGGTTAATTCATTGTATTTTCTGAGCTCTATAACACTCTAGTCAAGAAGTCAATTGATGTCAATAATTTCAATTACCAATAACTCATTCTATAAGCAACCCAATTGACCTGGAACTCTAATTAAATTAGCCAATCCTTATATTCCTGCAAATACCATTAGCAACACCAATCTAAAACAATAAAAATATGTCAATTAAATAAAAGGGGTATTATCGTAACCCTGAAAATGTACCATCGTGGTTGTAGTGTTGCTGCAAAAAAAAGTTTATATGGGGAAGTCGCACAAGTGGGTTGGTTTATCGTGAAATGAGTGAATTATTGATTGATAAGCATATTAAATATTTCAGTTTGTGCTTGAATGCATTGCCATCAAAATTTCAGGGTGAAGACAATAACAAATTATCATTAATTTATTTTTGTTTACAGAGTTTAGAATTATTGAATGATTTGAACTTTACTGACACTGAGAGAATTGAATTCGCCGATTCTATTTACAATTCTTATTATATTGACAATGGATTTAGGTCAATTATGAACTCAATGGGTGATAAATATGATAAACCAACTGTATCATCCACCTTCTTTGCAATTGCCAATTTGATTAGTTTGAGGAGTCCAATCCATGAGAAAGTCGATAGATTTGAAATCATGAAATTTCTTAGAAGTTGTCAATTGACCAAGGGAGAAAATGAAGGGAGTTTCGCTCCAACGGTAGATGGGAATAATCAACCATTTGGTGATAGTGATTTAAGAATTTGCTATATGGTTATGAGTATTCGGGAATTTCTTCAAATTGATCAATTGAGCAATCAACAGAAGGATGTTTATGATATTGATACCACGAAGTTAACTGACTATATCGTAAGCAGACTTAATTTCAATGGTGGGTTTTCGTGTTTAAGTAATGGGGAGAGTCATTTAGGATTTACTTACTGTGCAATTGCATGTTTGACATTATTAAAATTTGATTTTAATACCATCAACTTGACCAATACTATCAATTGGGTTATTCACAGACAAATAAATTATCCAGAATGTTTATATGACTCCAACGCTGTAAACCATCAGGATTTTGGTGGATTTAACGGTAGAGAAAATAAACTGGGTGATTCTTGTTACAGTTGGTGGGGATTAGGAAGTTTAAGTTTATTACATAAACTAGAATTGATTGATTTACCTAAAGCCGCCGAATTTTTATTACTTAATCAGGACCATAGAACTGGTGGTATTAAGAAAGATTTTGATGCATCACCCGATCCTTATCATACATTCTTATCGTTATCAACTTTAGCATTAATCAAGGATGTAGGTTTCCAAGGATCTGAGAGACTTAATGACTTCGATAGTACAATATGTTTAACCAATCAACTGGTTGAATTCTATAAGAAATTGAGTTGGACTTAATAAATTTGTTCAATTCCCCAACATTTGGCCTACAAAACGGGTTAAACAAAAAATAAAACTTTATTATGTAACAAAATGACAACCACTAAAGCATATGATATAAAGTCGTGGAGGCTCAATAATTTATATATGAATTTACGATTCGCAGACTCTTAACACTAATGACTAATGAACTCTCCAGTAGGAAATCTCTTGCTGCTGGTGGTTTAGCAGGGTTGATATCTTCATTCACTTTACAGCCACTCGATTTATTGAAAACTAGACTCCAACAACAAAAACAGCATAATGTGAATTATTCACCGACTTTAACGGGCGAACTTCGAAAGTTGAAGAATTATAAGGAGTTATGGAGAGGAGTCATACCCTCATGTTTAAGGACATCAATTGGATCAGGAATTTACCTTACATTATTATCCAAGACAAGATTTTATATATATAACCTTAAAAAGATTACGGCTCCGTCGGCAGTTCAAAGTTCATCGATTTTACCTAAATTATCACATTTTGAAAACTTATCGATCGGGTTTGTAATAAGAGGTGTGGCTGGGTACTTGACGATGCCTATAACGGTAATCAAAACAAGATACGAATCAAATTTGTATAATTATAACTCGATGTATGAAGGAATTGAAGGTATATATTTTGATAATGGTAAAGGATCCGTTAGAAATTTCTTCAAAGGAAGTTTAGTGACATTAACTAGAGACTGTCCATATGCTGGATTATATGTGTTATTTTATGAAAGTTTCAAAACCGAATTAGCTTTGTTATCAGTATTCGATAAAGGATTGATTAACTCAGGGTTAATTAATTCAAGTGCTGCGATGTTATCAGCAGCAGTTGCCACCACAATAACTGCACCTTTTGACGCTATAAAAACCAGAATGCAATTGTCGATCAAACAGCAAACCATTTGGAATGCTACTAAAGCGTTGTTAAAGGAAGATGGTGGAGTTAGGAATTTGTTCCGGGGCTTGAGTTTGAGATTAGGAAGGAAAGGGTTAAGTGCAGGAGTTAGTTGGTGTATATATGAAGAACTTCTTAAGAAGTTTCAACAAAATCTGTAAATAGAATATATAAATTATTTATTTGTGTATAAGCGTTGAACCTTTGATACAAGGGTTGGTGGAACCTCATTTAACCTTTTTTTGTGTTAGTTAATATGTGTGACAAACGCCTCACAGTGTCTCAAATTTGTGGGACAATATTATGGTTTGTTTGTAATTGGTACGCGAAAAACTTAGTCGATAGATGCCCCAAGATTCTGATAAACCTAGTGATATTAGGGGCCAACTTTCGGATATTCAGAACCGATTGTTCAGAGCCAAAGATTCTAAGTCTCCCAGGAAACCAGAAATCAAAGAAAGACATGAACTGGCCTCTAAACCCAAGATCGAATCCAGATCTGATATCACCCCATCTTTAGGTCCCGAATCAAAAGGTAATGATATGAACTATGTAGTAGGATTGAGTCAAAATTTAGTTTCAGAATGTAGAAGATTGAATGCCGAAAATCAGAAACTTAAGACCAGATTGAAAACCAATACCGAAGAAGCTGAAACATTAAAGAATGAATTATCGTTATTACATAATACTCGTGAAGTTCAACTAGGCAATGAGTCTGATTTAAAGGACAAGAATTGGGAATTACAATCCCAGCTTGTGGCTTTGACTGAACAAGTCACTGAGTTAACCACTACCAAACAAAAACTCACTCAGCAAAATAAAGATCAAGACTCCAAGTTGGCTAGTTATCAAAAGATTAATGAAGAACTTCAAGTCAAGTATAGTAATTATTTTGAAGCTAGTGAAAAGGTAAAGGCCAACCATAACAAAGAGTTGAATGAATTAAGTGACACTATACAACAATTAAATGATGAAAACGATAAACTTACTCTACAACTTGAATCTAAGCAACCTATTCCTCAACCAGTTGAAGTTGATAACGAAGCTGAAAAGACTATCCCAATTTCAGACGATGAGGAATTTGAAAGTTTAATGGTTGACAGTCCTCAGGAAGTGGCCCATGATCATAAAAATCCAAGTTTAGAAATTGAAACTTTAAGAGCTTCTTTAAACCACAGTAATCAAACTATTGCTAAATTAAGAGGAAAGCTCTTGAAACAAAGAGCCGATATTTCAAGAGAGTCTCCTATTAAAGAATCACCTATTAAGCAAGTACCTAAGTCTACTAAGAAATTAAAGGCTGATTTATTCACACCCTCCAATAGGAACTCTGTATCAATATCACCATCCAAACGTAGTTCAAAGATCCTGGTGGTTGAGGATGAAGATAAATGGGAGGATTTCATTGGAGATGATTTTGATGTTAATAAGAAAAGATTCTCTATGATGAATAGTACTACAATTGAAAGTGAGGATTCTCCTATCAAACCACGGGCCACTTATTTAGATAATGCTTCAGTTGTGGACGACGCATCAGTTGTTTCCAAAGAGTCAGTTAAAGATGATCCAAAGAAGATTGAAGATTATGCCAGAGACAATAATTTAATTTTGATACCTTTTGATAAGTATGAAGAATTACTTTCTAATGATATAAGTTTAGTAAGTGCAGAGAAATTGAAAGAGTTTGCTAAGACCAAAGGGTTAGTACCTTTGACTACTCAAGAGTATGAAACTTTGAACGATGAAGCAGAAATGAAGAAGAGATTATATTCCAAGGGATTAGTTACAATTGAAGAACAAGAATTACAACTGTTGAAGCATACAAGAGATCTTTATGAAACTCCTGATATGGATTATATAACCAAACATTCAAGCAATATGGGCTTCAGTATGTTAAAGACCGACGACATGGACTCATTAAACCGTGATAGTGAAACACTTAAAACTAAACAAGATCATCTTACTGCAACTTTAAGTGAATTAAAATCACTTAAAACCATTCACGAAAATCCATCTGAATCGTATCTTTTCGAACATTGTAAGAACAAGGATCTTGTTGCTATACCTAGTGCCAAGTTCAAGAACCTACAAAAAATTGAAATGGATTATGAAAGACCAAGTTCTGATTATATTAAATCCAATGCTAATAAATTAGGACTTGTTGTATCAGCATCAGGATTTTATGACGAATTGATCAATAAAGCTAATAATCCTAGCCATGATCATTTAATTTCTAAGGCTAAGGATTTGAATATGACTCTAGTACATAATGATGATCACCAGAAATTATTGAATCCTAGTGCTGAGACTATAAGAGGACATGCTGCCAAACATGAAATGGAATTAATACCTTCCCAAAAACTCAAAGAACTCCAGTCCCTTGCTCACACCCCTAGCATTGATCATATGCGTAATAAGCTTATAGATCACGATCACACCCTTCTTCCAATTGCTGAACATAAGAGTCTTGTAGAAGCTGCTGAGAGACCGTCAATTGAAACTATCACCACCAGAGCTAATGATTTGGGTTACTCCACCATCAAAACCAAAGAGCTTGGGGATTTAAAGAAATCAGCCAATGAACCAAGTCTTAGTCAAATCAAGGTTCATGCCGAGAATCTTGGATTAGTTACTTTAAATAAGAAAGAGTATACTGAGATGTATAAATTGGCACATGATCCAACTGTAGATGATTTAAGGACCAAAGCTAAATCTAAAGGGTATGAGTTTGTTTCAAATGATGAAGTTAATAGATTAAGATCTCCTGATTTGGAGTCTGTTACTAAATCAGCTGAAGCTCATGGTCATAGGGTAGTCTCCGATGAATCTTATAAGAACTTGGAGAACCCATCACTTGAAGTAATTAAACTGAAATTATCAGATTTAGATCATGTACCTATTCCTGTACTGGAGTTTAAAGAATTACAGAACCCTGGGGTTAAAGATCTTCACAAACATGCTGATAAGAATGGTCATACTTTGATAACTACTGAAGAGTATAATGATATGAAGTCACATATCAATTCTCCTGATTTCGAATTCTTATCCGATCATTTAAATACTCATGGCCATTCTGCCATAAACACCAATGAACTCAAACAATTAAGAGATTCTTTAGCCTATCCTAATGAGGAATATCTTAAAGATAAGGCCACAGAATTTGGCTCTATCATAGTAAAGGAGAAGGACCATGAAGAACTTCAAAGAAAGGCTTATAAACCAACCATTGATGAAATTAAAGCTCACAGTGAATCACATAACCACATCACTATTCCCCAATCAGACCATCAAACCTTAAAATCCTTAGCTCAGTCACCAGATCTTGACCATCTTACAACCAAAGCCAAATCACATGATCTGACCGTTGTAAATAATAAAGAATTAAGTGACTTACGAAAATTAGCTCATAATCCTAGCCAAGACCACGTGACTTCTATTGCCACTAAACTTGGTTTAGTAACGCTTGGAGCAGGTGCTCATAAAGCTTTAATATCAAAGGCTGAAACTCCTGATATTGAAACAGTCAAAAAATCAGCAGCTCATCATGGTTTAGTACCTTTACCATATGATGACTACGAAGCGTTAGTTAACCCAAGTCTTGAACATGTCACTGAAAAAGCTAAGGGCCATGGCCACTTAGTGGTAGACGAGACTAAGTATAATGAACTTGTAACTAATGCTACGTCACCAAGTCTTGATCATGTTGTATCTAAAGCCGGAGACCATGGTCATGTTGTGGTAAAGGTTGCTGAGTATAAAGAGTTACAACAAAAGGTTAAAAGTCCATCAAAGGATTCTATTGTTGGTTATGCTGCAGCTGCTGGGTTAGTGACATTATCTAAACAGGACCATGATGGTCTTAACCACAAAGTGGTTGAACTTACTAAGAACGTTGATGATGCAACTAAGGAGATTAAGGACCTTATAGCCACCAATACTGAGCTTGAATCCACTAACATTGAGCTTAATAAGAACATTACTTACCTCAAGGAGACCAACATCGACCTCAATAACAAGATAATAGATCTCAACACAAAGATTGAGTCACCTTCAATAGAATATATTCAACAGAAATCCACAAAATTAGGATTTGACCTTATAACCTTTGAAGACCATAAACAGCTTCAAACTTTAGCTCATTCACCAGATCTTAACCATATTACTTCCAAAGCTAAAGGCCATGGATCTGTAGTAATAAGTGAAGAAGAACATGAACAATTAAAGAAATTAGCTCATGAACCATCATCTGATCATATAAAGACCAAGGCTGCTATGATAGGATTAACCGCGTTAGGTGTTAAAGAACATGAAGCATTACTTAATCCAAGTAGAGAAAAGATTGAATCTTTAGCTGGCAAGCATAATAATACCGTAGTCGATACTAAGCAATTGGAAGTAATGAAGAGCACTATTCAAACACCAAGCAAAGAGTTTATCGAAGAAAAAGCTCAAAGTTTAGGACTCGTAACTTTACCTAAAGAAACTTATGATGAATTCCTTAATCCAAGCCAAGAGTACCTTTCCACCAAGGCTAAGGCACATAATATGGAACTCATTGAGCAACAGGAATTAATTCACCTCAAGAAGAACATCGATAGTCCAAGCCATGAATATTTATCTTCAAAAGTCAAATCATTCGATTCAGTTATCGTTCCAAATAAAGAATACCATGACCTCCAAAACCCTAACAAGGACTTCATCACTAAGCATGCCAATACTTTAGGGTTCACTTTGATTGGAGGAGCTTTATTGAAAGAATTAACCACAAAAGCTGACACACCAAGCTTAGAACATCTTAAAACCCACGCTGAGACTCATGATTCAATGGTTTTATCGAAATCGGAACATAAAGAATTGAATGATAAGCTTAAACATCCAACTTTAGATTACTTGAAATATCATGCTTCAAATACTGATCATACAATTGTACCAATGAGTGAATATGATAAATTATCATCAATCATATCTGCACCAAGTCGGGAACATTTAGAACAGAAAGCTAGTGATTCTGGACTTGTGGTTGTACCTAAAGATGATTATAGTGCTATGAAAGAACAGATTAAGAACCCAAGTGTGGAATTCTTAGAAGATTCAGCTGCTAAGTTAAATAAGATTGTTATTGACAGTTCTCCAGATTTGGATTTCTTACAATCAAAAGCAGGTGATTTAGGATATAAAGTAGTTGATAGTAAAGAACTTGAAGAATTAAAGACCACAGTTAAACTGCCAGGTAAAGAGTTCATTGAAACTCATGCCAAGGCTATGGATTATGTATTAGTTCCTAGCAAAGACCATGATGATAATTTGAATTCAATTAAATCTCCAACTCATGAGTACCTTAAATCCAAAGCTATCGACAGTGGACATGTTCTTATAAAAGATTCTGACCATAAGAATCTTTTAGACCAAGTAGAGTCTCCAGATTTGGGTTATTTGAAAACTAAAGCTGCTAATTATAAATCTGTTATCGTTGGTGAATCTGATCATGAAAGACTTTTGAATTCTACCAAGGAAGATTTACACAAACACGGTAAGAAATTAGGTGTAGTGGTAATTGACGAAGATCAATACAATTCATTGAATAACCAACACCAAGAACCAGAATTATCTTACTTGATTGAAAAGGCTAATGCTATTGGATACTCCATATTACCTGAGGAAGAACATAATGAACTTTCTAGAAAGGTTAATGAACCTACTAAAGATGAATTAACTAAATATAGCGCTGGATTAGGATTTTCCTTAATTGACAGCGATCATTTGAAACATTTACAAAAACCTTTGGAAGATCATGCTAAGGATAAAAATCTGGTGATTATTCCTATGGATGCATACAAATCCTTACAAAATCCAAACTTGGATGAACTCTCTAAACATGCCAAGACAAATGATCATGTGATCTTGCCTTCTAAGGATTTCGATGCTTTGAATAAAACAGCGAACACTCCTATTGAAGAGCTTGCAAACGCCCAGAATTCAAAAGTTATTCCAATTGAAGAGTATAAAAGATTAGTTGATCAAGTTGAAAACCCACACCATGATCATTTGTTAGCTAAGGCTGCTGGATTAGGTATGGGATTAGTTGGTATTAAAGAATTAGCTGACTTAAGAGGTCATAAGGACAAATCACTTGATGATCATGCAAAGGATCAGAATAAGGTCATGGTTGATAAAGATGAATATGAAGGGTTGATTAATCCTAGTTTAGATAAGTTGACCACAAAAGCAAAGGCTGTTGGTCATGTTGTATTACCAGTAGATGATTATGATCAGTTGAAGGCTCCTTCATTGGATGCGTTACATTCTCATGCTAAGGAAAGAGGACATATTTTATTAGATAACGAGAGTCACACTGGTCTTCAAGCTAAAGCTGGCCAGTCTTTGGATAGCAAAGCTGAAGAAGCTGGAAAGGTTGTCATTGGTAGAGAGGAGTTAGAGGGACTCAGGGCTGATCTCGAAACCACCAAAACTAATTTTGAAGGCACTAGAAAAGACTTAGAATCGGCCACAACTGAACTTGAAGGAACTAGAACTTTATTAGAAGAAAACCAAATGGAGCTTGAAGCAACAAAATTTGAATTCGAGGCAACAAAATCCAAACTACAGGATCCAGGTATGGATTACCTTAAATCTAAAGCTACTGGTCATGTAATTGTAGATGAAAACGAATATCATAAATTGAACACTCAAATTAAAGATTTAGGAGAACAAGTCAATTCTCCGAGTTTAGATTATCTCAAAACCAGTGTTGGTAATCACAAACATGTTATTATTCCTGAAGAGGAATATAACAGGTCAATACACGATAAAGCTAAGGATGAAGGAAAAGTTGTTATCGGACAAGATGAATACGATTCATTAGTTAATCCAGATATCAAAGCTGTGGAAAGTTCAGCGAAAGGACATGGATTAGTAGTTTTACCAACAAAGAAATTTGAAGAATTGTTAGCACCATCTAAGGAGAGACTTCATGATCATGCTGCTTCAATAAATCATACTTTAATTCCGAATGAGGAGTATGAAGAATTGAGAGAACCAATCGAATCCCAAGCCAAGAAGAATAAACTCGTTCTCCTTCCTATTATGGACTATACTAACCTTCTTCAGCCTAATATTGATAGTATTAAGAACCATAGTAAGCGTTTAGGACACGTTGTCATACCACAGGAACATCATCAACAATTAACCAGATCATTAGATGATATGGCCCATGAAGAAGGAAAGAAACTCATTACTAATGAAGAGTACGAGAAATTGATTGTTGATGCTACTATGCCATCATTAGATCTCCTTAAGACAAAGGCCAAGGATAATGGTATGGAAGTTATACCAATTGAAGCTCTTCAAGAATTGGAACAAATTAAAAATAAATCTCTCGTTGAAAAAGCAGCTGAAGAAGGAATGAAAGTAATTTCTAAAGATGAATATGAATCACCAAGTTTAGAGTATCTCTTACAAAAAGCAGCTACACAACATATGAAACTTTTACCATTGGGAGAGTTTAATGAGATTCATTTACGTGCTAATGAACCTGTAGAAGACAAGATTAGAGGATTAGGTAAGAGAATGGTCGATGAAGAAGAGTTCACCAAATTAGGCCATCTTAATGAAGATCCAAGTAAATTAAAGAGTCTTATTGAAAGTAGTGGTAAGTATAAATTAATCACTACGGAGGAAGCTAAAAAGAGTGGAGGCGAAAATATTGGTAGTGCTATTAGAGCCAATCGTAGAGCATCAAGAGATGTTTCAATTTATAGTGAAAATTTCGTCGATGCTGAAGATTCATTTATTTTAGATGAAGAAGAATTAAGTGCTAGTGCTGCTAAGATTGGAATGATTGTGATCAAGCAAAGTGAATATATTGATTTGTTGAAGATAGATGAACAAGATGTCAGAGATTACTGTAATGAGAAACAATTGACAATTTTACCTGAATCTGAAGTTATTAAATTGAAACAAGATTTGATTGAAAAGGATTCGAAGATATTCGAACTTAATCAAAAGGAATTAACTAAAGATATAGTTTTGCAAAAACTGAATGAATTCGGATTAGTAGCATTAACAACTCAAGAATATGAAGATCTTAAATCTAACCTGATTGATAATATAACTGGTGATAAAGTTAGAGAAGTAGCAGGTAAGTTTGGTATGGTACCGATGTCTCAACAGCAACATGAAAAATGGACTAGAATCACTAGTGATCCTAGAGAGTTTAGTAAACATAGTAAAACTATGGATTTATTGGTATTACCAGCATCTGCTTTTGTGGCAACTACAGCTTTAAAAGAACCTGATAGTCTGAAACTTACAGCAATTCCTACGTCTTATTATATGAAATTATTACGTAACGAATCATTAAATGTTGAAAAATTAAATTATGATGATTTCAAGAAATACGCTGTTAAGAGAGGATTCACTGATTCTCCACCAGAATCACCTAAACTTGTTGATTCCCCTAACCTTTCTGTTGAAGAAACTGTTCCAGAAATGGCATCAGTTGCTAAGTTTGTTCCACCCAGAACTTCAACCATTTCAAGGTCTAACTTATCAGTACATTCTAATATGAATCATAGTATTGCTGATACAGTTAACACAACTGGTATTTTATCTATAGCTACTAATATTTCCCTTACTGATGAATCCATTATTCCAGCCATTGCTCAAACGGTCATTGGGGAATTTGCTTGGAAGTATCATCGTAAAATGGGTCCATTCCTGTCAATCGGTGGTAGTAGACACGAGAGATATTTCTGGGTTAATCCATATTCTTTAACACTTTATTGGTCACCAGTCAATCCAGTATTATCTGATCCAAGTGAAAGTAAAACCAGAGGTGTAGCCATTGTCAGTATTGAAAGTGTTGACGATAATAATCCATTACCACCAGGAATCTATCACAAGAGTATTATCGTTCATTCTCATACTAGATCAGTTAAATTTACATGTAGCAATAGAAAGAGACACAATATTTGGTTAAATGCTTTGAGGTATTTGATTAATAGAGATATGAATGAAGTTCAATATGAACAGGAAGATTTTTTTGAAAAGGATGAACCTGAAAGTTTGAATGATAGAAGAAGTCATCCAAGAAAGAGAGTATCTTCAACCCCTTCACAAGTATTTAGATCCAGGAGTTCAGTCGCCAGATTTAACTCCTTAAAAAGGTAGGGTTGAGAAAATCCACCCTTATATAATTAAGTAATTAGTAATTAATATATTAATATCACAAACATATATTCTACTTAGCAGATAATAATTTAGTAAATTCTTGAATATCAATTTCACCATCATTATTAGTATCAGCTTCTCTAATCATTTGATCTACATCAGCATCAGATAATTTTTCACCAATTGAAGTTAAAACATGTCTTAATTCAGCTGCACTAATTTTACCATCACCATTTCTATCAAATACTTTGAAAGCTTCAGCAATTTCAGCTTCTGAATCAGTATCTTTCATTTTTCTAGCCATCATAGTTAAAAATTCTGGGAAATCAATTGATCCATCACTATTTACATCAACTTCATTGACCATATCGGTTAATTCACTTTCACTTGGGTTTTGACCTAATGATCTCATAACTGTACCTAATTCTTTAGTGGTGATTTTTCCATCACTATCTTTGTCGAAAAGGGAGAAAGCTTCTCTAAATTCGGCTATTTGTTGTTCAGATAATTTTTCAGCCTGATTTGTTAGTATTGTTATGGTAGGTCAACGAATCAGTCATGACCCTGTGATACATCGAACGCGTCCATTCTGTGATTGTCACGTTCCTTCAAATACATACCATTGTTGTTGTTATTAATAAAATTGACCGGTTAACTTAATGGGGTTAAGATTCTGATATAGGTTACGGTTGTAGGAATTCACCTGGCTTTGTACCCTTTGTTTCGTAACTGGACAAGTTTATGTTTTCAAGCTGCGCACTCATGTCTTACCTGATTCGTGTCGCGACAGGAGATGTCGGCACCATAACATTCCACTATTAATAGAACGGAACTCAAATGAAATCGGTATGGATTACGGGTGGTGGGGCTGATTTGATTGATAAGTTACCGGCTAATGAGGGACGTGCGTCATTAGTTGAAGCTTTAATTGAGGCTTATGGTTTAAATTTATCTTGTTGCTCATTGGACGTGTACTATGCTACACAAACTGATTTACAGTTATTCCATGGTAAAGAATTTGTAGAGGTATTGATAGGAGGGTATCTAAGTCAATTGCGTTCTAATGATAAGCTTGAAATTGATAACCTTAATCAAGAAAACTTATCAAACTCTAATGACTTCGGAGTTGTGAAACAAGGCAGTGATGCTCTAATCTGTGACCTCGAGAGATTTGGTTTACGTGATGATTGTCCTATATTCGATAGTCTAGACCAATACGTAAAGCTCTTAGCAGGTAGTAGTCTTGCATCTGCTAAGCATCTACTAAAGCACAATGATATTTGTATCAATTGGTATGGAGGTCGTCATCACTGTGGTAAAAATTCTGCTTCTGGGTTCTGCTATATAAATGATATAGTTCTTGCTATAACTAAATTAAGGTACAAATACAAAAATGTGTTCTATTTGGATCTTGATTTACATCATGGGGATGGAGTTGAAAATGCCTTCAGGAATTCGAAAAGAGTAACTACATGTTCTTTGCATAGATATGATATTGGGTTCTTTCCAGGGACAGGATCCTTAAAATCCAATACTAATACTACTATAAATATCCCGTTACGTAAGGGACTATGTGACGAAACATTAAGGAAAATTGTCGATGAAATAATATTTCCAGTTCTAGACAACAAGAAACCTGATGTACTTGTTCTACAATGTGGATGTGATGGATTAGTTACTGATCCTAATAACGAATGGAATTTGACCATAAAAGGATTTGCAGATGTAATCAAAACTCTTACATTCCATTTGGATATCCCAGTATTAATTCTAGGTGGTGGTGGGTATAATAATGCTGAAGTTGCAAAGTGTTGGACCTATATAACTAAATTGCTTGTAAATAATACGGAAAAATTAGATATGATTCCTGATCATAAATATATAGAAGAATATGCTGAAGGGGGTTATTCATTCTGGACGTATCAAAATGAAAACAAAAGTAAAATGAAAGATCAAAATGATGCTGCATATATTAACACTATAAAGGAGGTAGTTCTAAATCAATAAACATTGCCTAACTACCGATAATCAAAATACTTAGCCAAATGTTCATTCCAATTCTGTTTCCACCTAATCTCACTCTCTTTCATAGCCCCTGCCTTTACCTTATCATAAATATTCAGTTCGGTTAATAATAAATTAATTAATCTATAAAGTTCTACGCTTTGTCCTTTCTCGTTATGTTTTGTAATTAACCCGTTATCACCGTCTTTTACCAATTCCCCTATACTTTCGAAACCAAGAGATATCACGGGTATACCACACCCAAAGAAATCAAGAATCTTCATGGGCAAATCTAATCCACTTGAGGATGTGTGTAAGGAAATTCCAATATCAGCAATGGACATTATAACCGGATAATCTTCAATTAAAAGCCATACGCTTTTTATCACTACTTTATTCAGATACTTGTTCTCCTTAACCTTATTCAAAAAGTCATTCTTCAATGGCCCTTTACCAGTGACTAATAATAATAAAGGTTGCTTATTAGATGAATCGTCATAAGCTTTCAATGCATCTAGTAATACATTGAAATCCTCATCTGGTGTGAATGATGTAGATGATATTAATATTTTATAATTAACAGACATATCGATGTCCTTAAATATTTCATGCAGTTGAATTTCACTTTTGGTGTATTCTATTTTATTTAATGGAGCAAAATCGTCACCAGGTCTATCGTAAAGTACAGAAACCTTTGACTTATCGATTCCAAATTCTTGTACTAAAAATTTCTTCATATTCTTAGTCACTGTGAGATGTAAATCAGCAAATCCACTAAAGAACTTCTCATAGAGCTTCAAACCTCTTACCATAAAATGTTTTTCATTATTATATCTCAAATTTAGAATAGAATAATTCAAATTATGCCAGTCAATAATGATTTGAGTATTCCTACTAAACAACTTTACGAACACTATGGCAATGAAAAGAATTGGAATTGATGGTGGATTTTGGAGAAGTATATATTCCGTACCTCTGAACGAAAATAATAACTTGAACAAGTCATAAACCTGAAAGATTATCTTTTGGATGGCAAATAAAATGAACGGTAAATTCGATGTGTTCCTGAAGACGGGGATTTCGAATATATCAATTGATTCATTATCCATTAATTCATCGGACAATTCTGACTCTAAATATCCACAAAGATTGACATTGTATTCAAGATTAGCAAATGATTTAGCATGATAGCACATTCTTGGTGAATGACCTAAATCACCTAATACAAATATTGCAATTGATCTTCTACCAAATCTGCTCCTTGTAGGGAATATAAAAGGTAATAAAACATATGCAATGAATGGTAGACTTAAGTATACACCGACCACATACCATAACCACGGTCCTGAGAAGTCGTATTCATTAACGTCAAACTCCTCTACAAATTTTGGGAATTTAATCATAAAAAAAAGATTACCACACACTAAATTATAGGGCACAAATACAGATCGCGATTCAAAAAAAAAATAACGACAACTGCAGGACTCGAACCTACGCGGGCATAGCCCAAAAGATTTCAAGTCTTTCTCCTTAACCACTCGGACAAGTTGCCATTTTGGCGTTAAAAAATAATATTGTGCTTATGAGGGACTCAGAAAATCACGAATTTTGGCTCAATTGAGCCACAAAATGGTTTATAATATTTATTGGGTATTTTTTTATCCGTAAGTTGTGTCTTTACAAGCATTTTCTACTACTTGAAGTTAGTATACAAAAGAAAATACCCTCATATTAAATCAGAGAGTGAGAATAAAAATCAACGATGGAACTTCTACCAGAAGGACAAAAGAATACTGTACAAGTATTATGGGAAGACCAACAAAAGATCAATAAGTTCAGTTCATTGATAAATGAAAAAGATGAAATCACTCTGGAATTGGATAAGGTAAAAGTCGAAAAAGATTACCTTGATGATTTATCATTAGAATTAGAATTATTAGATGAAGATGAAAAGATCCAATACAAATTAGGTGATGGATTTATCTTTTTGAAAGTATCAGATGCATTAATCAGAATTGATGAAACCAACACCAAATTAACTTCCGAAATAGAAGAGTTAGAGTCTAAAATTGAAGATTTGAATGAAAAATTAGGTGGCTTGAAAGGCAAATTGTATAGTAAATTTGGATCAAATATTAATCTCGAAAGATAGCTTATCCCCAAACACATTGTACATACTAATATATATTACAAAGGAACCTTTTTTTCTATATTACACATAAAATCTACATTATTCCTCGTCACTATCTTCATAAGTTGGAATATCTTCGAAAGCTTCCCCATTAAGTCTATTATAAGGTTCTGGCTCTGGCTCAGGTTCTGGTTCAACTTTACGTCTTTTAGGCTCCTGGCTTTCTTTTTGTGGAATTTTACGTTTCTCCTGTCTTGATTTCCAAGCTTTAGATATTTCAGCACATGACTTTACAAGTTCATCTTCGTTTACTCCATCCTGTATACTGAGTAAGATTTTTTCAACTACACTTAGATGATTACCATTCACTTTATCATTTCTGAACCTCATCATTTCCCAGAATCCTGGCTTATCAAGTTTCTTTCTACATTCAGCGATTCTTCCTTGTAAAGGCTCACCTAAATTCTTTAAAGCGTCCCAATCTTTATCTTCGAGATCTAATCTTGCAAAAACATCGTACTCTTTACCACCTTTCCATACTTTCAAGTTAATTATATCAGGTTTCGAATCATAATCAATATAGGTAGAATCCGGATCTCTTGGATCCATATCAGGGTCTTGAAACTTATTGAAAACAAACTCTAATTTATAATCAATCGAGTTTTCATTGGCAGGTTTCCATTTCAATAATGTAGAGTCGGTCCCAAATACGTATGGTGTTTCAGCACAAGTGAAAATTAATCCATCACTTTCATGAAACAATTGATCTTTTCTACTTAAAACATCATCAGCATGGTAAGCAGAAGTCATTAATTTAAGACTTACTTTGAAGGGAAAGTTTGGGGAATTTACAATTTCGGGATTAGCCATTTTGAAATGATCAAAGGGCTTCATTATATGTTCTGCGATATATCCTAATCTTGTAGACAAATGTCTTGCAGTTAAATCTTTACCGTTGATGGCTAAGGCATCAAATATACAGTATCTCAAGTATGGTTCACTTACGTTTTTAGTTTCTAGAACCAATTCTCCGTCAAGTAATGTTCCATGGTGGTAAGTTTTACCTTTCTCTTCATTTTTAGTCAAGGGGAAATGAATGTTAGGTATATAATGATAATCATTCTCTCTTGTTATTAAGAATACACCTTCACCACGTTCTGGGTGATTGATAATGAATAAAAGACATCTTAATCCGTCAGATTTCTCACATACGAAGTAATCTTTCTTCATCAAGGTTTCTCTTAAATGATATCTTTCGAATGAAACAGGTTGAGAACCAGGAAAATTTGAGTTCTTACGATTCAATAAATCGGCTATCATTAACCTTAGTTCTTGAGCTTCATCATCTGGAAGTTGCTCGCCAGGTATTACTGGCATATCTCTTTCTTGTAAGAGCATTGTTGATGAGTGAAAGTGCGCAGTTCTCAAATTGAGATGTCACTAAACGAAGAGAAGTTGTTGCGATTCGTATTCCTGGTGCAAGCTGGCTTCTATTCATCTACTAGCTTATAGGTGCTCTAATTCTATATCTTACTCAGTAATACATATTTTCGTATATCAACTATATACTGGTGATAGGCCCAGAAAGGGCCATCTATCTCCCCTTACAAAATCCATGAAGTGAGATCGCATCTATATAGAAGCTATACAAAGTACATCTACCATTTACCTGGAAATGAATTATTACAACGTGGAACAGAAGCATCA